>OZ022265.1:11535000-12135000 GCA_963978885.1 Nemotelus pantherinus
GGTTTCTCGATTTCTGTAAATATAACACTCAGATATACTACCTATTCCCTACGTACTATCTCAACGAAGCATGTGTTTCCGTAAGATTGTTCATGTTTACGAGCAAGTACTACCGATCGCGACTCCCCAATATTCTTATCGACACGCTATCGCAATGTCAACAATGGAATTCAATTTGTAAACGATTATTATCAAATTATGGTTTTTTCTTTCTTTACGTTCGACACTGATCGTAATCACTGTCGTCGGGCAGGGAAGTTCGAAAAGCTTGTTGAGAATTGGTTCGATAAATATTTGTATTTGTACTTTACATTTTACAACCCGATGACTATATAGATGCCCAACGAAGTCAATATCGAAAACAAACGATAAGTTGTTAAGGGGACCACGAGCTCTAGGGAAATTTATCACTCATGTTTATCTTAATCAAATATGTAGGCCGTGCTTTGATTTAATTCAATATGAATAGAATGTCAGTGCTTGATCCCGAATTGATGTTAATAAGTATAAATGATTTATTGGACAATTCGGATATACCGAGTGGAATTGAAAAATTGATTTTTAAATTGTTTGATTTGATGGTAATTTGATAAGGAAATCGTTTATCAGTTTAAATTATTCCAAAATTGTCGATTATTCACAGTTTAGTAATAGAGTAGAACAAAAATTCAATATGCACTTTTTTCCATTTGAAAATCATTGGTTACTCACTACACTCCTACGACAACCATCCATTTATCTATCAGATTGCATTATGACTATTTTTCTCTTGCATACAACCAATCGTCTGCATTAAATCATTCCATTCATACCATCAAAACATTATTTCGTAACAAACTATTCATTTTCTGATCACCATTCAAATTATCTAAAAACACACCATATATTTAACAATGTTCGTGAGAGGTCAATTGTTACCGCAGGCTACAAAATGCAAAACAAACGGCTAAAAAAAATCGAAACAATAAAATAGCCATAAATGGTCACTAAATAAATCATGATCTATTCATATCATGAATTAACAATTATCTTCAGTAGAGCGCGGGAAAAAAGCACAGGAAAAAAAACATGTCTTAGAGGCTAGGATTGTACGTAGTAACAAAAAAAAAACAAGAACTGTACATACATACGTGCCAAACAGATATTTTTGAGGTTGCAATGATAATTGTTGTTGTGATCTAACCACATCTGATCTTGAGGTTAATTTTACTAAATCGAATGATTACTGAAAAAAATGCATTCGTGCTCACACAATGACTAGACCACGAGACAACAAGATACAAAAAAGTATATGATATCATATTACCGTTTTTCATATTTTATTCGATTTTTTTTAAATTCTCTCTTTGTATAATCACAAATCGGATTTATAGTGCCAAGTATGATAATTTGATGAAATGTTGTGAGGTAATTGAGTAAGGTTTCGACGATAAATTTTAAAATAAACATAACACAGGTTCAGAATGATGTCTCAAGGACGACTAAAAGTGTGGAAGCTTAATAATTAACTCAAATTGGAATAGATAATTGTTTTGGTTTGCGTTTTAATAGCGTGGTTAAATGTTAGAAGTGGACTTCCGGTTTTATAGTTTTATAATTGTTTTAATTTGGTTAAAATAATTGTTTAAAAAAATGTTACGTCTCTCCTAATGCAGGAATTATAAGTTCTGTTCATTGAAGAACTATGTACGCAACATAGACGGATATGTCATAGTAGAGGAAACTTAAATGTCTGAAGGGCATCGAAGAGACATTTTAAATTTTTTAATTTTTGTTATTTATTTAACTGAAGCTAGAATACTTTGATTCTCCGTGAGTGATTTGAGAATGGTGCAGGACTTAGGAGCAAACACAGAAAACACCTCTCGTTCTGAGAAACGCTTGGCTAAAACGCATGCAGGCTAAAAAGAAGTGAATATGATGGGGTCACTAAATGTGAGCCCAGAGGGGAAGATCCACCCAGTGACCCGTGAAGTAGTTGAGGCTAAGTGCACGCCAGAAATAAAGAACACAATCCCAGACCACTAGAAGCCAAAAATAAATCGAAGACTTCCAAGCTTTCTGCAGCCCACACGTCAGCAAAGAAGAAGTTGCCAAAAACATCAACAAGGGCAAATGCTATAAATGGTAGACTCTTTGAGAGAAGTTCGATTGGCACCAGTGTGATGCGAAGTAAAAATTGCTTACCCGCAAACTCCGCAGTATGAGGTGTACGCCCAAGGACGAATAATGGCATTATTGTCCATCGGGGGGACGTTCCTCTGTTTACGAAGGAAGAGCTGATCGACGCAGTCTGGAATGAGGAAGAGGAGGGCCCTCATAGAGTGCCGAACGAAGCACATCAAGTGAGGTCTTTTTATCGAGATGGAAACTCGACCATCTGGCGCTCATTCACAAGTGAAAAGGAAACCTGGATAATCCGTCCACTCTGTATGCTGAACAAGATGGGGAAGCTCTTTGAGTGGTTGCTGAAACTACAACTAATTCCAGCAAATATATCAGTACGTAGGTAATCCATAAGACAGACAGCAAGGCTTCCTAAAAGAGCTTTAACTGTTGATGACATCTCAGCAGTAATTAAGGCAGTAGCAAAAGCGAAGTAGGAATACTGCAACACCAGACCGAACATTTTGCTGGTGATACTAGCTATTGAAAAAAGCCTTCAATTTGACGAGATGGACAGACGTGCTTTGAGCATAGCTTCTGCATTTCCGACAACTTGTTGGCCATTATGTGGGACTATCTTCAAGACCAATGGCTGCTGTTCCACTCCGAGGAAGAGCTTTAGAGAAAGCTTCAGCACAGTGATCAATCCTCACACCTAACCTCTAAAATATCGTTTACGATGGACTGCAACATCAGCCAATGCCAACGGATGTGTTTTTGTTCGATTACGCTGTTGACTTGGTAGCGTTAAAAATTTCAAGGACTGTCGATTTCGGCCAATTTAGACTTGATTAAGTAAGACATTAGGAGGGTGGAACCAAGCATGGCCTCATACTGACGAAGCGATGAGTACCGACTGTCATTCCGATGATATTGGGCTCCGCAAAGATCCACACCAGTAAGTAGTAAGATATTAAGTTCATCTACAGGCACTAAGCCGACCTCAAAGTTTTGATAAGTGAGTGTGTTGAAGTTAATAAAGGCTTCATTCAAAATCAATGTAAACAAGTGTGAAGTGACTTATTTTACCACCAGGTCCTTAACTCAGGTACCTATTGAGAACTATCTAAACACGAAGCCTGATGTGTGATCATGGCTGGATTTGAACCATGGACCGCACACGCTAAAAGTCGACAATCTGCCTATTCTGCTACTCAGGATTAACAAAATAATACAGGATTAACAAAATAATCATCGCCGAAGATAGCCAGATTAAGGAGAGGCGGGCCTGCTATTTCAAAGAACTCCTTAATCCTGCACAGGGCTCAATAATATCAGAGCCGATAGAAGTCTCTGACGAAGTCTCGATCGCACCTCCAACGCTGGAAGAAGTCAATTCTGTCATCAAAAGCCAGAAAAATAATAAAGCGCCGGACATTGACGAGATTCCCGTTAAACTAATCAATTACGGTGGAAGCTGCCCTATAAACGCCATCCACAAATTGATCTAGCACATCTGGGGTCAAGGAAAAATACCGCAGGAATGGTGCAAATTCATAATATGTCCTATCCACAAAAAGGAGAGAAACTTCGGTGCGAAAACTACAGAGGCAAATCGCTACTTTGCACGCCCTATAAGATACTGACGAAAATATTAAAAATACAATAAATGTATACGCTGAAAATGTCTTCGGGGAGTACCAAGGAGACTTTAGGTTTGGTCGATCAACTACGGATCAGCTCTTCACAGTCAAACAAGTGCTCGAAAAATGCTGGGAATTTAACATCGACGTCCACCAGATTTTCGTGGATTTTAAACAAGCATATACAAAATAATGCTATACTTCGGCATCCCGGCAAAACTAGTCCGACTGACCAAAATGACGATGACGTCGACAACATCTCAAGTCAGAATCAACAATAGTCTGACTGACGCCTTTGACACAAATGTCGGACTAAAGCAAGGCGATGGGTTGGCCCCTCTGCTGTTCAACCTACCACTTGAATACGTGATAAGGAAGATTCCTGTCGACACAGGAGGTACGCTTCTGTATAAGTCGAACCAATTAGTGGCCTACGCGGATGACATGAACATCTTGTCCCGTTCCTTCACATCCGCCAAAGAACTCCTGTTGAAACTTGACCAGGAAGCCAAAGAAGTAGACCTGAAGATCAATCAGACGAAAACAAAAATCATGACGCAAACAAGAAAGAAGATCTCCATTAGACGAAATATAATTCTGGACGAATATAATTTAGAGAATGTGGACGAATATAATTTAGAGAATGTGGACGAATTTATATACTTAGGCTCGAAATTGACAACGAAAGGCAGTGCAACTGATGAAATTAAACGGAGAATATAGCTCGCTAATAAAACTTTCTACTCCGTTCTGGCCCTACTGAAGACCAGCTGCATACACAGGAAGACGAAGCTCCAAGTCTACAAATCAATAATCAGACCTGTGTTGTGCTACGGATGTGAAACTTGGACCCTTACCCAAGCATCCGCAAATATGTTGAACGCCTTCGAAAGATGGGTCCTCAGGCGTATAATTGGAGCTAAACAAGAGTCCGGCCAATGGCGGATAAGGTACAACCACGAGTTGTACGAGGTTTTTGATGAGCCAGAGGTTGCTACAATAATCAAACTGCGGAAGCTACAATGGGCTGGTCACGTGCAACAAATGGACGAGCATCGAGTACCTAAGAAGGTATTCGACGGAAGGGCCGAGTGTCGAAGACCAGTGGGAAAACCCAAAAAACGCTGGCCTGACTCTGTCGACAAAGACTACGCAAATCTGCTCGGTTTTCGAAATTGGAGGACGCGGTCATTGGACCGAGACAACTGGAGGCGTCACCTGCGAGAAGCCAAGGCCCGAGAGGGGCTGTAGTGCTACGACGACGACGACGACAGGTGAAAAACAGTATAATATTCAGGTCTCGCTAGATTTCCCTCATATTTAACTTATTGATCAATGATGGTCCCACATCCAAATTATTCTATCATTTTTATTAAAACCACCACTCCGCTCCCCCTTTATCGAAATCCGACACACAATTTGACCTTATTAATTTGTCAAAATAACATACATTTACACTCTTGAATGACTAATTAAATGCATTATCGGAACACTACATCCATCTTGCCGCACATCAAATAAACACTTTGCAAACAACAACAAAATAAACGTCGAGTATGTTGCCCCACGCCAAAGATAAATGCATTCGGTGGAAATTTCGTATTTCCGTTGCCAAAAAAAAAAGTTGTGGGTGCCAAGAAATATGAAAATTTTCATTTAGAAATTCATTTTCATAATCCTTGTCCCGAGTGCAAATCCCAGAAATATAGTATACGATTCATTTTGAAACGAATGGGACACATCATTGGGGATTTTCATTTCACTTTTCTCAGAAACTCGAACCTTTTCAAATGAAAATTAAGTTTTGTTTGTGGAGGAAAACCAAAAGTAATGTTTCGAGGAGAAACGAATATTACGATGATTTTCGAAAATTTTATGTTGGGTGTAAGCTACGAGAATAGCAAGGAGTACGTATTTAAGTATGGTTGTCATATGCTAAAACCTATAAAATCTCAAAGGTTTGAAATTGATAGAGAAGTCCTGAGTGAGAAGACGTATAAAAGTATGATTTTGGAAAAAATTGTATCTAGCATAACCCTATCACTGTCTACCTATAATTCTATACAATTTACAATTTTCACCTTCTTACATCTGCTTGCTTCCACGAAAATAGTTTTCCATTTCCTGACTTATGTACGTGTACTTAGATATTTCCAGAATTTTGAAAGATTTTCCAAAAACCTACTATACTCAGCAATAGCAATTCTCATTTACGTGCGCAGATGTGGGAATTAAATGTGATTGTGTACTTTTATCCCTACACATGCATGCGTTAGTATGTGTTATACCTTATGTTAGTTGGTTTTTTTGAAATTCTTATTTTTAAGCTTTCACATTTTCTTTCGTTCATGTCGACTTCAAGCGATTTTCCGAGGTGCTGTTTACATTAAATGTTCTATTTTTGGTTGTTGAATGTGAAACGAAATCGTACCACATTGTAGCTGTTGGCTATATGGAAGTCAATGAAATTTGTGTGTGTGTGGCGATACGCACTTGCTCCGAAAATACTGTTTAGTAGATGCGAAATGTAAAAGGCGAAAGTTTATGGTAGGATTAAACATAGTTTAATTTAGCAAACACGTGGGCAGTTATTGCTCGACCAGACTAAATTATAGATTAAAGTGATAAATTTGGTTGATCATTCATGAAACTTTCGTTGCGAAACCCTGAATTCTTTTTTTTTTGTTTTCAAATACATTGGTCAAAACTGCAATGCTTGTCTAGGTTACAGTGACTCCCAAAAAGATCCGCACAAGCTTTGAAATTTCCCTTCTTTCTCAAATAATGCTTTTATCAATGACACGAAACGAAAACTAAAAACTGTTTATGGTGCAAGACATCTATGCGATCATTTAACACAAAAAATAGAAAATGTATCGCAAAACGAGAAGGAATAGGAAGGATAAAACAAAAAAAAAACTTAAAAAAATCAGACGCCCCAAAAAGATCCGCACATCGATGCAATATAAACGCGTGTGAGTGACTTGTTTATCTAATATTGCATTCAGTGATATAGTCGTCATAAATCCGGGCGCATCATATCTTATATTTTCTTGAAACCACGGGTTTTTGGTAGCTTCAAAAAAGTGTTTGCTTGCATCAATCCAAAATGGGCAAATACACGTCCCAGATACACCAAGATCCAGTTGGTGGTTTTTAATCATGAGGAAGGTAAAACTGTGCCAGAAATATGTTTGGTCCTCAACATGAAACGTAGAACTGTTTACGATATTCTCCGGAGGCATAAAGAGGAAGGCATAATAAACTTGATGAATAGTCCTGACCGTCCAAAGGTTCTAACGAAGCTTGAAGAACGCGCTATCGTCCGGAAAACCAAGAAAAACCCTAAAGTGAGTACTCCAAAAATTGTAAATGAAGTTTTCTCAGACTTTAAAAAAAAAAGTGGGATGCGAAACAGTGCGCCGAGCTTTGAGAAATGCTCAATATATTATATATATATATTATATATATATGCTCAATATATTATATATTGCACGCAAAAAAACCATTCATCAGCGAAGCGAATAGAAAAAACGATAAAATTTCGCTAAGGAATATGTTTTGAAGAATGTAGATTATTGGGATGACGTTATTTTTGACCTACAGTGAAGCACGGGGGCGGCAGTTTAATGGTTTGGGGATGCATATCTACTCGCGATGTTCGCGCGAATTAGTATTTATTGATAGTATAATGGATTCCCATCGATACTTACAACTATTGAAAGACAATTTGCGAAAAAGTGCCGCGAATATGGGCATTTTGGATACATTTAAATATTACGAAGACAATGACTTCAAACATAAGGCTCGCATTGTTCAAGAATGACAGCTGTATAATTGCCCAAAATTGGTTCATCCTCCTCCCCAGTCACCAGATTGTAGTCCCATTGAAAACCTCTGGGATGAATTCCACCGTAGAATTCATACCAAGCCGATTTCTTCTAGTGAGGAGCTCGAGACAAGGCTTCGCGAAGAATGGGTGAAAATGGATGTAGAATACTTGCGAAAAATCATCTCCAGTATGCCAAATCGTTTAAAATGTGTTATTGAACAAAAAAGACATGCAACAAAACACTAATTTTGTAGAATTTTCGTTTACTTTTACAATTCAGCCTATGTGCGGATCTTTTTGAGAGGTGAAATTTTTTGTGTCTTTCACGAATTTTCCTACTTTTTGGTATCTATAAAGTGAATAATTTTTGTATTTATGTGATATGTAAGGCTATTATGTTCTGCTCATATTATATATTTTTTTTATTTTTTCCCCGTTTTTTATTGGCTTATAAAATGAGAAAGAAGGAACATTTCTTACGTGTGCGGATCTTTTTGGGAGTCACTGTATGTCTGAGATGATATTTCGCTTCACTGGATTGAATGTACAAATGCGAATCCGTTTTTTTTTATAACAGATATATAATAGATGACATTATGCATTTTTTACATCTAGCTGCACTTGTATTTGACAGGAATGACATTAAGCTTTGATTTGATGGCGAATTTTATTCCAACAAAACTACATTGGCGGGAAGATATATTACACTATCTCATTGCAAGAAAGAGTGCTGCAGAAATTTATCATTTGCTTGGAGAAATTTACAGTAAGCATGCTTAAATGAATAAAACTTTTAAAGATAAGTTTCGATGATTGCGAAAAGACAATTTTATACAGAAAACAAAGAGCCTAGAAAAACACAAACAAAAATAAGGCATTACTTGATTCATTCCAAACACAATCAGAATTGGCTGCTACTTTAAATACTGTTAAAAAAATATGTTTCACAACGTCTGCACAAGATGAAATTGAAGAACAACAACAAGAACGTTGAGCAGCACATAAATTAAAGGAAAGATACTAAGCATGGAAAGAAAACTTTTGGCAAATACTGCTTCATAAGCGAAAAATAAGGTTTTATGTATTAGATTGTTACAGCCAACAGAAAATGTACACTTACATAATTTCTAGAAAATATTAAAACAAATTCCTTTATGATGCTATTATAGTATAATTAATTGTCAACTTCGCCGGGATGGGTTCCGGGTAACTTCTGAAGGTAAAAGATATATTCCATGATGCCTTGTCAGCGCGTAGAAGCCCTTATTTTCGAAGAAAGAAGGGTCAATACCCGTCCCACCTTAATTACTTGCCGATGTAGAAGTACCACCTACTTTAATATTACATAAATATACGAAGATATTCTAAACAAACTTATTCTGATATGGATAAGTTCAAGTGAAGTTCAATTGCAAAAAAAAATTTTAACTGATTAAATTAGACGCTTACCATCAAGTCTAATTTAATAGTTTTTTTTTTTTTTGAAAAGTGTTAATTATGGATCGTGTAAAAGACATCAGTGACTTACAAAAAAAGTTGCAATTTCAACGCTGTTATAACAAAACATATATTTCAATTGCGAAATTGCCCGAAAATAGTGCGTTTCATACGGAACAGAAGCGAAAATTGCGAAAAATCTGGAATTAGGACTGTCTCCACGTGCAAATAAACGGAGTAACTGTCGTTGAAAATGAAAGAAAACACCCCGTATGAAGAGAAAAATTATTAGTACTGCTCTGCAACATCATAATGCACCCATTCGAGCATTAAATGCAGCAATACGAGAAGAACGAATCAATTTATCTACAGTTACAGTACGAAGAAGACTTTCGAAGCAAATATAAAATGTAGGCGTCCCACTCAAAGACCATGAATGACCGAAGCGATGAAGTGGTTAATATGGGCGGAACTTCATAAGAAATATACGGAAAGTGATTGGGATAAGGTAAATTAAAAAATAAAATTCTTTCATACTAACAGGCTGCTTAGTATTTGACTCTTTGGTATTACGATTTTTTTAAATTTATAAAGGTTATCTTGAGAGACAAGTGTCGTTTAGAGGTCTTAACGGAATCAACACAATTTGTTGGAAGACGACCACAAGAAAAATATCATCAAGCACGCGTGGTAACAAGAGTGAAACATCCCCCCCCCCTTCGGTGATAATATGGGGTTGTATAACATTCGAGGGACCAGATCCATTGCGTTTTGTAGAAGGGAATCTAAAACCATTTCACGGGATGAACTTTTGCCATTTATGGACTCCTTATCACTCGGAAGATCGGAGTACACGTTCATTCAAGACGGGGTACCTTGCCATACAGCGGCATCATCCAAAAGAAGTTTCTTTGACAAGTAGGAAATCATGGCTTTACGTTGGTCAGGCAATTCACCGGATATGAATCCCATAGAAAATGATAAAAAATATATAACAAATAGAGTTAAAGAGCTTCTGAAAGCAAAGGGGGGGACATAACTAGCATAGAGTGTCTCTTTCACTAAATTTAGTGAAAAATAAGGATACATTCATTAGTTTCAATTTAAGATAAACAAGTTTTCTTTCATTTTTGTAAGTTTCCGAAATAAATAAAGTCAAAATTGTGAAAATTTTCAAAGTGATCGTAATTCGTTGATCACCCACTGTATATATATTACGAGAATTTTAAGCGCTCGAAACCTTGGATGACGCCATACGAAGCAAGCAAGATATGCGTTGCACCAAGATTGTTATCTGTATTTGGTGAAGAAAGGTATGATCTATTATGAGTTGCTGATTTCGGTATGATAACAATGTGTAACAAGACACTCATTTATTCATCGGGTATGACAAGATTTGTTGTGATCTGACCAGGTGGTGTCGTTTCTAAAGGATGCAATTAGCCTGAATCTGGTGTTTAGAAAACCTACAAATGTTATTTGTAATTGTATTGACCTGATAACTAAGCGCAAAGGGCCAAAAAGTAAAAAAAGATAGAAAAGATGGAGTAATCCCGGGTGTAAATCGTCTAAGCGGCTACTTGAAACGCCAGTCTTAGTCCCTTAGTCACTATAATCAGTAAATTATCTGGTCTTTTTGATAATCTGCACAGTTCCCTTTAGGTTAACTGAGGATAGGACAACAAGGCTTGAGAGAAAGGGTGCACCGATCGCTACCAATCTTCTCCTTGCTAAAGCCGGACACTGGCACATGAGATAGACGACTTTTGGAGTTGTTAAATCGTTGAACCCAGTCGTTGCGCGAGCCGTCTTATAAATCAGTCGCCTGTGCGAACTCTTACAACAGAACGCAAAGCACTATGGATTAAAACCAATCTACTTCGAGCATGAGGTTCATGGATACTCCGAACTGCAATGAGATCGCACTTGATGGTTCTTCATAGTGCCCTCGAGGTATTTTTATCGGAAAGTTGATTTGACCCATGAAATCGGTTTTCTTATGGAGTATGGGCATCTCCGGTAGCAAGGTACCAAATCTCGCCAGCTCATCGGCCCCTATGTCCAGGTACCCAAATCAATGGTATTGCCAAATGTCTCGACATCTCCCTAAGAGGTGCACAGCATTCAGCGAAAATAATGGGCACTGTACAATGACCAGCAAAAGAATTAAAACCTGCTTTGCTATCTGTGGAAAACCCATATAGATTCCGAATATTTGATTACGCAGAAGTAAAATGATTGTCTGAATAATTGCTTCCGCCTGAAAGACACTACATCAGTCTGCAACTTTAGACCCCACACAAACCACTGCCGACTTCATTGTTTTCGCACCTTCTTACGCAAGCGATGGTAGGCAATCTTAAGAGGGCTCCCCCATTAGAATGCCACCCCATTCGATATAAAGCCATTTGACAGTACGAGGCTACAAACCTCAAGTCGATCCTTATCCTTATAGCTGTATTGCAGTAGCAAAGTGCACCGAAAGCCTTCCACGCTCTTTCTGCCAAATTGTCGCTCTACAGTAGTTTTGAGTCGATTATCGGCCCCAAATATTTGACCCTCTAGCTCAGGTCAATGGAGGTCTGGAGATTTAAGCAGAGGTAAGGATTATGTCCCATCTTAGTTGGGAGCTAGAAATCCTAGGAGACGATACTAAACTAATGGGGATTTCCAGATTCTACGGTGGATTAGGATTCCTCCTGGCTATAGGGCCTGAAGACGCAAATTTTTTAACTGATCTCGATGCGGACAAAGATGCACACGCAAATGCATATTCATTGTGTCTTTTGGGAGAAAAAAAAAACCCAAAAAGTTGGAAAGATCTGGAAAGTGGTCAGAACTTCTAAGGTAGTCGTTTAGACTTTTAACAGTTTTTTGCGCCCCCAAAAAACCTCAAAAAATATTATTTTTTCCGAAAAATCCGAAATTCGGATCTAAAACCGATGATTGACAATAATTGATTTTGGGAATGCTAAAAAATAGCATACACACGGTATTAAGGATAAACGATTGAAGACTGTCAAAAATAATGCTCCAAGACCTAACACTACTTCTAGATAGTATATAGTAAAAATTATCATAAATATTCCTCCCAGCTGATTATAAACCCCCCTTCAGAAATCAATTTTCCAAAAAAAACAATATTCTTTTTCTCACAAAAACAATTCAATTTGAATTTCACACCAATCGTCATTGCTTATATTTTCAACATTCCTTTGATTTACTACCTCATCAGATAAATATAAAAATATCGTGTGTAGGTGCATCATTCTTGATTATTTGCCATCATTCCTCCCAACACTTATATTATTTATTTTCCCACCCCTGAGAATATTACGAACAATTTGTCTTGTTGTATGATCGCGTGCAGCTACAAACAGAGCCAACAGACATTAATGCTGAAAACTGAATTTAATCGTAAAATTAGTTCACCAATCTATTTGAATCTTTTAGATACAATGTATCTTCTCGAGGATCATCATGCATTATGTACGAAAGTAATTGTATTTAAGTACGACTAGCTTAGCTACACATTTTCATTTTGGTGAAATTATTTTAGTAAATTGCCACGTCATTGTGATTTGGTTTGCATTGGTAGTGATTTATGAGAAGTTGTTTATCAAAAACTGATTTAAGAGTCCCGGATCGGTCGAAAAGAGAGTATGGGGGAATTTGTGTTGAATATTTGAAATGAAAATTGAGAGGAATTATAAAAATTATTTGTATGAAATATGTTCGGAGATTAGAGAGGGATTTAAATTGTGACAGTAGGTCGGGAAATTTTAATTGTTTGACATATTTTGAGTGTAGATTTTGTGATTATTAAATTATGAAATATCTTCCTTAAAATAATATAGATACATTTATAGTCGTAGATACGATTTAAATTATGCTAAGTTTGAAATGAGTTTTTCGTGACTGATTAATTATGGAAATTATAGACTAAGTTCAATGTGCAAATATAAACAATGCATTAAAATTATCGATAATTATGGGTTCGATTGTAGCGATAGCATTCTAATCAGAAGATATTTATGATGAAGTTATTGAAGCGGAAAATAATAGGTTTCTTGTTGAGAGGTATGTAAGTCTTTTATAGCGTAGTTTTTTACTGCATTTACGATAATATTTCAGTGTGATTTTAATGATAATTTCAAGTGTCGGAAGAAGATAGTTGAATTAGAAATAAAAAATAGCATATGGGACATAATGATACCATTGAGATATATTGTAGTTATTTGATCTTTACATCAAAATACCTTATTGGTTAACAATTTTCTTGGAATAAATAGAAAAAGCAACAAATCCAAGTCAGTGGAATTACTATTACCTACTGCAAAATTCAAAATTTGACGATGTCAAACAAAGTTTAAGTCAGTAAAATTCAAAATAAAAATTTGGCATTACAATTCATAGGAAAAATAGTAAAGACCCGAGTATAACAAAGAGAAAATGCAATTGGATATCCGAAAAACAACATGCATCATCAGTCCCCAGAAGTTTCGGTCAACAACAACAGATCTCCTTCTAATTCGTGTCAATAAACAAAACAACAATTGTCTATTTAGCAAGCAATTTTACACCATCAGCAACAATACTTTTCGCCCCCTCTACCAGGGAAAATATCAATCTTTCTACTTAAGGGTTAATTACAAAACAATCGTCGATGGACATACATTATTTCACCTCCACCCACGCGACGACATCGTAACGACAGTCACGGCAACAAAAATCTATTAGAACTCGCAAGTTAGATGGAGGAGAAATTGCCAACCGATTGTCTCGACATTCGTGAGTCATATGTTAAACACACATAAATAATGTAGATATATTTGAAATGCAAAACGAGAATTGTTTCTGTGATGCTGCTATTAGTGGCGAACTGCAATAGTAGCTTCGACAGCGGCATGCCTATTTGAATGATACGCGAGTATATGAATATTTAGTTCATCGAATGAAGTCAGACTCGTAGAGAATAATGTATGATATTGTGACATTCATGACAAATCGATATACTTATATGCATGACTGATATATGCATAAAATAAGTTGTGACAATGGATTGAAATCATTACAAATTACTGTATCGTTGTGTCAAAGTTTGTCATTGGGATATGTTTAATGTATGCTCTCAGGTTTAATGTGTCGTTGCAATGCATTATTCTAATAGTGGATTTGAGTTATGGATTAAATTTGTTTATTTGAAAAATTTTACGATTGGTTTTCCTGAGAGTTCGACGTGTTGGTGATAAAATGATGCTGATTTTTAAATTAAGTGCTAAATGGTTGCTGATTTGACTATTAACAAATTCATGCAAATATTTTTCATCTTATAGATATAATATTACGAATACTAAGACAAGTATTACAGGTAGAACGATAAAGTTATTTTCTGTACTACAAATATACAGTGGCTCAAACGTATAATCGGACAACGATAGTACTCAGGTAGAACATGTGAAAATATGGCAAAATAATTGCATTTTATCAATGATATGCAGCTTAATTCTTTTCACACTTTCTATAAATGTAATATAATCTGAAAATAATACAAATTTTTCAATTTGTGCACGTAAAATTCAAGCATATCAGTAGGTAATTCCATAATTCAAGTCAAACAAATAATCGGACGGGGAAGAAAAATATGGCAGCACTTGCCAGCATAGCTGCATTTTCTTAGAAATTGCCATGAATTAGCTTCTTTCAGTTTTAGTAGTCAGTGTGAACATTCAATTGAAACTTGAAAGTGCAACAAGTGACAAAATGGCGCCAAAAGGAACACAAACTACTTTCGAAATTCGTAAACTAATTATTAAGCTTTATGGAGAAGGAAATTCGGTACGGGATATAGGATTTACCGTTGGAAGAAGCCGTTCTACTATTCACGATATTATTAAAAGGTATCGTGATGAAAATAGAATAACAAACAAAAGCAGAAAAGGTCAAGGACAAATATTAAATGAACGCGATCAACGGCGCTCTTGCAGAAGTGAAGCTAAATCCATTGAAAACAGCCAAGGAGTTGAAAACTTTTGTACATGACAATATTGGAAAGGAACATGAAAGGTACATGACAATATTGGCAGAGTTATCAGAAAAAAGCCCTTCATAAGCGCTAAAAATAAGTCATGTCGTTTGAAATTTGCGAAGGAATATTTCTTCAAAGACAGTGAATTTTGGCAAACGGTAGAAAGTTTATGTGGATATTAAATGAAATACTTATGTAGTTTTGATACAATATATAGGTCTTATATACTGATGAGAGTAAGTTTAACTTACATGGATCAGATGGAAGGACGTACGTGTGGCGAAAACCCAACACTGAATTTCATCCAAAAAATATCCGAGCTACTGTGAAGCACGGAAGTGGATCAGTAATGGTTTGGGGCTGTATGTCCAGTGCGGGGGTTGGCAATTTGCATTTTGTCGAAGGTAATATGGACAAATTTGCGTACCTGAATATTTTAAAAGAAAATGTCAAGCAAAGTGCCGAAAAATTGGGCATTTTAGAGAACTTTGCTTTCTACCAGGACAACGATCCGAAACATACATCGGAAGTTGCACAATTTTGGCTGATTAATAACTGCCCCAAGCTTTTGCAAACGCCTGCACAGTCACCGGACTTGAATGTTATCGAACATTTGTGGGAAGAACTTTCAAGAAGGCTCTACAATAAATCATTTAATTCAATAAACGAATTAAAGCTGGCATTACAGAATGAATGGAGTAACATTGAACCCAATTTTTGTGAAAATTTAGTGAAATCAATGTCAAAGCGATTAAAAGCAGTGATTGAGTCCAAAGGATTTGCAACTAAGTACTAACATAAAAAATTATATATGATTTACTAGCTTTTTTTAGTTTGTCCGATTGTTTGTTTGACTTGTTTTGAGTTGTTTGTTATGTTTTATTTTCTTGAGTATGAATTAAAAAATGCGTTATTTTATTATGTGTCTTAAAAATATAAAAAACGACAGAAAATTTCAGGTATATATACTCTACATTGCGTAATTATTTTACCAAATTTTCACATGTTTTATCTGAGCACTATCGTTGTCCGATTATACGCTTGAGCCACTGTATATGTGCATGAATAATTTATCGTCACATTTAGCCAACGGATTGGGTAATTATGGGCCAATAAGTTCGTTCTGGATTACATTTCCTATGAAAATATTTGCTATTCGCATTTTCAAAATCATTTCTACTTTCAATAAAATCGCGAATGGCAACTCTGTTGGAGATAATATTGCTTCCTTTTTTGTTTTATCTCTAATCATCTGCATTGAGCGCAAAAGTTTTCGTCCATGTGACGAAACCTTAATGTAGTGTGATCCCATTTTTTTATTAAATGTCCGTATTAACATTTTTCGCTACTTATCAATTCTTAGTTCTGATCTCAGTCATCAACCTTGATAAAGTAACAGAGCTTTCATTTGTTTCATATGGAGTGTGGGACTGTTAAGACTTTTAGTCAACTTTTTGGAAGATTTCTCGATTGAGTTGATTGAATGAGAAAGATGGGTTGGGTATTTTTGTTAACTATGGGATGGGTATTTTTGTTAACTATCATCCGGGGAGTTTTGGAAACATAGTATTTCCGATGGATTTTGGCCCTGGATTAATTGATCAAATGAATGTATTTACATGAATCCAGATATTATTTCGCAGGAAAATGTACCTCGAAGAGATAAGGTAACTATAGAATTACAGGGGGTTCGAACCTAATGAAGAGCTATGGTTTCCGCACATCACACGAATGGAGTTTAAACTTCGTCATGAAAAGGTTAAAATCTACTCGTGTAGCGTAGGGTAATCATAGGTTTTTTGGGTGTTCATTGGGTTTGACCCATCTTAAATCGTGTAGCAATTTTGTTGAGACCATATTAACGGTTGGTAATCCCTGACTTACAACGGTCACTTACAAACAATAGACTGTTATTCTGAGAGTAGAAAGAGGGAAAAGTAAATGCAAAAAAACATTTGTATTTTGTAGATTGCTAGCTTATTCAAAAAGTTTACTAAAACGAGGTATAACAAATTTAGGGGCAACACTTACGTACTAATGATTTCCAAGAAAAAGAACTCCTGCTAAATATATTGTGATGATGATGCGTTTAAATTGATGAAATTGCAAAGTAATATATGAAGAATGGAAGCATTTGGCATGGAATTAAAAATGCGACGCTATATCGATGCAATTTTACACATAAGTCATAAAATTCACATCATAAAATTAGTATTAGCATTTTTCAGTATTTATCTATTCTTAGGGCTAATTTCAGTTATCATTTGGACATTATTTTTAAAGGCAATCTAACGCAATATTTGTTTATCTAGTCATCTAATATAATAACACAAGTTCCAAATAGTGTATGTATACGGTAAATTTACAAGGACAAATTTACCAAAAGATTTATTATTTAAAGGAAAAAAAATCATTAACAATTGATAATTTTACTAAATACGAAAGATAAAAAAAAACTTTCCTTAAAATTTTACTTTTTAGGATATTTTTAATTGAATAAACGACAACGGTACCGGACCACGATCGAGGCTTTTATCAGTTGGGAGTATGCGCAATTGCGATGAATATAACATGAGATAAATTTAGATTTTAAGCTAGACTGCATCGAAAATATGGGACACTGATGATGATGTCTTTTTCTATTTTTTTCTGAACTCACTGGATCTTTTTAATCTTATAATAAAACATTGTTGGAGTAAAGCTTTAATCTTTATCTACCTTAACAAATGGAACGAACCTTGCGCGGGAAATATAGATTCGATGGGGTGATTATCTCACATGCCTACATTATAGCTGCCACTACCTAGCTTCCTAAATGGTATCTGCACTTTTTAAGTGCTCTGTATTTCATTTTAAACACATCACGTAGCTACCCCATATTTTTAATTATAATTTTTAAAAACATCGCAACAAAAAATGATCATAGTTAGCATTCATTAAAATTTAAAAAAATTATTAAAATTTGCTGATATACAATGATCAACACCAATAGCTGAATGCTATTTTATTTTTGTTTATAAAATAATATATTGTTTTGTTACTTACATCTGGATGCTCTTTAACTGGCACATATACTTTTTCATTTAATGTGACTGGTTGACCTTCTGGTTCTGGCAACGTTAATGGTTCTTTTTTGACACCATTTATTTGAAATAATGATGCACGAACTTTTGCAATTTCTGAAAGAAAAAATAAAATAAATACATAGATTAAGATAAATTTCGTTAATTTTTGATTTTATTACAAATATATAGTTGTTTATTCGAATAATTCAAGCGCAGATTTGGAAATGAAGAGGGAGAAAGCACCCAAATTCAGCAAAAACCTTTCTTAATTTTCAGTAAAGTACAGTGAAGGGGTCAGAAATGTGTATTACGGGGTAAAAAAAAAAACAAAAAAAAAATTGAGGAGTAGTTATGTAATAGAGGGGTATGTATCTTTTTTACCCCCGTCTGCACACGTCATTGATTCAACCCTACATACGACATAAAATATGGGAACTATCATTTTAGATTTCAAAAGGCAGTTCTTTCAATACACTGAGAAAACACATGGCGCCAGACGCCATAATTTATAGACTTCTGGCGCTATGTACTTAGTCGATTTAGGGATTGTGATAAAATATAGCGCCACACGCCATAATACATGGCGAAAAGTACATAGGCCTACACGCCATGTATTATAGTCCTCCACGCCATGTATATGGCGTGGCGGACTATATTACATGGCGTGGAGGACTATAGCGCATGGCGTGGAGGACTATACTGTATGGCGTGAAGGACTATAGTACATGGCGTGGAGGGCTATAAGCATAGCGTCTGCTCCTATGTACTATGGCGTGTGGCGCTATATTTTATCACAAATTGACCAAAATCGTCTATGTACATGGCGCCAGAAGTCTATAAATTATGGCGTCGGGCGCTATGTGTTTTTTCAGTGCATCTGAAGATGATTCAGTTTGCATCCAATAAAAGGCCACGAACCTTCTTAGTTCGGAGCATCTGGAGGTAGAGCACTTGATGTTAGGGGATGGAATTCTACCAAAGAAATTCCCGAGGGATTAATGACATCAAAGATCATATCCTCTCCTATATTCAAGAAGCTTGCTGATATTTATACATCTCCTCACACAGCATGGCTGCGAGTTATAATTGTAGTGCCATGAGCCATATTACATGGCTCATGGCACTATGTAATATGGCGTGTGGGGCCATAATTTCTGCGCCATGTAATTATGGCGCTGGGAGCTATACTGCATGGCTCAGGGTACTATGTACATAGCGTGTGGTACCATAAATGCTGCGCCATGTAATGTGGGACGACGCGCTATGTAGATTCTGACATTATGGCGCTGGGAGCCATATTGCATGGCTCAGAGTACTATGTACATGGCGTATGGGGCCATAAATAATGCGCTATGTTACATGGCTCTGGGCGCTATGTGGATTTTTTTCAGTGTAGTTTGAAGTTATATTATGATTCTGATTGCTGTATAGGATGAGATAAAATAGGGTTCATTGTAAGGATTCGTAAGGTGTTTATTGAAAATTATAAACAAATTAATTAACGAATTGAAGCATTTTATATGGGACGCTTTTAATGTGCGAAGTACTAAAAGCAATATTTTTCAGTTACAGTGAATTCCAATCGACTTAAATTGTACTTTTGGCTCTTAGGATTTCATTTTTCCTTAATTTTGAACATAAAGGACATAGCAAATAAAAACACAAATTACTTCTAGTGCAAAAAAACGAGCTACAGTAATCTATTGTGTAGAAAACTAAGCCTGATTGTGTGAGGTCTCTGGTTCGAATCCAGGTACGAACGAAAGACAACGCACCAAGTTTTAAGTCAACTTAGCTTCAAGTACGTACTTGAGTTAACTCAGGTGCAAAGTGAGGTATGAGGAGTGAAGCTGATTATTTCGCACTTGCAAAAATATCGATTCCGAAAATGGAGCCTCTTTGCTTTTGCATTCAATTTGCACGTACTTCTTCAACCAATTGGTTGATCGATTAGTTAGGGTCCTCAAAATAATTGAATATGACTCCTGAAGGTGTTAAGGTCCTAAAATGGTGCCCCCTAAAAACATCCTTCCCTAGGGTCAGCTGAATTTTCGCTTCAGGTTAAGTATACATTAGTGAGAAAATAGGTACCTTTTTCTAACTTGAATGCTTAACATAGTAATATTTATGGTTTATAGGTAAAATTTTATTTTTATTTATGTTTTATAGGTAAAAATTACCACGATATACCTATTGCCCGGGGAATTTAACAAATATATTTATTTAATTTTTTTAATTTCTAGTAATAAATAAAAAGTTTATAAGAGCGACCTAAAAGCATAGGGATTGAGTAACGTAAAGTGCAAATAAAATTAAATTCCGATGCTACGAAAAAAATTTAGGCAAAGTATTTGAATTTAATTCATTTCTCTCATGAATTTTGGACTTACACCTAAATAAGACGGGGTATTATTAAAAGTCTCCCCAGCTGCCCTGCAAAAACAAAAGACTACCCACAAATATTTTTTTAGTTTGATGATATTCATATGACGTTTGACTATGGTGCTGTCAAATAGGGTTCATTTGCAGATTTTTCTAAATTTTAATAATACCAAGCCAAACTAACGAGCTCAGAAACGATTAAGTTCTAAGGACTCACTAAATGAGTACAGTCCGAAACTGGATTCGGTACTATAAGAGCTAATGCTCTACTCTTTAGGCTGCATGAGATTTTTGTTATATAGCCTACTATAATAATATGCGCCGTAGCTATGTGCGTATGAGTTGACACTATGTGCATAGAAGTGAGGACTATGTACGTGGTATTCTAGACTATATGCACAGCAGAAAATCCTATAATGTTTTGAGTGGATCTTAGATCGCTGGATTCTAATCCAACCGCTAGGATTCAGCGCTCTATTCAACAGCAAACACGTGCTTCATATGATAATGATAACAAGGCGAAAACAAATCAAGCATGACAAATGAGAACAAAAAAAGTACTACAAACATCGAATTTATTGACGTTACATCTACCCCTGAATAAAACGCATGGAAATCTAACACAATTTCAGCAATTATACTCCAGCATATCCGCTTCACTTGCTTAAACTTGCATTTGTATTTAAATTTCTTTTTTAATACCCATTCATTTAGCAATTACATAAAACAATAGACTTATCTGCATCATGCACAATTCATTCATAGCTTTTCCAAGCGCACCAACAATGAAACACATTTTTTGGTCCACTTGCCTTCGAAGCTATTAAGCAGCTTAAAACTGGCTACTAAACCCAACAGCAATTCATTCGATTCAATAAGCCACAAAACCACACCAAACTCAAACAAATATAGCATTTTAATTTATGAAAATGATTCGATTAAAATTCAGTACGAGTCCAATAAGAAACTTAATAAAATATGACACGTTATCTATTGTCATCGGCGGTTAAGTTAGTTGATCAGCTTAAGCTAGTCGCTCAGTGCTCAAGCATTAGAGCTGAATTTTCATATTGCCAGTGATATTTTATGTTTCATAGCATGATTTTCATGCTGTTGTCACTACAAAATGCGTAGACAGCAGACCATGGCGCAAGAAAGAAATAACAAAGTACTAGAGAAAGTTAAAGAAATCATGGTTGCTGTTGATTTGTGAAAATGGAGATATGATACGTAGTAGTTATCATTTTAATTGCGGAGAAAACAAGATAGTCCACCAAAATCTGAAATAATTTGATACCACATTTGAAACTCGAGTTTTTTAATTACTTCGAGGGACCTATTTTGGCGTTGATTTCACCGTGCCTACCAAACAGATTTTTTTATGCTACTATCTTCCAAGAAAATATATTTCTACACATCGACTATAGTCCATATAAGGATTATATAGGATCATAAATTTACCAAATCCAATGACTAACACACTCCATTTTCCGGAAATATCAACTTTCATCATACCCAAATCGGAAGTAGGCTGATTATGCGTAGCGCCAAATGCTTTGATTCATCAAATCGTCACCGGAGACATGTGGTCGTAAATCAGTGATTTTAAAAACGATTTTAATAGCTTTTCCAATGAAATTCATGTCCTCGCTTTCTAAGAACCATACTACATACAATTCACTATCATCCTACTCTCGAAATTATTATTCATTGAATTCTCTGTCGACGACGACGCGACAGTTGGAGATGCGTGGACGTCTACAACTAAACAACAAAGGTCAACACTAACTACCTTGCGGTACACCTTTCGAAATCATATACGCAGGCGAATTGGACCAACATGCGGCGACGACAATGTTTGAAATCCCGTTTTTATTTGTCCACATTCGTGCGATGATTATGGTTGACAACACGGGACAACCAATAGCATAATAACATTTTTAATGCCTAATGTCCCTCTAATAGTGTCATTAGTTTGATCGCATATTGGAAACACAACATTTTCAAGTTTGCATCGAATCGGACAAGATTTTGTACGAAGGGGTGTCTGTTGGATGCAAAAGTATTTTATTCAGCTTCATGTAAGTTTGTTGCAATTAGTAAAAGTGTCACGCTGTGCTAAAGTAAGGTAAGCTTTGCCTTGGTCTACTCACTACTCCGCCTCCAAACAGAATGATTGAATGGGCGGGCGGACATTTGTTCGATTTCAAGATACGATTTGAATTTGCGTAGGGCATATCGAACGTATGATATCAACATAGAACAAAACAATTATGTCATGTAGTTAATATTTGATTTTAAATCATTGATCGAAAAATGACATAATCGCAACCACAATATCTTGAAAATTGCGAAATGAATTTTTCTTGAACAGTATTTCGCTCTTTCAACTGCGATCTACAAGTCATATTCAGATTCAATCTATGAGAATTTCCTGCGTTACAATATATCTATCCTCGAAATCATCATTAACGATGCTGTTCATAATTGAAATAATCATTAATATGCATGAGTTTTCGCTACTTTTTTCATGAAATGCTATAAAGCACTGATGATCGATGCAAACAGTTCGACAGCAGTATGCTTGTATTCATAATGCACCACGGTCAGTAGTGACGGTATCTTTTAGTATTACGAGACTCATAGAATGTGTTTTTATTTTGTAGTCATTACGTTTTCCGGTGATTTGAAATACGATTTAAGTGTGTATTTAATAGAGGAATTAATGCAAAACAAAAAATCGACAATGAAATATAAATGAGGTGGTGGACTGGAAAAAATGAAATAATTGTTGATATTCGATTTTTTTTTTGTTGATGAAGAAGATGTTTGAAACAGAAAGTAAAATCGAGGTGGGTGGCATAAAGTGCAGATCGGTTGTATTCAGACTTGGGAGGAAACGAGGTTAAAGTTTCAGTATAATTTTTGAAATATGCATATATTAATCAAAAAAATGATACTGATTTCAGTGCATATATATCGCAATCCGTTATTAGCTTCTATAGTTTATTAATTATAAACGCCACACAGTACTTAATCCTGCAACTCTACAAAATTTGTCTTCGCAGTTGCTAACCGTCATAGTGTTCATTATCTAGACAGATTAGCATGTAACAAAAAGCTCGTGGGTCACTCTTTCTGGTCCGCTAAAAAAAAGATTGATAACGGTCCTTAAATCAACAAATGTAGGATGAGAACAAATCATAAACATAGAATCGGCAGCTATGCTGACTAAGGCTCTAGTTGGAGGTAGTGATCTACTGTCTGTGGGTTCGAATCTCACTGTATGCTCATGGTCGCATTTGTTTTTCTTGCGTAAGAGCCTGTAACTGAGTACTAGACCAGCGCTCTATAAATTAAGTGTCGCATAATATATTTATCAGCGACTGGGTATAATACCAACGCACTAGAAATACCTTTAATAACTTTGAATAAGATAATTAAATTGATTTCTATTATATAAGTCTTGCTACAGCCATAGCTGCACAACTAGCTTCAAAGAGTTATCTCCTAAGCTTTGACATCAGCACAAAAAGCGTGGGCTATGTGTCTTCTCTGAGGTTAAAACATTCAGTTTTACATAGTTTCAATCTGATAAGAGATATTCCAATTGTGATTAGCGTTAATTCCCTATAGTACAGAACAAAATATCGGAATTCATGTACGAAAACTCTTGAAAACACCGCACTGAGAATATTTTGGAATTGATCTTGGTCATAATCATGATTCACTTCACCCCTAATCTTAATCAGATACTCATTCACAAAATTTGGAATGAAACCATGATTTTTGTTCACAGCCAGATTCGAACCAGAGACCGCTTATACTTCCAGGCAGTGATGCTTTGCGTTTGTCAGCAAGCAGATACTTCGTACTAAAGTTATAAACTTCAATACGCCACAGGGCTCTTAATAAACATTTGAATCGCGGGTGGCCAAAGACCTTCGGATAAACCATTAATGAGGCTGAGATCTTAAGGCTGATGGGAGCATTGCAATGACTGTGATATAGAGTCTAGCTCTGGGAGGTTACTGCATGATATATAAGCGGATGTTTTTTTACAGCGGCGATTAGACAAAGTTCTGCCGGCGTCAATAGTTAACGCTGTACTATACTTCAGACCGGAGGTTGGGCTCCATAATACGGTAGAGCTGTAGATAAACCTCAGCTCAATCAGAATGTTATCCGAGTCTATTCTACAACATTCACTTGGTTCACTAACTAGTTGACATTTTCCCCTGTACTGCCAAATTATGGTCTCGCGGCAGGTAGTCAACATTAGCTCTCTACGACTCATAGTCCAAAAAAGAATTCTAGAGGATGTGAAAGCTGTTTTTACTGCTTCAAAAAGAAGACTTGAGGGCAAAAATGAAAAGGAAAGATTGGTAATGCAATATAATACACAAGTAATACTTGGAATACTATCTTACGATCTCATGGTCTACAATTTAGAACAGGATGGTGTTGGAACAAAAGACGATCATTATAAGGTAGATAAAGATAGTAGATAAGGTGAAATTTAAAAAATAACATACGAGTAAATTTGAGTTGATCAAATTCCAGCACATTATTTAATTGAGAGTAATGCGTGTGCGAAAGACGACAGCATGAAAAAAGGCATGGCGAACAAAGAAAAGAAAGCAGTGTAAACAGGCGGAAACATTAACGAAGGCCTTGGAAGATCTAAATATTTAATATGATAAATTAGAATTCTTTAAAATATTACGCCAACGGTTTGGAAATAACCAACAAAATTAAGAGGATTTTTTTTATTTTGAAAAAGTACAGTTATCTTGTGACTAAATCAATCGTAATAGTTTAAAAACTTCAGCGTTCAAAACACAAGTTGAATATCTTAGAGAAAATGAACGAAAGAAAGAGGACTAAGGATAGATCCTTGCGGAAACCTTGCGGAAAGCATGTAAGGAAATTCAAGAACAAGAATTGACAGTAACAATACAAGTACGTTCAAGGATAAGAGGTAAACCAGGTTAGAAGATGACCTCATCCTCTAGCTTTTAAAGAAAGAGGTTATGGTTGACGGAATCAAAGGTTTTGAAAAAGTCAGTAATTAGTACGAGTACTTGCTTTTAATGGTCAAGAGGTTATGATGCGAATGCATGCATGAACGAAAGGAAGTTGATCAAAGTGAGTTGGCTTTTGACGAGCTCCACCGCTTATGAGGTAGAGTAGGCTGTTTAAAATAATTTTAACTTTGACAAACCGATGCTGTCCATGAGTTAGAGCAGGTTAGATAGAAAGAGCGACTCTTTTATAAACCATCCTTTCAAGAATTCTACTGAAACGGGGAATACTAAAATGGGATAGTTGTTGGAGACGCATGTAGGGTCACTAACTTTATTTATTAGGAAGATGCTTTTGATTTTCCAAAGAAAAGAGCAAGAAACAGAAGTTATAGGAAGATGGTAAGAGAGACGCATTTATTCGAAACGAAAGTATTTCAGGGGAAAACTTAAAGGAAGATATTGTGAAGAGGAGGACAATATAGAGAGAAGAAGTAAAAAGCAAAGGGGTTCGCACACACCATGGGAAATGGAAGCAGCTGTATCATTCAAATTCATACCACTGCGAATACCAGGAGAGATTTCTTAAGGATTTCAGTTGGTTGGGTCTGATTGATGCTTCAATGCTGTAGGTGCGTTTTTTTTCCATACAAAAGCAAGTCAGCAACTGAAAAAGTTATTTTCAATAAATTAGAGCCTGATTTGAGGAATTAGTTTCTAGAGAAATATTCTCAATTCGAGCAAAGCATCATCAATATAAAAACCACAAAAAAAGGAAACCAGTAATTCGATTGATTTCAACGGTCATGATTGTGAAATTAGCTTTGCGGAAGTTAGAGAGTGCTGAGAAAGGGATATCGTTCTTCAAAATATTATAGATGGATATTTCAGTGATATAGGGATGAAGATGAGCAACAGGAAGCACACATGAAGAGAGAGAGAGAGAGAGAGAGAGCAATACTCAAGGAAAGGGATAATTTTTGGAAACAAGATCCAGGATTAAATTGCTGGCATTAGGAAAGTTGCCAAATCGCAAGAGGGAACAAAGTAAAAGACATTATGCAGCCCTTCAATCTAAAGTAGAGAGGTTAATATCACCACATAATTGAACGTAGGCGGTTCTGCCTCCAGGTTGAAAATTCCTTCGAGGAATGCTAGTGAATTCTTTAGCTAGGAGGCCAGAAGTTTGTTTGTAGTAGCTCGTTGAGACAACATTTAGTACAGAAGATTCAGCATGTCCAATAAGCTTACTTTGAGGAAGTTTATGAGTTTCTATTACATCGGTACGAATCGATTGTGGATATACTAGACAAACTGCATTGTTGAGGTTGCATCCAATATCAGTGGAATAGGCAATGCTATCAGAGTATTAAAATCTGAGCCAAAATTTAGCCTAAAAAATATTAATGCTGATGTTCAAGTAAAAAACAGCAGCTGGTCAAAGAGCCAAAACGAGTTGTTTGCTAGGGAAAAAACAAACCATCAAAAATCGCCATGGAATATTAAAATATATTTGAAAATATTAGATTAAGCAGCTTATTTTTATAAACTGTGATCTAGTAGGTATGATTTTAGAAGAAGGATTAACATTTGGATAGAACTTTGTGGCCTATACAAACATGGTAGTCTATATAGATGAATTTATTGATATGTAGACTGTGTGGTTAGCGAAAGAAATCGTTTTTCACTGTTATTGAAGTCAAGTTTCTAGTGGATGAAAGATGAGGTTTAGCGGTTTTTTTTTTTTGAAAATCTTGATCACTATTAGAAGATTGGGATAAAACCAATAATTGAAGTACAAAATTTGACTTTTTCATCTGGCTTTAGAGCCTTGTTTAAATTCAACAGCAGCAATTTCCTTTAAAAAAATTGTGTTTCAATTGATTTTAAATCGTCTCTAATTAAGACTGGAAAAAATTATATCCATTCTGAGAGATCAAGTAATTCTAAAAGAACCATAATAAGAATAACATACATCAAAAACTCCGTGCTTAAAAATGAAATCAAGTAGGTATTGCTTGCGAATGTATTCAAAAATTGTTGTTGCTTCCTAAGTTGGTCTACAAAATAAGATTCGATGGTACCTTCATACTAACCTACTAGCTGATGAAAAAAAAACATCAAAATTTTCTAGATACTTCTAAAATATTTGAGCGATTGCCCTGCAGATACAATTACAAAATCTACAACCCACTTAGGTTAAATCGCAAAACCCAAACCTCTAGTTTGATTCTTGAACGCTAATGATTAATTGAATATTTAACTTCCGACTCCGCACACGCCATAACTACATCAATCCAATTATGGTAGATACTGCGCAGCACTCAAACTATCCATCCTTCTGGCTGTTTATATGGAAATTTTTCAATAACAACTGGCAATTACGTAAAAACAATCGAAAATTACCGACATGTTTTTGTATCGGTTTTTGTCGTTTTCTTTTGCTTGCACTCATTCATTCACCAATTCAATGCATTCATTCATTGTCATTTGATTCATTGAAAACAACGAACGATCTATTCGCCGATCCCACTCATTTACTAATTCATGAATACTCGCAGCAACTAGTCACCTAAACGTTTTTCTAATTTGTTTAATCGATTAATGAATACGAATAGCAGTTTGACGCCTCAATGAAACAAACACCCAAACGAACGCCTAATAGCTACACAGGCTCACCTCACCTACGTGCCATCATCGCGATGATTTTATATATGAAATTATACTTATCTGTTGAATATTATTATGTACACACATCTCATGCAGCATCTGAGATGCGAAAACCTCCATCAGCGCCATCCGAATGAATGAAATTGAATAATTTTGAATGAATGAATGAAAACGCCAAGGCTAATACTTGGGGTTCGGTGCAAATAGGCATACTTCTTTTTTGAACATTTATGTTTTTGTCTTCTTTTCGCTTCAAGTGTCGGTCAGTTTTACAAGCCATTACAAAATATTAATTATGATTGCAGTGATTACCGCTTGCGGTTGTATGAACACATTTTGTATTAGTTTCGGACATGTAATGTGCCGGTTATTATGCTACATCATGATGCATTGTGTACACTCATAATTTTTGTTTGAAGTCTAATGATTTGATGTTTTCACTGGATGCATTTAATGATTTAATAAAGAATTGATGGTTTAAAATGAAGACCCATAAAATCAGCATTTGATTTAAGTGAATCGACTTTTGAGAGTTTTTGGTCGGTGAAATACTGGCTGCGATCGTTTGGTGTCCCTGGTTCGAATCTAGGTATGGACAGGGAATTGCACAGGAGCAGGTCCCTGACTCAAATCAGGAGCAAAGGGAGGCGTGGGACTGACAGTTTCATGCTCGGGGTTTGATTACGAAAATAAAGTCCCTACTTCCGCCGATCCCAAAGACCCCAAAAAGAATTTAAATAAGTCAGCTTGGGTATGATATTTTTTACAGCAAATTTAGTAACGGATCCGACAATTGGGTGCTCAGGAAAAGGCACTCTGACCTTTTAGCCGCGTTCGAAAGGAAAATCTTGCGGAGAATTGTTGGCCTCATATGTGAATGGCGATTCTGGAGACGTTACAATCATGAGTACAAAGATAAAGCTCGGTAGACTCCGGTGGGTAGGACACCTAGCTCTTATGGGGAAAGAGGAACCTGCTTGAAAACTCCTTCGCGGTAGATTTTACGATAGACGATAGCGAGAGAAACCTTGTTTACGCTAGAGCGATGGCATTGAGCAGACCGGTCGGAGCTTAGTGGTATCTAATTGAATGAGATCGGCTCACGATCAGGACTGGTGGTAAAATTTGTTTAAGGAGAAAAGGGCCAGACACCAGTTGCAGCGCCGATGATGATACACTAATTTGGAAATTGAATCGACTATTTCAACGAAGCAAAATATTTTCCGTTAAAAAAAAATGAAGAAAATGGTTAAAACTGAAAATATTAAACTAGTAACTCAGGCAGCAAGAGTATCTTTTAATAGTTTCAAGTTCTATAGTTTCAATAATGAATTTTTTCTTTAGGTTTGGCTAAAGTTATTTTTGGCATCTGATTCAAGATATTTTTTTCAAACCATTTATCATACATAGCTCATTTTCACATTCTGGGCCGACTGGCTTTTACAATGGAGATTTCATTTGTTCAGAGTCTTCCTAGTAGGATTGCGATGTTTGATGTTGTCATGGCTTATAGGAATGTTTGGAAGATTACGCCACTGTTGAAAGAGGAAGTATTTATCATGGAATATAGCACGAGAGGATAATGATTAGAGTTTGAAGTAATTAAAATTACAGAATACTCTATGTATGGAACTTTGTTTTTGTAGAGTAATGACCGTATGGATTTACGTTGAACTGAATTCTTATGACACTCATAATGCGATGACTATACAACGGAACAGTATTGCGAACTAAAATAACCTTTCAGTACTGAGAAACAGACCGATCGTAAAAGAGATATATGTAAAGGTAACGAAGGCTGAATAAAAGAAAACGCTTGTGATAATTTAAGAACGAATCCTGATTATTTGTAGGCTTGTAGGAAATCAAATCAGAGTTTGTTCGTCACAAACGTCACAATCAACTTAATACAGTTAGGAAGAGAAAGTTGCTTGGCACCCAAAGAATAATCAAAAATTGTCGGATTAGTTTTATGAGAAAATAGTATCAAATAATATATTTTCTTGTGTTGAGAATAAACTTCTTCGTCTGGGCCAGTTCGCCAGAACAGAAAGGTTGAATTTGCAACGAACAGGATGCATTCTTCCAGATCTATATTTTCATAAATATTTTAAAATCGTCAGCAAAAAAAGACGCTCACAAAAAAGGAGAAGAATATCGTTGACATAGAAAAGGGAGAACAACCAGCTTTGAAACAGAACGAACCGTTACACTAAAAAACAAAAACTCATTTTTTGAAACGCAAAAAGAATTATGAAATGTTGAAAACACTGGAAACCGTCACAGAGTAATTTGTAAAAATTTGGTCAGTACAGCAGGGAAATGATTCAATAAAACATAGAGCTCATAAAGATTTGAACATTATTTATTTATTTCAACCAATTTCAACTATTTGTGTTTTTTTTTTAATTTTATTGACATTTACTAACGTTAGTTTCACGTTTATTTTGTTTATACCACTGATCAAGAAATAACAGTTTTGATTGAAGAAAAACTGAATTTGATTTCGATTTCAAAATTAACTATACGATACATTTTTAGATCAGCTGCATCGAAAAGGCGAATAATGTCTAGTAAAACTTCAGGGAGATCCGATATGAAAATATTGAATAAAAGAGGTCCCAAGTGATAGCCTTGTGGCACATCGGAAGGAATTTTTTGGATAAGATACCCTGAAACTTAGTGGATTCTATTTTGAAGCTAACAGTCCAACCAATTTAACAGGAGATCCGAGACACTAAACTTCTTTAATTTAAGTTGAAGAATATAATGATCAACACGATCAAAGGCTTTGCTGAAAACTGTGTAGCTGGTATTTGTGTAAATGATATGTCCATGACACAAAGAACATCTGAGATGAAAGTCACGCGGTTGGTAGTAGTTGATGTGCCTTTTCGAAAACCATGTTATTCGTCCAGGAGAGTTTCTATTAAAGTTGTTAGCTTATCACAAACAGTTATGCCACTGCAATTTTCAGTTGACAATCTATCACCACATTTAAAAATGATCGTCAGATGGGAGGATTTCCAGGAGGGGAAAACCTCGAAATAAAATTATATCTACAGACAAGATAAGCGACTCCATGAATTCGAGTATGAAATTAGGAGGGAGCAAGTCAGGACCAGGACCCTGGTTGACGTTAAGATCTTTGATGTTTGGATCTTTGACGGTCGCATATTCGGTCCGCTTGTATACGAACCCGTCCACTAATTTTAAGATAGGCAACAGATGTTGCTCTGCCTTGATTTTTTCAACCAATTCCGTATAGGAAGCACTTTTAAAGTGTGAATTCAGTCCAGTTCCACTAGAGTCTTTGTGATCTCCTCTCTAGTTAAATACGTTGCAATAATGATATTTAGCGGCAAATAAAATTGAAAAAAACTCTCCACAAATAAAATTGAACTGGTATAAAATTTCTTAAAAAATGTTAAAAGACATTTTGTTTTTGAAAAATTGTTCATTTTTTATCTAGATAAAACGGCTAAAATAGAATCTTGTATCAAAAAGCAATTCAATAATATACTCCTTGCAAAACCAAACATCTAAAAATGTATTTTTTTCAGTGTCATAGAAACATAGCTTGCTAGTACTCAATATTAAATAAATAGATTTCATTCGCCTAATGCTGTAATATTCAAATTACAAACAGTTCTAGCCAAGGTTTTTAAAAACACACATAAAATTAGCCAATATTCAATTAAATTCATTCTCGAATGGTCTCTGACAGAGGGAAGTTGTGGTCCGGAAAATTACAAAGTGATTTAATATCAATGTGGGTAGCTATACCATTTTTGAGTCAAATTCATAGATTTATGGCACAAATTCATAATATTTTCGAGTCTAATTCATACTTTTTCAAATCAAATTCATAAATTTTCGATACCTATTCATAATTTGAAATTCATAATTTTTTTGAGTCGAATTCATATTTTTTTGAAATCAAATTCATATTTTTTTTAATTCTAATCAAATTCATGCATTCTTAAGGTAAGTTCATGTTTGGCGAATCAAATTCATAAATTATGATCTTAACGTGCACAAATAGGTATCCTTGAAAAAAAAACTACGAATTTGACTCGAATAAATTATGAATTATATTTATGAAAGTTATGAATTTGGCTTAGTAAATTATGAATTTGATTCAAAAAAATTATGAATTTGACTCAAAAAATTATGAATTTGACTCGAAAGCTTATCACTTGGTGTGGAAAATTTACGAATCTGATTTGAAAATATTTGAATTAGACCCGAAAATTATATGAATTTGTACCAAAAATCTATGAATTTGACTCGAAAATGGTATATATGGTGTTTTTTTCGAATTGAGCGTATAAGAATCAACGCATCGTAAAAACACAATTGTGAGTGCACACAAGTAAAAGCGAAAATAAGTTGAAAACAGTGCTTAAATGAATTAGTATCCAGTAAATAGTCTAACCCACCAAAGGGGTGTTGTCGAAACTGATGGCGGATACGAATCGTTATAAGCCAACCTATTCTTCGTAAAACAGGAAACTGCACCTAATTTTTTAAAAAAATCAATTGAATTGCTATTTGAATTTATGTCTTTGATTTTTTTATAACCATTGATTTCACTATAATAATATGAATAATGGATGTCTGTCACCTTTTTGAATTTTTCAGTAATTTAAGACCGATATAGAAGTTATAACAAACCACGTCATTGATCGTGCCCGGTGCTTAATTTTACTTTGAGAGAAGCTCAAAGCTTTACGATTCATCATCAAAATATATTTTTAATTAATATTTTATTACACGAGCAAAAAAGCTTAAATTTTACTTGCATCAAAAATGAAATATCAGTATCTTCATTTTAAACGTCATATTTAATATGTCTTTTATTAGCACCATACCAAGCCACGATTTTAAACAACTTAAAGAACTTTTTAATCCTTGTTTTGAAGAGCAATTTAGTAATCTATTACACTACGTTCGAGCTTGCGATCTCTGTCATCAAAAAATATAGTCAATCGAAATGTTTAGCGAATAATATAAAATAGAATGGGTCGTAATAAATATCACAAAACTGATGCTAAAACATCTAATTGTGTTAGACATATCTGTCAGGTTCGAAATAAATAATCGAAAAAAAAAAACATTTATATCAAAATTATCATGGGAATATTAATATCTTCAAAAATATCAAAGAATTGTTTAATAAAGACTTTCATTGTATATTTTAACACAATAAAACAGAAAAAAAATAAATACAAATACCAACAAATATTTCCAAATAAAATATTTTTTTACCTCTGAATTTCTTTCAACTCCAAACAATATAAATTAAAATCATGTGAAATAGAAAACAAAGCTATTAGCAAGTCATTCATTGGAGTGGCACAAGACACAAGTGTATAAATATTTCATGCGGCATCTGACAACGAGTGATCGTGATACTGGCAAAAATCCAAACTAAACTACTACGCCTAGAACAGACTCAAAGCAAAAAAAAATATTTACAACTCTATGTTCGAACTGAAATCATAGATCATTTGTATGTGACCGATATTTGACTTCTTTGGGTCCTAAATGTCTTATAGAACATGTGATCCATATCGAATATACAATAATTAATTTTCCAATCCGAGACCTCGACTACAATGGCATTCTTTTCCGTCTTATAGCCTTCATTCGCATATCAAAACATTGAAAAAGCATTAATTATTCGTGGCAGATTCGAACAAATAAATATAATGCGATTACAATGTACACATCTCCATCATGCAGAAGTACTTCGAAGATACTCTCGTCGACCGCAAAGAATCCACTTACGTTTAGATATGATTCGAAACAAAATCGTAAATTGCAAACTGGCTTGAGATTGCGGCAGTCGTTTCATACGAATATGAACAACGGATAAATACATACATCAATCAATCAGTCAGTCCGAGTCTGGTGGCTAACATCCACATATGATGGATTTTATTGATCCCCAGAGTTTCATTGGTGTTGTCACCTTGCCAGCTCCAACTTCGAGCTCAGTGTGTTTTGCGTTCCTGACAAACGACACGCAACTAATAACAACTAACGATATCGAATGCAGCGACAAATCAATGCGGAACCGAAGAAACTGTCAAACCAAAATCATTTCAATACAACATTCGATCATGCAACATTGTATCGATTGGATCAAGTATCGCTCAATAAAAAGATACGCATAGCGTACTGTAATACACTCAACAAAGTAGTCGCGAGCAACCATACTGTCTGCATTATGGTCATGTTATGTTTCTAATCCCAATCGAACAGCTAATATGGTGAGAAAGTTATCGTTTTGAAATTTTCTTCTCAGCGCAAAAAACCTAGCTACAAATTCGATCGAAGTCAGTTTAAAAACAGTTGAAATCACGGATTTGGTCAAAATATGACATTTTATTCAGCGATTCAAATGATTGGGAAATAATCGTTGAATGGGTAATGCTCATATAAGTAAGTATGGGAAACTCGTTGACAACATGTCATCTTACCGCTGAAAGTGAAAACTTCAAAGCTTCGTCATAAAGATTCTTTCATCTGATATGAAAATTAACTTGATCTTTTGTTCGGTACTTGGTCTCTGAATTTGGTTAAACGACCAATATTTCATCGGCATCGGGAATGAGACAGCAGTGACAGCAGCAGTGGAAGCAATGAATGTGAAACGAGCCCAGCAAATGAAAACTCTGTAGAAAAACCGCAAATACGTACGTGATCTTGCAATTTTCTTGTCACTGATTATATCTGTAAAGCTTTCATTTAGTTTCGCCGTGTGCATTACTGTCATTTTATGTTCCGCGGGAAAATATCTAAGTTTTGTTGTTCGACGAATGCATACATACAGTACAAGTGCAGACGAAACAAATGGAGAGATAATAATAGGAGAAAGGTTGATTGTCGTCAACCGCGAACACAGAGATGACCAACTAAGATAACCACGCAACGCTGGATACTCTGTATTTAATAAAAGACCGTTGTAATTGTATGGAAACGTTTGGTAGCGAGAGGAGGATGATGGAGTGAATAATTTACACATTATTTAAATTTGAATCCAGTACATAGTTAATTATTCTGATGATAGACTTGAAATTACTGTGTGAGATATGGAGTTTGTTCTCGGTTGGTGTCTCTCTGAGGATAGTAAATAGGCTGTGAAATGTCGAGCTATTGTATGAAATTGAAGTTCAAAGCAAGGAAGGATGTCAAAAATGGTCGAGCAAAAAGCAAAATAATTAATGAAGTTGGTTACTCTTACTATACAAAAGTGTCTAACTATGAGAAAAACGCTCTTGGCCTAGCGGACAATTCAAGTCGTTCGCACTAAATACTGTCTTTCCAACGCTTACTAACATGAAACTCCAGAGAAGAGAGGTCCCTCAAGTGGTAGCAAAATGGGCGGGTGAAGTATTGAGGTATTTTCGCGGATTTGGGGGAAGTAAAGGTAAGGGCGAACACTAGGAGGGGTATTATCCACTGTGTTATGGTAGCTTCTGGTTGGTGACCTTAATTAATTTAAAATTTAGAAGGTTTAATCTGACGATTGTAATGAGGCCCAAACACAGATACTTTTGAGATCATGTATGCAAAAGCCCTTAAATGAACAGCACAATGGCGCGAGAAGGAGGGTCTACCCACAAGTTCTCAAAATACCGACATACGAGTAGTTCCATTTACCAGGAAAATAAAAATTGTGATAGGAACCCTCAAAATTAGGGATACAGAGGTGGCGAATACAGTTAAAATTCAAGAGGAAACCAACAACAGACTTGTAGGTACAAATCGGAAGACATAAAACGAGAACATAATAAAAATTCTGAGCTTCAGTGACCAAATAATGACTATGGCAGCCTTCGAGTTAAGGTTTGAGCAAGATGACTCAAAGATGGATTGTAGAGTGGGAGCAGGGATCATAGAACACAGATGCTAAATGCAGCGCCCGCCTTAAAACGGCCACACCTATCAAGCACAAATATATTCTATACCTCAGGCCACATATTTAACAAAGATAATAACGATAAGAAAACAAAGATAAGGAACGCTAACATGATCAACATTAAGATCCGAGGGAGATGATAAAAAGGACACAGAAGTTCCTAAATCGACCAATAACATTGATTCCATTCCGTGCTGAAGAAGACTTTGGTTACGTCTTTGAGGCCCAAATGCAGGTTATTTCGGGGGAAGTTTTCAGGAAGATAACAAAAGAATTAGGTTCCTGATATTAATACGGATGAAATCAAATTGGTGCTTGAATCCCTTGTTTTTGGTGTGAAATAGAACATAAATATATTCAATCAATTCAAACAACCCCAGCAAATTCTCATAGTAGAATTGGAGCCCGAAGCAAAGTGGTGAAATTAACAAAATGCAATAATTTAACTAAAATCGCCATGGAGGAGCCAAAGACCCCGTTGTGTGAATCGTCAGGAATATGATCAAACTAAAATATACTATTCACTCTTCTCGCTATTTGTAGTGAGTTTCACGCTACAAAGTCTTGTGACAAGAGCAAATAAGATTCAGCAACTGTAGCGGCAACCATACCAGTTAATATTTGGGATGACCTGTGCAGCAGACACTGCCAGGACTAAGCTAAAACGTGAATCATTAAGGCTGCTAGAAAGCCCAGGCTGGCATTTGTAAAATTTCACTCATTCCATGTGATTTCAACGCCCATGACTTATAACCAATCAAAACTTTCGGCTGAAGGCGTGCAAAAAACTATCACGCAGAAATCATGATCTATAATTCACCTGGAGTTGATCTCATCACCTGTGCAGTGTTCACATAGTTGCTACCGACCGCATTCTCAGGGCTTCATAGCCTTTTCAATGATATCTTCTGAGCCGGATATTTCCCTGAAACCCATAATGATCTCCAAAATTGGCAGAGACTTTTCCCAAATAAAGCACTATTAATCTTTTATTGTTTGTTTCCAAAATTTTCGGGAGAAGTCAGTTGGGATAACGACTTCCAAATAGTTGAAGATGCAAAAGGAGTCCCGGAACATCAATTCGGGTTTCAAAGACAACACCGCACCATTAAAAAGGTCTATCAAAAAAGTACTATGCAGCAGTCTTTTTGGGCGTAACTTAAACCGTTGATAAAGTCTAGCACGCAGGGATAGTCTTCAATTTTAAAACAATACTTCCGAAAAAACTTTAGTGAAATACTCTCCTTCTTCCTGACCGTCCGCAAGTTCTAGGTGAGATACAGAAGCTAAATATCATGCGCATTTTTGTGTACCTCAAAGAAGTGTATCCTGGGATTTTGGGGACTAAAAATTGATCGGGATCCCGGGATTGGATTCCCTAATTAGGACCTGTACTCTATAGCATCTTCAAATTAACCGCAAAAGCCACCTTTGCATACGATTCGCTTTCTATCTACTAGTTCAGATCCAGTTATGTAAAAAAAAATATTCTGACTTATCAATTTTTTCCCATTATAGATTTATAATAAGACAATTCCCATTTTTTACTAATTCTTGGAAAAATAGTTAAGAAATTCAGAGATCATAAAATGAATATGTATTCAAATAATTTTAATCCAATCGTTTGTCCAATTTACTATTACATTTAATTCCTTCTAAAAATAAAAATTCCAATATCTTCAATAATTGGAAGATACAGATTTTAAATTCCGCAAGGCTTTTCTAATTACCGTTATCATTAAAGTTAATCTTTCTTGATAACTCAGTAACTGCTAACGACCTCGCTAACTACCTGGACTACCCTGCCTCATGTCTTGACGCAGGGGGCTAATAACACTGCTAATTACCTTAATTACCCCGCCTCATATCCTGACGCAGGTGGCTGAATCCTTAAAAGTTTATCGCATAAAAACTAGGATCAGTGTCTTTTAACCTGAGAAAATTTCGAACAGTCTTTTAACTAAAAAAAAATTTGAAAGTTAAATTTGAGAAACATGGACATCATTCCGAATCGTATAAATAATCGCACTCGCGTTTTCGTCCCTGTTCAAAAGGCGACGATATCTTTGAAAAAAGATTTACTCATCGATCGAGCACTGAACTCCACTCAAGTTCTGGACAATGCTAAGCTAGTGGAGCCTAGTTTCGACAAATGGCAGACAGCTTTCAAGACTGCCAACAAGCCTCAGAAGACCACCATATTCATAGATGACGTCCACGTCAAAAGCAAAAAAGTTAGAAGAACTACAACTGGGCCGCCGCCAAGCATTTCCGCAAAACGCAAAGCCGACTCTTGTGAAAACCCACAGCCCAATGCCAAGAAATTCAAGGAGGCTGCGATTAATAAGGTCCCTTCAAGTATTTCCCAGAAAGCAAAACCGAAACAGAGCATAAGGGATCGCGTATTAAAAGGAAATTACAAATTCAAGCCGGTCATTGTTCCTCAACATTCAGATAACCATGCGCGAAGAAATAGGATCAACATCAAGGAAAAACTGGCTGCAATAGCAGCGCGTCAACAGAAGGAAAGACTTGCCCTAGAATCGCAATCTGTCCACAATGAACGAGGTGAATTTGTGATAGATGTCACCAAACGGAGAGCTGTGGAGGAGGAACTCGAATCTAGACCAGTCGCATCTATCTCAGACCAGCTCTTCAAGGATTTAGAACTTAGTTCTTCCGAGGATGAAACATCGCCAAGGAAAAAACCAGCCGCGGCAAATCCAGTACTCGTCAAGAATTTAGACATGCCTATGATTTAAGTAAGTTTTCCTTTTATTAGTATTAATTTTAGGATGGTATATTATATTAAGTATTGATTTGTAGACGATTTTAAATTGATAAAATAAAATTAGGTTGAAAAATACAAAATCATGGTTTTTGAACGAAGGGTGCTCTGTGGAAACTTCAGTTTTTGATAATGATGTGAGTGGCTTCGTATATATAGCGGCAGCATTTCAGTGTGGAGGGACATTGATTTTGATTTCACCCTTGAAAAGAGTCTACAAACGATAAAGGTAGAAATTAAGTCAAATGGAAAGAAAAAATCACCTAGTGAAAAGAGTGCTTTTATGAAGAATATCTTTTTCATAATAGAACTCTTCTTTTCATTAATGACATATTGTTTTTCTACTTGCCTGGATGACTTTACTCCTCCTCCCGGCCTTCATGAAGTAGGAGGAATATGCGGCGTCGTAACTAAGCAGAAACTAGACTGGACAATCGACACTTTCAACATTTTCAGGTCCGGAATTCTGGCTGCCATGCAATCCTTACTGCAAATCGTAAGGAAGACTCACAGATGCACTTCCCGAGGGAGAGTTCTGTTCCCCAATTTTAAAGAGGTTGGAGATCAAGTGATACAGGGCTGTGGTCTATGCAGATGACATTGCGATCACAGTCTAAGGTATGATCTTATTCTGGATACTATTTACTCGAACGTTAATCTGGAGGGAAGGACAAAGAGGGCAAGCAACGCAATTAACGTTAGCAAGAAGATGCCGGGTACAATATGGACCCACCGTTGTTGATAAGGCGAACAGAGTTCAGCGATTTAACGCCTTGCTTTATCTTCGCCCGCGTAACATTTTTGCTTAATGCACTGCCGCAAAAGGTGCTGTTAAGTTCAGGAAGCCGGGACAAGCAGTCTAGTTATAGCAGGAGCATGCAGGAAGCACTGACTATTTGGCCCCCAATCTTTGCTTCGAGAGAAGATATCGACCGTAGGAGATGAGCAGGAATCGAAATAGTAGCCCTTAGCATATACGCTGACAGATCCAAAACAGCTGAAGAATTGAAGGCGCAGCATACAGTGATTACTCAACGATAAATCTCATTCGCGATATACGTGTTTGCGATACGAAAAGTAGCAGAACTGATGTATGTCAAGGGTACTACAGGTGCTGGTATTTTCACAAACAGTCTAATGACGTCTCACGGATCGGAGTTTAAATGCGTAATTGGCTGTATTCAGGCCCTGAACATGCTATGCAACAACAGAAGAGTCCGAATTTTCTGGAGTCCCGGTCATAAGCGGATTAATGGGCGTAGTACTTGAAAGACTCGGTCACTTGGACTGAACCTTTTTAGTTTTCTTATCTGATATCACCACGGACCAAAAAGTCTATTTGTGACCTCGAGTCAGATAATAATAGCCAATCCAACCTAGATTTTGTCATCTACCAATGTTATTGAAATATTTTTACATATCAAACAATTTCCAAGCATAACTTCATTGCATTAGCGAAACGTTTAACGTGCAGCCCCAAATTATATCTTTCTTCTGCTTCGATATCTCTGTTCTGCAAAACTCAACGTCTCAAAGCGGTACTGTGTAACAAAAACTCAAGGTAGATTACATTTCGAATATCAATATTTGACAATTAATGGAAATATTTCTAGTTCCTTAGAAAAAAAATGGCTGCGGCTACAACAAACCTCTTTGACTAATTCCATTGAATAACAAAACCACTGACCAGCCGATCATCGATCTTATTAGGATTCAGCTAAAATACTTCAGCCATTCCATTGTTCATAATTACCACTGATCGTTTCTTCTAAGAAAACCGTATGTATGCAAAATAAAAATAGATCTGAACAACAAAATCAACCATAGAATGCAAGTCATTGTCATTAGTCAAAAAAACCATAACATAAACGAATCCATCACTTGATATATTATTCCACTTCGATTCGTACGACTTTGAATTTTTTGACATGATATGTCTGGTGCCACCAGCAAACATTCCTGGCGACTTCAACCCGAACAATATGTCTTGTGTTCAATTGATATTTATTTGATTTTTTTCATGTTTATTTTGACAAACACATATGATTAATATCGAAATGATGATGAATTTTTGGTGCATTGCAAATATTATAAGTATTTTGACTGGCTTCAAATGATTTTTTTCGTCGATGGAAAAAAACATTTTTTTCCAAGTGGTAGCTTAAGATTTTGATGAATGTTTGGTCGGTTTGTGTCACGTGTGTGGGTTTGCTTGGCGGACTGAAATTTTGCATCAGAATAAGTGAAGCCAGTAGTAGACATTCAGATTAATTTTTTTCCACCAGTTGAAGCCAGTAGTAGTCGGCCAGGTTAATTGTTTGTGAGAACTGTGTTTAGCTTTTTTTATGCTTTAAAAATTGAATATTAAAGACTATGTATGAATGCATTTATGGAAATTTGATGTCTCGACATCGATTGATGCAATGAACAACAATCATAATGGTTCACCTTCATTTGATCGTGAATTTAAAATTCAATTATTCACCTTTGTTTTTGTACATTCTTTTCATTTTAACTCTTTCGAGCGTCATTTGATTGCAACTAGGCCAAATAATCTGTCACCAGCATGTCAATCAAATCCAGTAATTACACTGTAAGACCTGTAGCAAATACATCTTCAAGCTCTTCGACAACTTGATAAATTATGTACTACATGCATGAGGTTTGAAATAAATAGCCGTGTAAATGTTATGTATACAGCATCGACATATATTCTACGAATAGTAGGCATAATAACGTAATGAACGTCAAAACAACACAATTTTAACATAACAACTGCTAATTCCATATGTCAACAAATATTGTATAGGTTCAAATGAATTTGATGAAATGTGTTTTGGAGTGTGATTGCATTCAGCATGTTGTAAACATTTTTGTATGAAGCTTAGACGATTTGTGTAAATACAAAGAAATAATAGGCATATGTACATTCCACGTATTGAAACTTATTTCCTAAAATTACTATGTTCAGATCGTTTTTGTAAACATTATGGAAATCAAATTTGAAATCCAAAAATTTGTTTCAACAATATCTACCAATTTCAGACCCATCAGATTACATACCTGAGCAAAACTACAATTTAATAGAGTTCTTTCAGAAGGATAAAAGAAAAAAAAAGAAAAAAATTCCATATTTTATAGCCAGTCACCTAACCAATATCGCACTGAAAGAAAAACTCTTGGTTGGTTCAACCATTTTTAATAGTATTGCAACGATTCATTCAAAATCGTTAAACGAACTACGGAAAATAGTTATTTTTACTATGTTAATATAGTTAATTTAACGATATAAAAGTAGTTGGTTCTGGTTATACAAAAAATATCACAACGTTCATGAAATCAACTGTTTTAATTGTTTCATAACCACGAAAAACAGTTGATAAATAGAAAAATATTCATCAATTCACTCAAAACTTCAACGTTTCGAATTATCAACAGTTTTTATGGTACTTAAACTACTTCGCAATAGTTGATTTCAGCAAACGTAATTTGGAATTATTATACGCAAAGTAGAATGGTTTCAACATTTGGACGTTTTTCATGCTCCGAATGAAATTGTTTATCAACCACGCATCATGGTGCATAAAAGTAATCAACGATTTTCTTATGGTTGTTTTAACTATAGCCCTAGTTGATGCAAAAACAACTAAGGCAAACTATTGATTTTTCATACTCCTCATACTCATGCTCCTATTCTATCATAGAAGTTTCATATGATACATGGCAAAATTGTGTTCGGTTTGCTGTTCGATATAATTCATATGCACGTTATGCAGTGAAGCCTTTATATTACCTTGTACGACGCTATTTTGTTCACAATACAGCGTATTCCGCTGTGGCATAGCATTGGGCTGCGGCAAAGCGCAGTCAAAAAATTAGAATGCACTGTTTTGTATGGAAACGCGCACAATAGCTGCGGCCGAATTTGCGGCAGCGGCAGAATTTGCCAAATATCTAATTTTGCCGCACCGCTAGCGGTGATACCTACCATAGGTTGGCATCACCTTTAGGTTGAATTAAATCTGTTTGAATTAGGTTGAATGGTCTGGTGGAATAGACAAGCGGTGGCTGATGTGTATTGTGATAAGCCAACCTAATCCTCGCACAACAGCATTTAGCAATACAAAAGAAAAAAAAAAATGAATTTGGTTGGTGCCTTGGTTGCATTGACAGCGGCATTGTCGGGGCATTGTGATTCACCAAATTCAACTGCGGCATTCACGCCTCCCCTGCCTATATTTCGTAATATGTATGGAAAAAAAGTAAGCAACCACAAACAATGGTTGGAATACCATTGTTTGTGGTTGCTTACTTTTTTTGCACCACGGACGTTGTTTATCAACCACGCGTCATGGTGCATAAAAGTAATCAACTATTTTTTTATGGTTGTTTTAACTATAGCCCGTAGTTGACGCAAAAACAACTAAGGAAAATTGTTGGTTTTACCAAGATTTTTCTTTCAGTGCGAAACAATAGTTTTGACTAATATGCCAAAATAACGGCAGAATAAACAGAAATAACCAAAATAACGCGGTATATTAATGATTGAAAGCTTCAATGAGACGAACAACAAGAAAATGATTACTTCTGTCCTCAAGTTATTAGCCTATTAAATATTAGCATTTTTCGCTACTTATTTCTGATTAAGTCTTGTTTGACCATACAATTTTCAAACTTGCTCAATTTTAGCCCTCGTATCGTTTCAAAAAAATAGAATAAAGGAGACTTTGTCGATGTTTCTAGGACATTTTTCACATCTAAACGATGAAGTTATTTTTGGGTTTTTTATGTTGTTATGAAGAAAACCTGGTTTCAATGTGAACTCTTAACAAAACTACACCTTGAACTCTTCATGTTTCTGGCGTTTTTTGCCAGCATTTTACTATGCGATTCTTGCAACTAAACAAGAATTAGGAACGTCTTCATTGGACATTTTCGGATAAAATTCATTTTAAATTAAAGACTTGATACAAAAAAAAAATAGGAATGGGAATCAATTAAATCTAATTAAAAAGCACAAACCATTGTTTGATCATAGTTAACGAACTCCTGAAAACTGAAATATATCGTTGAGTAATCTCCCCAAGTTAATCTCAAATATGTCTTTTATAATTTTATATACTTTTCAATTTATTGCATTCCCTATCGTGTAATGAAGGCCCTTTATGTAGCATACGTGCAAGGGATCCCCCAGTACTTTAGCTTATAGTTACGGAATTTAAAGTAAAAGGAGATCTGGTTGAATGTTTGCAGTGCAGATTCTAGAGGAGTAGAGCGTCTATGTCTACCTAAAGCTGCTGTATAGAACGCTGTTGTACTCTAGAGAATGACGGAGTCATTAGGGGGATAAGTGCACCAAGCTGATGCAAGGAAGGTTCTCGAGCCTACTGATGCTTAAAATGTGTTCTTTTCTCGGGTTATTCCCGAGTCCTTGGGATATAGAGTTATCATACCTACTAAGCTGATCAGAAAGGTAAACATTTTAAAGGAGATGGCGGTACACATCTTCTTTGGCAAGTGCATGGAGGACTTTGTTGAGACATTGACCTTGGAGAGTAGTGCCCCACACGTTACAAACCGATCCCGTGTCCTTAGGTAAGGTGCTGTGGTTAAGTGTACAGAGTGCTACAGCTTGTGCTTCTTTTATAAGTGTCTTATACCAGCTCATATTCGTTGCCAAATGGAGAGTCGAAGAATATCTGATACCTGTGGAGGCAGTGCTCAACCTTATTTTTTCGTTAAATAAACATGTCATTTGAGGTCAGGCCATCAGTCCCCTTGTACGAGTTTTAAGATAACAGTGGTTTAGAATCTATTAAGCATGGATTCGTCGCGTTACAATGACTACAGATGATTTTCGGACCTGCCGTTTGCTTAGAACTTATTTTGACACAGCAATTTATTTGCGATCTGGGCCCGCGTATATGGCTCCTTAACAGTTTTATATATAGTTTTACCATCGATGACTTCAATATCATAGATGCAAGTGAAACTGGTAGTATTGTTTGAAACTAATACGCTGTTGACCAAGTAGCTCTTCGAGTCCTTGTCCTAGCGGTCACTTTATGCGCAATCAAAACGAAGTTTTGTAAGAAGTTTTGGGGTATCTTGGTGCTACTTTCATATCCCTGAGATAAATTTCCACGGACACTTTCTTTCAAGGGGACAATAGCCATTCTTAGACCATATGGTAGCAAGTTTAGCGAGGTGTGCCATCAATTATCCAAGAGCTCGAAGATTTGTGCCTATATATATGATAAAATATGGGTCCAAAGAAGTCAAATATTTAAATATTTTACACATTAGCCAACATAAAAATTAAAGTAATGCCACGGCAGCTTTTGAACGGTGTTAGTGGTTGAAACTGGTAAAGAGCTTCGTCACAAATTTGCAATCAATGTAAATACGTGTGTGGAGTGATTAGTTCAACGATTCACTTTACCCCTGACTAATTTAGGCACTTATTCAGAGCTAAGTGAACTTAAAACTTGGTACGCGGACCCACGTCCGAGCCTGGATTCGAACCAGGGACACTACACACAAGAAGCCAGTGTACTACCCACTAGACTAATCAAACTTCATCCAACATAAGCTTAGTTTTGTTATGAACGACAAATTGTCAGAATTCAATTATAAAAACAGCAGTAAAATAAGTGTCGTAAAAATATTCATTCTTATCGCTTTCCAGATACCAAATCTTTTTAGAGAGAAATATAGTCCCGTCATAGATTGAAATAAATGACAGAGTCGGTTAAGTATTTTTACAATTTGCTATTTTTTTCTTTTAGGAGTCCTTGTTTTGAAGCTGATGTATAGATCTCACCATACTTTGAGCCAGCGGGGAATGATTTTTTATTTTAATCTATTTTAATCACCTGACTTATTTTACTCCTAATTTGACCAATATACCTATTCACAGTTACATTAACTAATAGTGCGAAATAATCATGGTTGGTCGTTCATGGCCAGATTCGAACCAGGACCCCACAAACCAGCAGCGATTCTTTTGGCTTTGATGTATAACGTTTATTTGGGTGTAATTTTACGACATTTAATATCTGTGTTGTTTTTCAGAGCGATATCTGCCTACACATAGGAAACGGTCAATTATATATGTTTCCAAATATACCAGACACTTTTGTAGCTTTTGATTTCAATTTGCCACACAAATAACTTTGAATTTGAGGCGGTTCGTTAATGACGCACTCTACCAGCTTCAACCCCTAGACCCGTACAAGGGTTGTCGTGGGATTGCTTTACTTTATTTAAAATATGATTGTGAAATATGTTACTCTATTTCCTTGACCATCCTCGTTTAAGTTTTTTTTATTTTTGGGTGAAAAAACAGTTCCATGTGTTGGAGGTGACCAAACTATTAAAGTAACCGAACAAGCAAATATCATACCTGAAATAAAAGGAAAATATATATTAGATTTTTTGTATTTTTTTGGATTAAATGCTTTAAATTAAATGGCACAAATTGAAAAAAAAATGATATGGATAATAATTTGATAAAGAAAAGAAGTACCCACTAATCGGTTTATTATCATTGAGAAGATAGCGATGGTTTTCTATGTTTAACAAAGAGGGCAGGCTATTTTACCATATTTTTGTTCGATTTCAATTGTTTTTATTGCAATTTTTATGTTCTAATTCTTGGTGTAATGTCATTTTTTTCATGCTTTTTTAGAGACTCCATTGTCATATTCGATTTCAAATTTCACGCTTCATTGTGCCTCTGATTTGACTCAGGTACCTACAGAGAGAGAGCGAATCTCCGCCCGCACTTGGATTCGAACCTGGGACTACGCACTTGGATTCGAACCTACTAGAAGCCAGTGCTCTGTCCACAAGGATTTATGAGCTTATTAAGATACAGCTCACTCTAGTCTAGAAAAACAGCCAGATTTTTGTATGACCATTTAGTACTATGCATCTAATATCAACACATTTTATACATTTCTAATAAGATTTTATTATTAATTGCTATACTACAACACGATCTACGAAAAATATCAATTCTAAGTCTATTATTTAAAACTATTTCCCCCACTCGAACGGTGCAATGTTTTATGAAACAGCACTAATGTACAATTTAATAAAAACAAAACCAAATCCGTGAGAAAATCACTCGAAAATCATCAAGGCGTATCGAATACACACATTTATGTAAGTTGAACCCCTGCACACCAAGATTCGCCTCTCCATGCACTAGTAAACGAACAAAAAACGCCACTATCATTCAAATAAGATGTATAATATCGTGAAAATTACATTTTGTACAAGTTGAGAAAAGTTTTTTTTAACATATTTGATTTGACTAAAGATTCAGTTATGAATAGCGCCAGAATATGTATCATTGTAGCCCTCTTTCGGTTTCTATTACCCTTTAGTCAGAGACGTGAATTTCACAGATATGTAGGTAGTACACGTAATGAAAATTGTATTGTGAATTTTGAATGAATTTTCGGAGTTTCATGTTTGTGAGAACAAACTGAGAGAAAATCGAGGGATAATTATGGAGGAATAAGACTGTATAATTTTTATTTGTAGATTGTTTGGTGTCTAATTAAATTTATGAAATTTTAATGGGCAGTTTGTTTATTTGCACTGAACAATGGATTACGTAAATTGATGGTGGGAAAACATATAGAATTTTGTTGTTAAGGCAACAGTGAAAGTGAGTAGTACGGCCACTTGGGAGTTAATGAATAAAACTATTATATTTTCAGTTTAAAACAAAATTTAAAAAAAAAATCAAGTTTCAAGGAATTTCTTTTTGAGTGTCCAAAAAGTGTTTTTTTTTAAATATTGATTTTCTATTATTTGACTTTCAATAGTATGATGACAAACTTGCAAATTCGAATCCGCTATTCAAATAAACACAACCGCCACTCGATGCCATAAATCAACCACAAATAATTTGTATGAAAAAATTAATCAAAACTCATAGCAATCCATAAAACTATGAAGGTCAAGCAAGTGTAGAAAATAATTACACGCATTAGATGTCCTCACTTCACTCCCTTACGAAAAACAAACTTTAACATGAATCTGTCCATGAAAATGATGAGCTTCGGAATCATCATTAGTTTTAGTAATTAACAGCTTTGAATGATTTTCAGCAACAACCGTATATTCCGAAATGAAATAGACATCAGAACAACAAAGGTGAGTTGACATTGCGCTCGTATTGAATCAATTCATCACTTGGACACTTTGATGCGTGATCGCAAATATTCTTCTAGGCATGCGCACGCGCTTAATGATTATTTCATTAAGTAATCATGCATTTGATGGAAAACTTCAGATTTACTCAGAACATTATGCTAGATAAACTTGACGACATCATTAAGTAGCTGTAAATTAAGTCTATCCTATTTACTTTGGTTTTATGTAGAAATTAACGACGCAAATAACATAAACCTATGTACATTCGAATTCACGATCGTGTCGATTGTTTATCTTTTATACCCAGGTAGATAGACATACTTATGTCGAGGATGTATCTATGAAACTATCTTAGGCACAAACATACATACTGTATAAATCGATGCATCGATTTAACTAACTATTATTCAAGAATCAATTTTGAACATTAGACTCGGCATGGATGAAAGAAATGAGCGATGAAATCGAACGGTTAGATAACAAAAAAGATACAAGGAGACGGCGGTCTCGAATCGCCGAGATACCGATTGATAGCTCTTTTGAGATTGAATTAATCACGACGTTGATATTCAATTGAAGTAATACGATAATCGTGATTGACGAAGTATGAATGAAAGTGTTGAAATAATGGTATCTGAATGAATAGGTTAGTTAGTTAGTTGGGTTGTGTTCTCAGAAGCACGTACATAATTGAAAACATGGAAAATTGAAGACAGCTTCATGTGATACATATGGGGTTGAAGGTACTGTTATGGCTACTGTTTTGAGAAAAAAAAAACTTACACGCCAGTTTATTCGAATGTACTCAAATAATAAAAACTTACATACATTCAAGTGGCATTTCAATATATTCTTCCCAGTGCTGTCGTTGTACTCCGATCGGAGTATTTGTACTCCGTTTTTAGTTACCGTACTACTGTACTCCCTTCAATTCCAAAGTACTCCCTTATCATTGGGAACACCTTTCACACTCATACTGTTTTCAAATATCAAATTTCAAATATTGTTGGTTAGTACATGTCGTAGAAACATAATTTCGACTATTTCTAAGAAGAAGACTAGAAGAATTAAGTTTTGTTGCGTAGTGTCCTCCTGCGTTAAATGCTATTAATTTGCATTATAAATTCTCTGGAAATCGACCGACGGTACGATATCAATTGCTTGTTGGTGTCCTCTGCTATCGCTCGTCGTGTCAGGTTGAGGTAGAGGGTTTTGGCATAGACGTAGTGAAGTGTTTTGAATCTTTCTTTAATTTTTGCTATACCATTGATTGTTTATTTGTTTCATCGCGTAAAATGTTTTTCCTGAAGAATTTCGAAAATTTGTATGAAGAATATTTCAACTGCCTGTTTGAAGTAAATGATGAACTCAATGGTAAGTTGAGAAGAATATTGGGCACAAACTTGCAATGAAATGGTCGAATTTTCAGTTTGACTTCTACTTTTTGTTTCACAGGCCACAATTTGCCTATATAGCTCCCACCTCCAATTTGGTCTCCGCGCTTTTTTAAGTATATTAACGGTAATTTGAAAAGATTATTATCAGAGTTTTTAGATAAAATACTTTGAATTTTAGTTTTATGACACAAGTCATTTTTTCCATCACCAAACACGCTGGTAATTGTTTTTTCTTGGACCAAACGCAAACAAAGCAATGAATGGGTTGGTTTATCAGATAAATTTAAGGTAGATTTAGATCAAAGTTTAGTTTGACACGTTGTTTCATTAAATTGGATAAGAATATAACTCAAGGGCTCAAACCTGCGATAAAAATGAAAGGCAGTGCAACTAATGATACGTGGATTAGCAACGAGTTGGTTACTGACCACTCTAGTTCAGGATCCAATCGCGAGACCACACAAACTTATATTGAAAATCAAAGACGATATTAAAAGTTTCGGAAAATTTCGCTAGCACAGTTTGATTGGCTTCAAGCAAAGGTTATACCTTTTACTTCAAAAGGTATATATGAAAAAATATCCTTTTGTAAACATTGCCAAAAACTGTTATGCGAAAATGTATCAAATAAAAAGTAAATCGCAAAAAATTCGAGTCAGTCTTAAAAATCAACCAGAAATGCACAGTCAAGCAGCAATTGAATCATTCACTAGAAAATCCAATAATATTAAAATGACTGAGCTTAGAATAGTTAAGTTTTTTTAGAAAACAATTTACGATTCACGTTAATATTACCATTGATTTTGATGATTAATACAATTGCCCAAGATTCTGAAATTGTAAAATATTAGGTGTGGGAAAACGAAGTTTACTGATGTCACTAATTTCATTTTAAAGAATGAACCGTGTAGGCAAATAGCCAAAGCTGGGAAAAAATATATCCCTTATCATTGACAAAACGACAGATATAAGTACAATCAAATGTTTGGCCTTAGTTGTTCGATATTTTGACTTTAACTGGGGAGAAGTCCACGATAGGTTTTTAGAAACTTTCTTTGTTTTTATTCGTCTTTATTAATTCGTTAAACTCTGTATGTTTCTGTATCGCCTTTATTAATTCGTATTAATTCGTTAAACTCTGAACGTTAAAACTCTGTGCAACTAAAAATGCTTGACTGAGGATATATTTCAATTATAACTGTAGTGTGAAAATTTCCAATAAACGGAATCTTAGCTTGGAATGTCACGTACGTTCAGTAATAATTTTCTATGATGAACGCCATCTATGGACTAACACATTCGAATTTTGTCGCAAATTATTCGAAACCTATTAGTACTAAACATAACATAATTTTAACTGTTACTTGTACCCTGCATTTCGTATGACTCATGTAGGATCGCCGACACTCTCAATGTGATGCAAAGTCAAAGTATTTTTTTTAAAAATTTAGTAAAATTCGCTTCCTTAAAATAGATTTTCCAAATTTGTATGCCTTAGCCTGCTATCGCAAAAAAGCAGCCCCAGCACATTGAAGTCCTGGCTCGCAATATTTATATATATATATATATATACATATATATATATATATTTATATATATATATATATATATTTATATATATATATATATATATATATATATATATATATATATATATATATATATATATATATATATATATATATATATATATATATATATATATATATATATATATATATATATATATATATATATATATATATATATATATATATGTATATATAGTATGATCAAAGCTATTGTACTCCCTTTCAATGTAAAGTACTCCCTTTAGATTAGGAAATGTACTCCTCTGAAAATTCTCAAAACGACAGCACTGATTCTTCCCCATCACAGTAGCAAGAAGAAGAACGGCTATGCTGGGGAGGAAGAACATTCACGCTTATCTTCTATCTAATTTCAGTAAGGGCGATCTAACAGTGGTGGCATGCGAGGGGAACGAAGAGGAGAAGGTGCTCTTAGCATCTGCCCCACATGGCATACGGTAGAGGTGCTCCGCCGAAGGAGGTCGCAAAACTCACCGCGGAGTCACTCAGCAGGAACAAATTGCTGCTTGCGGGGGCAGATTCTGACGCGCATCACACCATATGGGGCAGCATGGACTGGACATTAACGATAGACGTGAGTCTTTACATAGTTTTATAATTAATCTTAATTTAATCGTAGCTAACCGAGGAAATACCCCTACCTATAGGGGACCTCGCAGTGATAACGTGCTAGCCATAACTGTGAACAATGACTCAAATGACCAATTAATAGATAATTGGAGGTCCCTTGAAGACCCATCATTTTCAGACCACTGTTACATTAGCTAACGTTTGGAATTTCAGCTTAGCTCGCACTTCTCGGCCGTTTTGCAATCCCAGAAATACCAGCTGGGAGAACTTCAAACCGGGAGTGATCAACGACTTAGGCCCTCCTCTCAGGATTGGCTCTGTAGCTGACTTGAAGGCTGCGGTCAACACACTCACGAGTAAACTAGTAAAAGCCCAGTCCCAAAGTCTGCCCCAAGCGAAAATCCAAGCCACCCTGGTGGAACAGGGACCTGGGTTGTCGCAGAAGACAAATACGAGAACTCTTCAAGTTAGCCAAAGCAGCTGACGGCAGGGAATGTTGGGACGAATACAAGGACGTCCTTAGGTTCTATAAATCGGAAATTAGGAAAGCCAGATGGAGCTCCTGGAAAGAGCTATGTGGCGAGACTCAAATATCTGCATGGAAAGAAAAAGGCTAGCATGGAATGGCGAGCAACCACCCATTAAGGGGGTAGTACCGATTATAATTTTGAAAAAATCAGTTTTTTTGTTTTTGCATTTTTCAATTTATTATACCTTCAGAAATCACGTCTCAAAATTTTATTAAAATGTTCCCAAAAATAAAGAAGTTACGGCAGTTTACGGCAGACCGTTGCTTTTAATTACTGCGGAAAAAAATAAAGAGCGCATAAATCAGGCAGAAAAAGCGGCAAAGGAAGTGCGTTTGGCAAAAAAAAACTGCCCAACTGCAAGAGCAACTGGCTTATGTGGACTCAAAAATACTTATGTATGGTCCAGTGATTGCAGACTGAGCAATTCTAGGTGATAAAAACATATTTTTTTAAATAATATTCAATAAATAAATGGAGAAAAAACTTTCGCTTTTTCGCGAAATGCCGTTTTTTCAAACTGCGGACAATTATTCTCCGGATTCGCCGAACCGATTTAAGTTAAATTTGGTGCACTACTTTATTCAAGTATCTTGTGTAGTAATCTACCACAATATAGGCCAAAAATTAACCCAAAAAAAATTGGCAAGCAAAACAAAGTGAAAAAAATACGATTTTTCGAAAAATATTTTCAAACAACCGACATTTTTTTTAAAATCATTTCTTTTAAAATATTGTGGTAGATTACCACGTAAGAAACATTCCTCCTTAAATTGCCGTTTGGTTTTTTTGTTTCAGATTCTTCATTCTTGTGATTATCTGTCCGCAGTATGACGAGGCATTTTTCGAGACGTCAACTTTGGTGCCCTTTATAAATAAGTAGAAAAATGAAAAAAAAAAAATAAAAAATATTTTTTTTTGTAATCTTCAAAACGTGTATTTTACCCATGCAAGTTAAAAAATTTATGCAAAATAAAGGAGGTGAAATGAAATATAGAAAATTAGGCTGTTTTTTAGCATTCTAACCGGTACCCTTAAGGCCAAAACGCGTTTGCAGGCAAAGTTTTGGCAACTGTTTTTTTTTCGATTCCCAAGGAATAATTTTGATTGATTTCCTTCGTCGCCAACTGACAAACAATGCAGAGTGCTACTGTCAGCTTCTTGATCAGCTTAAGGCGACGAAAACCCATGACAAGTGTCATTTTATTCTATGGCTATGCCAGACCGCACGCAGCTTTACAAACGAAAGAAAAATTAGAGGATTTCTTCTGGGAGACTTTTGAACACCCCCCTTATAGGACAGACCTTTCTCCATGCGATTTCGCATGTTTGGCCCATTCAGAGAGTCATAGGGAGGGCAGCGTTTTGACAATGATGATGCAGTAAAGACGTTTGTGTCTAAATGGCTTCATATCAGCCCCCCTTTTTTTCTACAATGACGAGAATAAAAATAAAATCCGATGGGGAAAAATGTATTACGAATCGAGGTGACTATATTGAAAAATAAGTATTTGTTAAATATTTTATATCCTACAATAACAAAATTAGAAAAATAAATTCTCGTTTATATTTGATTCACCCTTGTATATTTTCGGCACATAGACAGGATTATTGCCAAAAGGACAGACACAAAAGTTCGGTTTTTCTCATAAAAATATTCAACACTAGATTGAAAACGAAATAGTGCAGCTTGGACATGTGGCTTGCATACAAAACTTTAAAATGCGTTAGCGAAATTACCAAGAAAAAAGAAATAAAGAAATAAAAACTACAAATAGTACTTATAAATATTTTTTATAACAACTGTTAGACCGAAAAACGAAGATGGAAGGTTTTTCGGCGAAAAATTGAAATCGACGACGAGAATTTAGTGGTTAATTTAAGTGAAAGCATCGAAAAGTATTGGCGGAATCTGCAGATATTCCAACACTTGATAAGTAGAAAATCGCGATTGATCTCATCATTAGACGAATATTCGCATATATATAAGAGCCTGATTGCAGAAAAAAATGGCAGCTGATGGTGGGAGAAAGAGCATTTTGGAGAGAGTAGAATTTTTTTTTAAATATATTTATATCAAGCTCATATTTTTGATATTGTAAATATTTTGAATTAAATATACCGTTAATTTGCAAAAAATGTTTTTTTAAATTTAATTCATTTATATTATTTGTTATAAAAAAATTCATTTAGTTTACAGATCTAGCATTAGCAGTAAGTAGTGTTTAAAGCGAATTATTGGTATGACATTTTATAACTGAAATAATTGTAAAAAATAAAAAAATAAAATAATTTTGACTAACAGCCTTGGGCCGCCGCAGCTGAGCTATCTGGTGGGGTCGATACACCCATATTTAACCATATGCGAGTGCAGAGTGCCTAAAAGTAGGCACTCTGCATAAGGAGGAAAACTAGATTCGGACTCAAATCTCGACTGCAAGCTTTTTTTTATTTCCAAGATTTTTTTCCTTCATTATCGTACTGTGGTAGCTTCTGCCAGAGTCATCAAATCATTACGAAATTTGTAGGGCATATTGGTGTTTATGAAGAAGAAGTAAACCTGATGATTTTTCATTAAAATGCGTATAGCCTTGTAGCTATAGAAGTCACGGGAAGAAATCCCCCAAAAAATCGAGTCTCCTAAATTTTTTGAAGATATATAAATTGATGCTTTCGGTACACTGTCAGTTTCAACTTTTATAAATTTTGGATCCCACAAATTCATTAGATCCCACTTTTGATACACTTGTATCATTTTGATATATTTTTGTTTGGAACTTATATTTTTGATACAATGATACAGCAACTCACATAATTATGGTAAAATGATACATTTTGCCATCCAGTAAATAACTTAAATTTTTTTAATTTTGCTGCCATGTGCCAACCATGTACACTCTGAACTATGAAGGATATCTAATATTTGATGACTCTGAATATTTAAAGTTTTCAAGCTATTTAAATAATAACGAGAAAATGAATATTGAAGCGTTTTGGGATAAACCGAGTTTAGTTGAAAACAATTTAGGTGAATCAATCTTATCTGCCACCTTTCTTCATGTTGACTTTAGTAGCTGTACCTTGTAGTTTAATTGAGAACGAAGTTTTTCTGTATTCAACTTGGATGGAAATGTAAAAAAGAACTGATAAAAGTTGAAAAGAGATTAGAGGAATTTTGGAAAGCAAAAAACCAAACAATGTTTGGGTGCCACTGTATGACATGCCCAGAACATATCTTTTTATTCATGATATTTATCAAATCATCAGTATTCCTATAGCTTTTTCCCTTATTAAGCCGAAGATTTTTTTTTAGAAAGTTGACACAGCGACTTTCCTGAAAATAAATTGCACTCCGTATTAATTTCGTGAAATTTTGAGAGCGTTCGCAAAGAACCCATATTTTGTAATAATTTTATTTTGGGTGGCTTCAATATTAATGGCAATATACAGATCAAAACAAATAGCGGAAGCAATTTGTGATATTTTTTTTGCATCTATCTTATTCAATAAATATAGTAGCTTCGAACTAAGTTTTTTATATTATTAGTTATAGTTTCAGTACCTCGACAAAAATACACTTTTGGGAATTTTTCGATACATTTTTACCAATATTGATACACTTTTTGAAGAAATTTGATACGGCGGAAAATTTGGGAGTGGGATCGTGACGTCTTGAAATATCCCTAAACATATGATTTTTCTTAGTCTATGAATTGAAAAAAGAGCCCACAGGATTGATCTTGATGATCCTAACATGAATTAAGTTTGATATAATTCACCAGATAGGTTTGTCTCAAAATGAGGACCAGATGTCACAGAGTTTTGGTGGACTGGACCTTCTTGGCCGATTTTCTACTAAAAAAATGCTAGCATTGAGTTTTCATATGCAAAATACTCGACCTGGTGATTCGATCATGTAAAACTGATTTCATGAGCATTTCAACCCTACAAAATTTTAAACAAAATTTACATATTTCCCTGCTTTTCTTCGTAAATCAGCCATTCTTGTATTTCCTGTGTAATAGAGTTTCTTTCGTCTTTCACAGACTCTAAAAGTTCTTTGGGAGCTAATGATTGTGATAGCAGTTCTCATCACACGTTAGGTAAACCTTTACTATTAAGTAAAAGCTTGAACTTTTTTCGTATTTCCGCTGAATTTTTTATTTACATTCCTCTTAGTTGAATTTGATTTTTTTTTTTATCAATTTTTTTATCAGATTTTTGAATACATTTATAAATTAAATAGTATGTGCTGAACTTCCCAAATTTGATGAGAATCGTATGAACAAACATGACAGCCTCTGTAGTTAGCAGTGTGATAATTGCCACAGTTGCAGCATTTGCTGATAAAGTAGTCATCTTTTTAATTTATAGTCTTTGTTTTATGAGTATAATCAGAAGTAAATAACGTAGACGTAATAGACAGTTTTTTTAGTTTTATGAAGCCGAGTTTTTGAGCGTCAGTTTATCTCTAATACTTAATCCGTACAGTGGTATTTAATTTACCCCTACAAAGCAAAATGCATCATAAAATATAAATTAAGTGCGATTTACCCCAAAGATTTGCTAGTTTCTGGTTCAATCTGGACTTTTTTTACAGATTTTAAAAATCGATTCGTGATTCATATAATAGTTTTAACCTTTAATACAAGAGCCTTCACACTTACAGGCTCATCGTTACAGCTGAAGCCTCCGGTTCGATCTGTGGAAACGAGTTTCCTGCGATATCGTCAGTCATTTATAATTTTATGATGCATCATAGCAGCAATATCATCATTTTGGATATTTTGAAGTATTTAGTTGGCGACAGTTTTTTTTTTAATGAGGCCTTGGATTACCGTAAATGTATTTAATTTTTGGCTGAGTTTAACTTCCTGTAGTGACCATCTCCGACCACAAAATTATTTAAATAGTTAACTATAATTTACTGAATTCCATTCAGCTGTAATATTGAAACTTATCTCCAGATTTTACTTCAAAGATAATTTTTAACGACCCAAAAAGGTCTTCACACTAATAAGTAATAAAAATTTCATATCAGCACTTCTTACTTACTCACTAAAACCTGACATTGTACATTACATTCATATGGAATGCCGCTGGGTCAAATGAATAATTGACTTTTTCGGTGATTGCCCCCTCGCACACGAAACTTTCAAACCTTCGCCCGTCTGACGGTATTTAATTTACTTGCCCGACCCAATGTATGCACTTGAATACACCAAACCGACTAGGCGAAAGTGTTTCATAATAATAAAAACAAACTGTGTCATCAAGTTCGGTTTCATTTTCTTGTCTAATTACCACGTCTTTAGTTATACAATTAAAACAAGCAAGTTGCTAAATTCAAACCACTTTCATCGTTAACTTCTGGATCTACTATACGTTCCAGTTGAGCTGCTAACTACTGGTTTTTTTCTTCTGTTTTTCGTTTTTTCAACGTCTTCGCGCTCTTCCTCCAATTTTTTCCTTCTTCAAGAGTATCACGCTTGGAGCTTTTGTTCTATTTACAATTCGATTTGAGCAAACAACAATCGAAAGTGTTTTCCGTTGCCGCCGCTGTGCCGCCTAAAAGATTTGACACAAGTGGAGTCGCCAAAGCAAAAGCCAAGAGGCAGACGGCCAGTTCAACATTTCAGTTTTTTTTTTCAAAATGATGCATTGTTCTCTTGACCAACATTGGCCGTAAAATATCATGAGACTTTTTTTCGCCAACTTCAATTACCTCCCTTCCCATTTCTTGTCTAATGCTCTTCAAACTCATTAGCTTGTGGCATTGTGATTTCTTGCGGTGATGTGTTCATGCAAATGTAATAGTTGGTTTGATTCGTGTACTGCGAAAGTTAGACAGCAAACGAAAATCAGAAGAACGCTTAATTTTGCTAAGATAGCAAACCTGTTGTTCGCTTAACTCACTTCCGGTTAGTACGGCTATTTGCGAACGGTGCGGACGAATTTCGGGGGTGGGTGGATGAGCAGATTCTCGGTTGAATTATCTTAAGAAAATTGTACATAATGTGTGTTTGATTCGGGACTATTTGAGCGGAAAAAATAACAATAGCATTGGGTCATCGGAGATAAGTAAGCATTTTTAGTTGTTTTTTTTTTCATAGTTGGTACACTAACTTTTATTTCTAGGTGGTTATTGTCTGGACAATAAAACCACTCTTGATTAATGAAGCCGCCTTTAATTAGATATTGACTTGAAAATGCAGAAGCATCTCACAGATAATAAGCTAATTTATCGAAAAGAGAAGGCTGTTTTTTGTTACTAAATTAATTTGGTCAGTTAGTTATATGTCCCGAGGTTTTTTTGTTTATTAACTATTTTTACAGCCCGGAGGCAATTACAAAAAACGAAATTGAAAAGCTATGATATAAAAGTCCAAAAATAAAAAACAAGATCAATCCGAAAGCCAATATGAGTAAACATAATAATAGTGATAAAACAAAAATTATAATAATGAAAATATGCTTCACATATTCTGCGTATCGGTGGGAAAGAAATAGCATTAATCAAGAATTAAGACTAGGAATCAGACCTGAATCTTTCAGTTCACGCTTAAATTGTAAGTGTCAACGGTACAGTAGAAATGGATAGCACATGAGTGACGCAATCAAAATGAGTCAATCACTACCAATCAAGACGTGTGTCGACACACTCAATTTTGAGTAAGTTAACTCACCAGCACTTCTCTACTAATTGTGATCATGTGTTGTTCCCTGCGACCGACATTTCTGCTACCATCTCTATTTATTATTGGCTTTAAAATCAGGAGCTGAAATTTGGTTTCAGGAAGCACCATATTCCATCAAATTGTACGGGTCAAAAATATTGTACAATCGAATTTCAGGACAAGGAAATCGACGGATATGGTTATTCTTGACATTGAGAAAGCTTTTGATTCCGTCTGGCAAAATGGATTGGTGTATAAAATGCATAGACTTGGTTTTCCGACATATCTGTGCAAAATAATTCTCGATTTTTTAAGTGGCAGAAAATTTCAAGTAACCCTAAACGGTTCCACATCTGAGAAGTTTCTCATTCCCGCAGGAGTTCCACAGGGGTCGGTCATCAGTCCTACTCTCTTTAACATTTTTATTAGTGATATCCCAAAGCCTCCAAATTGCGAAATCGGCCTTTTCGCGGACGATACGGTCATACTTTGTAGCTCAAAATATCCTAGTGAAATATCAAACTTTATAGCAGATGGATTCAATATATTAACAACTTACTTTTCTAAATGGAAAATTCGTGCTAATGCAAGTAAAACGGAAGCGCTATTCTTCACAAGAAACCGAAAATCTGAACTAAGGCCATCCAGCCCTTTAGTGCTTAATAACTGTAGAAAGAATTGGAACAATTGCACTATAAAATACTTAGGGGTTGTTCTAGATACAAAAATGACTTTCAAAGCAAATATTGAGACTGCTATTAAAAAGTGCGGCAAGCTTATTAAAATTCTTTATCCTCTAATTCATAGAAGATCGACGATGTCTTCGGAAAATAAGCTCTTACTTTATAAGACTATCTTTCAGCCAGTACTTTTATACGCTGCAGCCGCATGGTGCACCTGTGCCAAATCGCACATTAAGAAATTGCAAACCAAGCAGAATAAAATATTTAAAATGATGTTAAATCTACCATTTTATTTTTCCACGTCCGCTCTCCACCGCCTCTCGAAAATCAGCTATATTAACACAAAAATTGAAGCATGTAAAGAAACATTTGAAAATTCTTGCCGGTTGGCACAAAATCCTTTATTATCAGAATTACTAGATAACTAAAACTTTCCTTCGTCTAGGTTTTTCGGAAATATAATTTGGAGATAATACCAGTCAAATAACATTTAGCTAAGTTAGTTAAGTTAGGTTAAGTTTTATTTTAAAAAAAAATGTATAAGAGGTTTTTCTTTCCCAGTTTCCTCTTGCTAATGGAATCAAGTCTGATTAGGTAATCATATAAAATTTTCTTTTGTTAAAAACAAGGCACTAGCGTATTTATAGTTGCAAGAGCTATTGCTCAATCTCTTAAATAATTTGTGAAGTTAATAGAACAGTTGTAAATATTACGGTTGAATAAAATACATACATACATACATACATACATACATACAAATTGAGAAATGAGTGGGTTGAACTGTGTCGACATCATAACACATCACTCAATAGGTCTCCGGTCTGACACATATATGGCAACACTGTTGACAGACCCATATGATTTCTAGGTAGTACCTACCTTCAAACGATGCGTGACTAAATTTCATAACATTCCGACAATAGGTTTACAGATTACAGTGGTTTTAGTGACACCAGTTTTGTAATTTTCCAAACAATGAAGAAAAAAGAATTTCGTGTAAAGGTAATTGAATTTGATCACGGTTCCCTTCTTGTCTATAAATCAGCATAGACAACGTACCTGTATATCATTTCTACAGCATCGAAGCCGAGCATATTGAAACGGGAAACTCGATCGTTTTGCGGAATCAGCCTCCGAAAGCAGAATCAAATTGGAATTGTTTTTGCGGGATGATTAAAATTGAACAACTTTTTATTAACATTAAAAATTTTAATCTACATTGAAAATTCTATTTTGACAAAGTGGTTTCGAAAGTATGCACTGCTTCTCATCAGAAATTTGTCACAACTAGCATAAATAAAAATGTAATGATTTCCACCTGCAAGTGGTCACGCCAGTCAAGTATGCACTGTGTGCTGGTGTCTGATGAGAAGCAGTGCATACTTTCGAAACCACTTTGTCAAAATAGAATTTTCAATGTAGATTAAAATTTTTAATGTTAATAAAAAGTTGTTCAATTTTAATCATCCCGCAAAAACAATTCCATTTTCGTGTGTTGATTAAACATTGTTTTTTGATGGCCAAGAATACTGTTGAAGTAAAACAGTGGCTTGATAAGTGTTATGGAGACTCTGCACCAGGGATATCAAATATTATTGACTGGTATGCTGAATTTAAACGCGGTCGTACAAACACCGATGATGCTAAACGCTCTGGCCGCCCAAAATCGGCAGTTGTTCCGGAAAACATAAAAAAAATCCACAAAATAGTTTTGGAAGATCGTAAAGTGAAGTTGCGTGAGATAGCTTACACCTTAAAAATATCAGCAGGTAGTGTGTTTACTACTTTACACGAAAATTTGAGCAAGCGTAAGTTGCTTTCGAAGTGGGTGCCGTGTTTGCTTACACCGGACCAAAAACAACAACGCGTCGACGATTCAGAGCGCTGTTTGAAGCTGTTCAAGCGAAATAAAAAGGATTTCTTGCGTCGGTATGTGACCATGGATGAAACATGGATGCACCACTACACACTTGAATCAAAAAGATCGTCAGCTGAGTGGACAGCAGCCGGTGAAAGTCGTCCAAAGTGACCAAAAACTCAAAAGTCAGCTGGCAAGGTTATGGCATCCGTATTTTGGGACGCGCATGGTATTTTGTTCATCCACTATTTTCAGAAAGCTAAAGCTATCAATAGCGAATATTACATGGCATTACTGGATCAATTGAGTGTAGAAATCAAGAAAAACCGTCCTCACATGCAAAAGAAAAAAAGTTCTGTTTCACCAAGACAGTGCCCCGTGTCACAAGTCGGTTAAATTGAATGAATTACGTTTCGTATTGCTTCCCCACCCACCCTACTCTCCAGATCTGGCCCTCAGCGACTACTGGCTTTTTGCAGACATCAAAAAGATACTCCAGGGAAATAAATTTGGCTCAAATGAAGAAGTGATTGCCGAAACTGAGGCCTTTTTTGAGATCAAAGACAAATCATTCTACAAAAAAGGCATCGAAAAGTTAGAGGAGCGTTGGAATGAATGTATCATTTTTGAAGGAGAGTATCTTGATGAATAAAGTCGAATTTCTAAAAAAAAAAAAATATTGTTGTTCTTAGTTAGACCGGAGACTTATTGAGTGATGTGTTAAATTGTGTTGTTTTCTTTATCTTTAATTCGTAGGTCAATGCGTATGCCAAAACAACTTTGAATTTCTGCTTATTTCCTCATGTCCCACTGCCTGAATAAATACATCCGCCACTGTTTCATCTCGATGCTCTAGATCGGATGTACGATAAGACAAAAGCGTTCTAGGCAAGCTGCAAACAATGAACCTGTTTTAAGTGATCTTAGCCATACCTAATATCCAAAGAATTAGTGATGCTGGAATAGCTAGAGTAATCCAGGGTGATGGTCTGAAGAACTGCTGTTGCAGCTCCTCTTAGTGATGATATTAGTGTGGTCACACGTTTCCGATCACTCCAACGATTGCACTCTGCAACAGTCGCAATTTTTTCTTGCAGATGGTCCGTCGAAATTTAGTGCTTGGTGTCTTCTTGCCGCCAGTTGATTTAGCAGGATAAGTACCCCCAGGTTTTAACACGCTCCAGTTCCGATTTTAGCAAATCAATCTTCCTCAAGTACTGCCAACGTTCGCCCTTGCTAGTCTTCCACAGCTTGAGTGTCAAGCTGCTGCTTCATTTTTGTTGCTTAGCTTTCGTTAGCTGTTGCTCGTTCTGCCTAGCCTGCTGTTTCAAGTGTTTCTTAATGTCCAGGGCATGATGGTCCAATTTATAGTCTAACTGCTCCTAGATGTCTGCGGCTTGTTTGTCGATTTGTTGGTCAAGTGTCTGACTGATGTCTAGCGCTTATTGCTTCATATGAGAAACCATTTTATGCTACATATCCATCATCATATTCTACTCCATATTGTCTTGTTATTCCTGAACGTGTTCTTGGCTAACTTCTTCGTCTGTGAATTCGAACCTGTCCGTGCTCAAGGGCTTTCTTAGTCGTGATATGAAAGCTGGTTTGTTCTCAGATACCAGCAAGTCACGCTTCCGTGACTCCGCTGACATTGACTCGCTTACTAGCTTTAATATTGTTTTAAAAAAAAATTCACGTAAACCTAACCTTCATTTAGGCTCCCAATTAGGTATGATCCAAAAGTCAATTTCTGTTCTCTAGAAACGCTTCCAGATTAAAGGTACTAGAGACTGTACCACAAAGCTAGAACTGACGTACTATATGGCTGACTTACTTTCGTTGATCTTGTTTTGACCTATGATTTGTTAATTGATGTTACAGTAACATTAATCATCCTTATAAGTTTCGGTGAAGAAGTTCAGCATTATTTTTTTGACAACCTAGTGGGTAAAGCACTGGATTCTAGGGTCGATGGTTCTAATCCACGTTCTCACGGGGGAGCGTTCACCGAGCTTTGAGTTCACATAGCTCTGAATAGGTACCTGAGTTCATCATCACCAGCATCGGGGCACTACAGCCCGAATCGAGCCTTAGCCTCCTTAATACTTCGCCTCCATTCGTCTCGGTTCAGTGACCGCGACCTCCAGTTCGGTGCTCCCAAAATTGACCTGCTGTCAGCATCTATAGAATCCTCCCAGCGCTTGCGTGGCTTACCGACTGGCCTGGCTCCGCTCGCTCGCCCATTGAGAGATCGTTTGGGGAGTTAATCAGTGGTAAAGTGAGACGTGGGGCTAAACACTCTACACTCGTGTTTGTGAATGAAGTTCTCTACCAGCTTCAACCCCTAGACCCGTTGGGGGTTGGGTAAAGTTAGACATGGAACTTGTAACGCTACACAATAAGGGTTCCGACTCGATAAGGGTTGTAGCAAGAAAACTGTATTTTTATTACCTAAGGAGTCTAACCTTTCGTTTAATTCTTTATTCCTCTTCAGCCTAAGTTCACTGACTGTGTGGCTTTTACCATTTGGCTATTTCCTGAAACTCAAAAATTTCCGCTACTCTCCAAGTCCTTTCGCCAGCAGCTTAATCAACACCACAGTTGTAACATCTTCGTATTTTCAATACATATAACATCTTCGTATTTTCTATACATATAACATCTAAGTCTTTTGTTTTTGTCTGTCAACTTTTCAGAATGGCTTGTTTGTTAAGATACCTTTCTTTAGAGTTTCGGATATTTTCACTTGTTGCCCTATGTGTAATTATCTCATTATCGTAATTACTGTTCTTTTTAGTAACGAAACATTTCGTAACGAAACATTATTTCTGACAAAATAAAGGCCGACTATATGCTTGTCCAGCCTTGGCACAACTATCGCTACTTATGTGTGCGGTCTGGGTTCGAATCTGCGCATGGACATTGACTGGTCACTTTGCAGGCTTTGGCTTAACGAGCGAAACGAAATCAGGAGTAAAAATACAAAATTAATAATTCGAAAGGTTGGCCTTCATGTCTAATAAAACCTTGAATTTTATTTATTTACCACGTGTAGGTAATTTTCCATGTTTACACCATACCTATAAATATGATTTACCATCTGGACAAATATTTTTCAGTCGGCACAAATAATCCACCCTCTCATCATCTCGAATCAAATATCAAAAACATTTCAAAACGATCATATTTGCATGGCGACTCAGGCACCACAAGGCACAATCGTTTACAAGACCTTGAGACAATTTCATGTAGGCAGGCTCCAATCGACGTCGTCGTCGTTGTTGTTATTGTTGACGTACCACAATCAAAAACACAATCTTGCGGATAATGTTTAATTAATTATTTAGAAAACTAACAAACTGAGAAATAAACATAAAAAAAAACATCTGCCTACATACTCGCCTAGATCGCCTTAGATTTTATTTAACACAAATACTACCTCCGCACATTTTCGTCGTCGTTGTCGCGGTATGCTGCAATCTAACAGTGCGCGACGGTAAATGAGTAAGTGCGTGGTTTGGATTTAAGCCGAACTAAGAAGGTCTCTGCGCCAATGAAATCAATTGCCCACTTAAGGAATCAAAGAAATACGAAGATTTACGCCGCACAAGCTTGTGTGACAAACAGCGACACGACAACACCTTTTTTGGGACATCCAGCTTGAACAACCGACGCATAGCGTTAACGAGAGGCTGCTTGGATTATATGATCCGTGAAGCAATTCGATAGAATGTCTTCGAAATTTTCTTGGTAGCGGTAAAAGCTCGATTGCATTGCAATCGAAACATTAGTCGGTAGCTTTCTAATATTGCATAAGAGAGTAAATTATGTTTTCTTTTAATTGACACCGTTCGGAGTGCAATGAGTGCGCTAGACCACATATGAGCGCAAAAACGTAACACAGTGTTGAGTAAGGGTCGAATATTTTTTCGCTTCATTTGTCGAGACTGTTTGTGAACGCAGATGGTCAAACTATTTATCCGATAAATATGGTTTTGAAGCAATAGGATGGCAAAATTTTTTTGAAATTCATTTGAAATATTTCACTAGGAATGGCAATATCAATCGATCGAGTAATTGAAAGTGGCTCGAAATATTTATTTAATTTTTTTTCTCGTCTGCTTTTGTTGAGTGTATTTTGGTTCGTGTCATTCTCGCTCCTTTCCAAATTTTGATTGTCTCTTCTGTATATGTTGCATATAATTCTTCTCTTGCCGTCTACGATCAATTATTTGTGGAACTTTTTAACTACCTACTTAATCGTTTTCCCCTGCCCTACTTTCATATGTGTGGGGACTTTAAATTGCCTAGACTTGTTTGGAGATACTCTTTCTCTTCGATATTTTCATTGGCACTTTTTCCGCAACAACTGCCTCCTTTTTGTTAGTATTCCCTTCCTCAGCTTCAAATTCCCCTTTCACTCTTTGCGTTTTAACTATGATAAAGCTGACTTTGTAAGCATGTCTAACGAAATCAACTTCAAATATAAACAAGCCTTTTGCAAAAATAAATTTATTTTACATTTAAGAAGAGAGCACACTTTATAGTTATTTTTCTACATAGTTACCCTCGTTAGTAATCCATTTTTTCCATCGAACAAGTAGTTGGTTCATGCCGTTTTCGAAGAATGAATTCGGGCGGGCATTCAACCAAATGAGCAAAAACTGTTCAACCTGTTGATCGTTCGCAAAACGCTTTCCTCCAAGTGCTTCCTTGAGAGACCCAAACATATGGAAATCGCAAGGAGGAAGGTCAGGGCTGTAGGGAGGATGATCAAGTGTAGTCCAATGCATTTCACCAAATTTTTGGACTGTTATGGCTGCAGTGTGAGGTATTGCATTGTCGTGTAAGAGCAGGACATCTCTGATGGGTTGACGGCAACTTTTTGACCAATATCCAACTCGAACCTGGTCAAGAAGTTCACAATAGTAAGCAGCGTTTATTGTGCGACGATCGTGAAGGAAATCAACGATTAAAAATCCTTGAGAGTCCCAAAAAACCGTTGACATCACCTTAGCGACTGAAAAGCAAATTTTGGTTTTTGATGGTCCTGGGCTCTCCCTTTTTACTCCACTCCATAGAGGCCCTTTTTGAACTCGGCACACAAGGCTTTTGCTCGTGGCCAGGAAAGTGTATTCTTCTCGAACTGTGCGAGCACTCGGTTTCGGATTTCGACTGGTTTAACGCATTCGTTCATTAAAAACTTTATTATAATGCGTTGCGTAACTGAAGGATGAAACTATTTTTCGCTCATTGTGAGGAAAACTAAACAAACCGGTCGGGCAGCCGGGATGGCCTTGAATCATCTAGACGGGTTCTCCCTCTACATTTCCTGATGTCCTGCTTACCTTCAATACGCTTTCTAAGTCTTCAAAAGTAAAAGGCTCGTTTATATTTGAATGCCCCTCGTGATTCTTTGGGACTTATTTTTTATTGACCCTACTCTTGGTGAATGTATTTTTAGATGTTATGATTTTCTCCTAATCTTAATTTCACGATTTACCTCGAACAGGCGGCTGCGCAAACAGAATAATACTTTTTGGTTTTGGCCTAATGTGCATCTGCCTTTAATATAAATATACAGCTCGTGCCAATGATAAAGCTTCAGGTTCTCGCCGCTTAAGTTATCGCAGGACAAGGTATACGTGATTTTTTCGCCAACATTGAATTTTCCATTTGTTACAACCATCATTAACCCTTCTGGACTTTTATCCGTTTCCTAAAAAAATTTCATCGTTTTACTCATTCAATGTATCCTAATGATTCCACTGTCTCCAACCCTCATTTGGTATGTGAAGAAAAATATGTTTCCCAGTAATCCTCAGTCTCACCTTATGTTTAATCACCTGCTGATTCTTCAACTTCGTCTGATTATTTAGACTATACTTAATTTACTAACCACAAATACTAGTAGCAGTCCTGATGGCATACCGAATTTGCTAGCGAAGTCACTACCCTCGTCGCTGTCTATCTCTTTGACCATTATTTTCAACCATAGTTTCTTCTCTGGCCTCTTACGTCCCAATCAAAGTCTGCTCATATCTTAGCTAATAATGCTAATCTTCTCTGTATCGTTCCCATTTTAATACATCTTCTGTCGAAGCAAGAACCTGCTCATATCTTGCCGATTTATAAATCTGATGAACCAGCCTTCATTTCCAACTACAGTGGCAAACAGAACTGGATAAAAAACTAACAAGAGTACAATAGGAAACGAAAAGTATTGCTCAATAACAGTATACTTTCTTATAATTTTATTTGAAATAGTCTTTGACATCATATGCTAGAGATATTTCTTAAGTAATGGGTTTTCCCCACTGGAAAAATATTGAGTACTATGAAAAGTGCCGGTATCCAGTTTTTTCTATTTGCGCACCCGTCTGGCTTATTTTGTGACCCGTGATATATTAATTTTCTATTTTTCAGCCGTGGTATTAATTAAAAAACAATTACAGGTATTATGTTTATCGAAATGTCTATTGAAAATATTTCAACTTGATTTTTTATAGTAAAATGAGAAAACTTTCCATTGACATTGAAAATAATATTGTAGTGTTAACAACAAAACAGGGATACAGTTCAAGAAAAATTGCAGAACGCTTAAAGGTTTGTCACAGAGCAGTTTTATTAACACAAAAAAGAAAACAATGCAATTCTGCAAGAAATACTGGTGGACAACGAAGACTTACATCAGATGGCGATGCTCGTATAATTGAACGAATGATCAACCCCAGGGAGTCAAGGACACCAAAGGTTGCAGCAAAGGCTATAAACCTAGACGTCAGTGAATGGACTGTCAGGCGAGAACTTAAAAGAATTGGTCTGGTATCGTCTGTTAAAACGAAAAAGCCCGCTTTATCAGACAAGAATGTTAACGTTCGACTGAAGTTCTGTAAAGAGCACAAAAAGTGGACAGTTGAAGAGTGGAAGCGCGTTTTTTGGACAGACGAGACAAGAATTAACAGTTACCAATTTGATGGTAAGGCATACTATTGGCACCGGCCAAACGAAAGTCTTCGTAAACACCAAGTCAAAGAAACCGTAAAACACGGAGGATGTAGCCTGATGGTTTTGGGGCTATTTTACTTGGTGGCATATCGGGCCAATAATTCAATTTGATGGTTTAATGAAAAAGAAGGGTTACCTTCGAATTTTGCAAACCAATTTAACCGTTTTTGTGGAAAGATGTGCGTATCCAGAAGACGAGATTGTTTTCCAACATGATGGTGATCCCAAACACACTGCCAACATTTTTAAACAATGGCTTGGCCAGTGAAAATTTTAATCGTGCACTGGTCTGCATAAAATCCGGATCTTGATCCGATAGAAAATTTGTAGGCTACTCGAAAAAAACAGCTGCTTATGTACAAAACTCATCCTAGAAAATTAAACGAGCTTTGGGCACGGGTACTGGTAGAATCCATGCCAAGGCGAGTAAACAGTGTACTAAAAAGCAATGGTCTCTGGACAAAATATTAGAACAATATACTCAAAAACGAAACGTGCAAAGTGGATTATAAAGACTGAATTTTTTTTTTATATTCATGAAAATGAAAAGTTCCTTTATTCTAATTTTTTTATATACCTATGCAGTAGTGATATTGAAAATATATATGATAAAATATTTTTTAATCAAACATTGTGTTTAATTTCATTTTTTTTAAACACAAACTTGATTTTTAATCAGATCTCGAAAGAATTGCTTTCAATAAGCTTATCGCTGGCGTTTATCACTCTTTTGCCTCTGAGCAGCATGGATTCATCAAAGGCAGATTTTCTACATCTAACCTTATAACCTTCTCTAAATCCTTATAATCTTCTCTAACTTGGCGGCTTCTAATTTTGATCAACAGAATCAAATCGATGTTATTTACACTGATTTTTCAAAAGCAATTGATTCTGGTGATCATAAATTTCATTTTTCCAAACTCTAGTGTGTTGACAGTACCGATTCTCTTCTGTCCTTGTTTTCCTTCTATGTTTCTGGTCGTATTTGTACTGTAAATGTGGTTTCTTTCTCACCATCCGCATTATGTTCTTTTTCCGGGGTTCCATAAGGTTCAATTCTTGGTCCTCTCTTATTCATTGTCTTTAGTAATGATATTCCCTCCGTTATTCATTCATTCTGCTTTATGTATGCTATTGAGGGATGCGTTGGAACATGTTCAAAGTAGATTCATCCGTTCTTTACAGTTTAAATTTCACATCACTTATTATCAGAGATCGCTTATTCTTGATGGAAATCCCTTCTTTGTAAACCCGAAGGTAGAGTTATTCGTTTTTCTACGCTCTCTGACCTCATATCTAAGCTGCTGATTCGGCATGTTAATCGTTCTGGTCCATCACGTTCAATATTTAATATATCCCTCGTGTGAAATGATGTATATTTTCATTCAAAAACGACAAGCTCCAGCTTGGTCCTCTATCCTGTAGAGGACCAAGCAGTAAGGCGGGCGTCTCTTAGTAAGGTTAGACATCGTGAAGTGTACGAAGAATGCGTGTACCAAAACGCAGAAAGGAATCAACTTCAGGAGGAGCTCCTCAATGCTGAGATTGTGTAGGAAAATGGTACTTGAGGTGGATTGTCGCAAGAAATGGTAACAAAGAATTATTTCCGTAAAATTCCTAGGCAGCGAAGACCCGTAATTGTGAAATTGGGAAGTGAAAGAAAACCTTAGACTTGAGTGCTGCAAAATGTGTGAGAACAAATACTGTCAGAAATGTACAGTAAGTTGCAAGCAAAAGGGAGAAACAGTACGGTCGGAAGTAACAATTTCTTTCTGGAGAATGGCAGGGAAGCTAATAGGAACTAAGTTCGAGGATCCATGGTTGTCCAATAGAACTGATGACCGTAAAACCATTATCGTTTCAAGGCTATATTTTCAGGAGAAGGATTTGGATATGCAAGCGATAGTCGACAACAAAGTTTGATACCGGAACAATGAAATCGAGCCTGTGAAAACTTGGAGGATTTTCTGAAAATTTGGAGGGTTGGCAACGTTGGACCATACGTGCTTCAGACGGCTACTAGCAAATTGAAACCAATCGATGGTAAGATGTATGAACAGGTGCAGCTTGGAGATTGTGTATGTAGCGGATAAGACCGCTGAGTCTATACTCGGGATGGATTTCTTAAGCCGTTATGACTTCAGCTTAGATTTGGAGGAACGAAAAATCAAATAGAGAAACATGGACACTACAGCAAAAAATATTACAGTTGGCATCGCTGGATAGGAAACTCACTGGTGACGACATAAAGTTCTACGTATTATGGAAAAAGTCTGCAAACATTTTTAGACGGGAGCGTATTAGATCAGAATTCAGGATGCAACCAGGAAGCCTCAAGATGGTAAAGGAATACGTTTCAGAGCTACAGCAACGGCTAGACGCTATCCACGAAGCAGTTAGGGGCCACTTAAATCTGGACATTAAAAAAACGTTAAAAACACGATTTGGTGTAGCTTTTTAGCCCTCGTCGGTGGAATGACGTTAGTTCGAAACTACAGCCAAAATGGGATGGACAATCTTCGAAAAAATGGGACTTGAACTGATGCAAACACTAGAAATAACACCACGTTTCAGGGCAAGTCACATGCAGTGTGAAATGAAGCACATTTTGGACATTTTTACAAGCATGTATTGATATGAGCGTAGTTTGGACGGCTGAGATGCCTTATTCGTCTTATATTTGCAGAAAACGAAAAACATATGCATAACTTTGACAATAGCTTTTAAAAAAAGATCCATTAGGTAAGATTAGGTCTAGTGACTGTCAATCGAAAAGTCCTGCTGAAAGACACAAATAAGCTCATTGTGATACCACGGATTATATTTTTGATTAGATTCCATTTGCCAGGATTTAAAATTAAAAGCATATTTAAGGCGTTCTTTGAGTCGCATTTTGCCTCCATTATATTCAGAAGATACAGAAAAATAAATTCAAAAAATTTATTTACTCGTACATAAAAAAAACACATGCTCCTATCATACTATTTCTGAAATATTTCCAAGACATACGATACCATGATCACAACAACTGCATGCCTGCCAGCCAGCCGCCACCGCCGCCAATCTGGCACCATGCCCAAATGAAAAATTTTATGAAATTATTTCCGACACTCTACTACCTCGTTCTTTTGTATAAGTATATATGCGAGTACATATGCTAGTTTGTTCCGATTGAATGAATGTGAATTTATAATTATTATGTGTATGCATACAAAAATATATCTACCCCGCTGTATGTTGGTATCGATCTTGGAAAATATTTCAACTGCCAACAGACTCCAACTCGTAGTAGACATTCGAGAGCATTTTTAATTTTATAGATTTTCACTAGATCGTAATATTTAGATTTTAGATATATATTTCTTGTTTTCGTCGGTTTTTACTACGTGGCACAGAAGTCAACGCTGAGAATTATGTATTTAATCTGAATAGTTTTGCAGTTAGTTTATAAGTATGTTTTTCAGAAAAATTCGTTTAGCTGGTTTAGAACGAATTTATGATGTTTTTTTCCACTGGTTTGGGCTCAATTGGATTACTAAGAGCTCGGTTTCGAAATGTTGGATCGTCGGTTTGTTTTATTTTTTATTTTGGGACTCAATAAAAATGTAGGATCTTGTGATTTGACTGAAATCTACAATTTTTAGTGGATAAATTGGCACTGAACAGAAAATATTTGAAAAAAGTTATTCTTCTGTAATTACTTTGGCTATTCTGGAGAGGTTTGAGACTCGAGTTGCTTTGCAAAAGACTCATGAGTATTTCCTTAGGAAAAATGACGAATTATCTGCAATATTTGCGAGAACACAAATCTCTTTTGAATGTACATCGTTGGCAGTGACTTTTTAATAGCCAATCAGATTGGGAATAAAGTGGTTCATCTAAATTAAACTACTGTATTGGTATTTTTCATATATATTTTTAAAGTCATTTTTGAAGTAAAAAAATATGTAAAAAAATTTCTTAAAAATTAATAAGACCTCAAAATCAAAATCATCAAAAGCCGCACAATTTATTTGTTGCATAGAAATACATCGAACACATACATAGAAATACTATACCTAACTCTATCCAATAAGTTCCAATCACTCAATAGACTCTCAAACAGGTTAAGCTACTGTTCATTTCATATATCCTAATTTGATGTACTTGATTGACTCAAAAGAAAAATTCGATCACAGTTGGTTAGCAAACGCTACGAAAAAAATCTCGTAGACTCGTTTTCGGCGACAATATTAGATACCACCAAGTCTTGCATGCACACTCATTCACATCTGTACTCAGTAAATTCAAGACATTAGGCCCCGAGGAAATAAAAATACAGAATGAGTTTGAGTGAGCTCGAATTTTGAAAGTCATGTAACGTAAGATGATATTAATCAACTTTACTAACCTTAATTCAAATCACACCGGGACAAACTGGTGCAACTTGAGATTTGAAAGAGGTACAAAGAGAGAGAGGGAGAGAAAAAAAATTACTGGCAGGATATTGATTGGTATTTATGTGATAAAATGCCTGCGGTAATATTCATTCGTAGTTTATTTTATTTATTTTTTTGGTTACTTTTAGTGATGTAGGACAATATTAACGTATAATGCAATTGTTGGCTGAATGTTTTTTTTCATAAAAGATTGAATCATTCAGATTTTTTTGAAGGAATTTAGTGATAATGTTATACAATCCCTGAAAATATTTTTTACCTAGTTTAAGAGGCGCATTTCTATTGATAAATCTTGCCTTTGCTTACTTCTTGAATTTAATTATTGTTTATTAAGAGGTCAAATTTAAAGTGGAGTTCCACAGCAGTCCGATCCTGGGCGATTGTTTTTTTTTATTTAAATAGCTATTCGATCTACTTTTCACTGTTTGATTTTCAAACGTCAAAAATATAACCCACAAGCAAATCAACCGATTAAAGACCAATAGTGTGAAGCGAGGTTGATGCTGACGGTACGGGGTGATGTGTGATATTGCCCTATTTATTTTTGAAGAATATTTATGCATATATATTTACGACACAGAATAAGAATATGTTTAATAGATAAGAGACGCATAATAGAATTAACGACGAAGAAGGGTGATCTATATTTTGCAGTGGAGGTTCATTTAACCCTTTGGGTCCGTCGTCAATTTTTGATATTATTTGGCAAAAAAAAGTTGACATTCGCATTTATGAAGTTTGTGGAGCACAAACTCAAATGTTACGAATTTTTACCAACCCAAAAATAGAAATTACAGCAAATGCAAAATACTAAGGAGGGTCAGTAGCTCTGTCCGTTGGGGCACTGGTCTGATGCAGTGATGCACGAACACAATGTCAGTACCCATTTTTGACACAGGGGCTTAACAGTCTATCCCAAATTAATGACTACGGTCGATCTCAAAATAATCAGTTTTGTAGTTATTTCGCGATGTGTTATTATTATTACATATTTTTCGCGACGTATTACTGTATTATGTCACAGGACGATGACAGTTCATGGCAACACCACTTTACTGACAAGGAACTGTAGTTTTTTTTTCGAAACTAATACTTCTGAGTGGGCGATATCTTTAGCGCAGCTCATTCTTCACCTGAAAATTGTGTTATCTTTCAGTGGAGACGATTTGCTTCCTTTCCAAATTCCATTCCTTCTCCTTAAGATACTTTTTATATCTCTTTGGAGTTCGTAAGGGTTTACCGCTTGGTCGGATTTTGAGTTGTATTGTTCTTTTTTATCTGCTTGATTTTTTTCTGACACAGTGCTGATCAGTTAATGTCGCTGGCGTTCTTCAATTGACGACGAAACGTGTTCTTCATGTTTTTGTTAATCTGTGAACATCTTTCATAGCTAGCCTGATGATTACCGCCACAGTTCACACATTCGCACTTTCTTCGCGCTGTTTGGTAAGCGTTGAAGTGGTGGTCCCCGTCACATTTTACGCATATTACCTGGGCTGATATGCTGGCAGTTGTGACACCGCGATTGTCCGCAGTCGCAGTGCTTCGACATTGGAGATTAGGTGGCATACAGCTCCTACATTACAAATGTTATATTTGCTTCTCGGGAGAACTTTGACAAGCTTAGAAGTTCCGTTCCTGGATTTAAAGTAGAAGAATTATATAGGGTGGAACACTTGAGTTTGAAGGTCTTCCTTAATTTTATTAGGACTGAGACCACGAAGATATTTTCGGATCCTTTCCCGTAGGAGAAAATATATGGGGTATTTTATTTTCTCCTAGAGAGAGATTTGGTTAATTTTCAGTAGAAATTACATGGATTCTTAGATATATCCTTTTGGTCAACTTATAAAAATTTTTAGGTCCTCAAGGGACCACTTTTGTTCTTCTCTGATTATAACTGAGGCCGTTGTATATTTCTGCTCAGTATTATCCGCACTGTTCTGTCTGTTGTTAATTTTTAGGTTGTTGTTGATTTTTAGGTTGATTTTAGGATTTATTTCAACAACAATTTCATTGGAGTTATTTGTTTAGGTGGTGGAAGCGCAGAATACTCCTTTCCTTCCTGTTTTTCGCTGCTTAAAGAGAGAACATCCCGCGCTTCCAACTTCAGATGTAATTTAATTTTCCTCCTTGGCTTCTTCTGTCTTACAACACTGGTACCGAAATTCTTTTTTTGTGTTCGTTTCGCCCGTATTGGAAGACGATCCACTGAATATTTGTCCTAGATTTGAGACTGTGTGGCGATTGATAGGCAACCAGAAGGAAAAGAGATCTGAGACTGGTGGAGTCCAGTCAAGGCAGACGTTGCAGCTCTGAATCTGCGTTTGTCGCTCCATCCACCTTCGAATAACATAAAACACTTCGAGGAGAGTACCGAGAGTGAACTGCTGGTCAATGGACTGTCCTTTTCGTCATTGTATGTTCAGTACGTGAAACACTTAGGCGTCCTGAACCCCTTGATTCGAAAATTGCAAAAGTGTGCAGGGAACAATTGAACTCTGTCGCCAGATTTAATAGAGTGCATCAGCTCTGGGTACAGGGGCACTGTGGTGTTGACGGAAATGAAACTGCTGACGCCATTGCGAAGTAAGGTTCGATGCTTCCGCCAAGGAGCTCTGTACCCGCCTTGTGTGTGCCGGCCGCATCTGCACTTGTCATTCTTCGGAAGTGGGTAGTTGATACTCACAAAGATAGATAGATGTCTTCTGTTGTGGCCAGGCACACGAAGGTCTTCCTCTCAAAGCCCAATCATGCAACTTCCTAGTCAACAAGATTGTATGCAGAGCCACGACAGGATATTTGACTGGACAAAACTGCCTGGGAGAACATTTGTACCGAATAGGTTCTGTACAGGATGACCTCAGCTGACTCTCCGGAGCAAAAAAAAAAAAAGCTGACTCTCCGGAGCATTTCCTCTGTGAATGCCCAGCGTTTCCGCGTCTCAGATATCAATGCTTTCGCTGGGACGTGGCCATATGCAGAAGATAGCCTCTTTTCCCCTATCACTGATCCTGGATTTTGTCAGGAGGTGCGGGAAGCTATGATATGCGGGGACTAATGAGTACAATGGGTCTTTTGGGCTGAGGGCTTAGAGTGTCAGGTATATTTCCATGAAATTTTTGCTCGGACGTTGCTTGCGAGCGTTTATAGCAACCTGGGACGGTGCGATATAGCCCAAAGTTGATGCTATGTAGCCCATAACGTTCAACAAATTTAGATCTGAGTTGGTTCCACGTCAGGCTTCCAGTTTAATCATTTAAGGCATATGGAGGTTTCTTCCCAATTTCCTGCCCCAAACAGAAAACGACAAGGGTCCATGTCCTTTAAGACCCATGTCCTTTAAGACCCCATCGAACATCAATCTCCATTTTGTAAAAGTAATTAATGAGAGCAGGTGCTTGATATAGCTCCCTGGAAAGTAGCCCGTGATTCTAGAGCACCTTGGCCCATTATAATTTTGGTTGACAGGGGCTTGGTGACAGCTCGAGAGTTTGGCTGGGACTGGCTTTTGGAGAAGGACTAGGACTATCTATTGACATGCGAATAAGCTCCCAGTTTGTCGCCGAATGTTTAAATTAATTCACGTAAAAGTAATAAATAAAATTAAAAATTATATGAATATACACAAGAATGATGAAAAGAAATAAAACGATCAGGTCTAACTCGCGCGTGATATCTAAATTACTGAAGCAACCATCCCAGTTACTTATGTATATATAAGGAAATATGAACACAGGATGAGAAGGGTAGAAAAATAGAAATAAACTACCAGGAAAGTCGAGACGAACAAAGAACGAAACCAGTAACTTTTGATGCCCTAGAGGTAATATAAAATATATGTAGGATAAATTTCAACTTGGCGTCCAGCATAATACCAAGATCTTAATGTTGATCCACATGAAGCCAAATACTACCTGACAGAAAAATCTCAAAGAATAAGAGTTTGGTTTAATAGAAAAATACATTACTAGACATTTGGATCCTGGTACACATGCTTATTAAATCTGTGAGATCTGGATGCAATAAAAACCAGTTACAGGACGAGATTTGACGAAACAGCTTAAGATCGTCCGCATACAGGAGGGACTTAGTTGGAAAAACAGAAGAAATGTCTTTTAATAAAGAAAAAATAATAGAGGTCCAAGAATGCAGCCTTGTGGAACACCAGAAGAGAGATATAAAGGAGGAGGACACCTATTTATCAGAACTTTGCAGGTTCAATTGAGGATGTAGCATGAAAACCAGAAAAGGAGAATGCCCAAAATGTCAAACCAAGTGATTTCATCATGTTTATAATATGTGGGTTATACCATCGGGACCACTGCTGCCACTCGAGTCTAGACGAGACATCCAAGTTTCAAATATTGTTCTAATGTATTATGTGGCACTCTGTAGCTATAAGAAAATCAAAATATTTAATCCGCACACACTTTTCAAAACTATCAGATAATAAAATAATGAACATGGTTCAAACCACCAACCAACGAATAAAACTCATTCAATTCAAGTACTATCGTAGCTAATTATACCAGTCCTACTACCATTGAAAAAGCTATTCAATTAAAAAGATTTGATACCGCCACATCAAAACGACCATAAGGAAATCGAAATACACACACGAAAAGATATATATATATATATACATCTGTATCTATTATTTACCACTAACCGCCTTGTGAAACCCCAAAAATATCGTTAGCTGCAACAAAACTAAGTCAAAAGCTAGTTAATTTGTGTGGGAATGAATATTAAGAGGTTCTACAAAAGCTACTTTCATAAACCTTTTTTTGTTCTACTTTCGTTAGTTTCGCTTCGCTTCGAAATTGACTGCGCCACCCAACTCAATCCAAAGAAACAGTCCGCTCCACATAATCCAAAAAAGTGAAGAGACGGGCGACGGTTTAATTAGATTTCGAGCAGTTTCTGAGCCGAAGCTTATCTAATTTTTTATCTTTCGGATTTGTTTATACTACAAGTGACTCAGGATTTGTGTAGCTTCAAGGTTACTAGAACACAGACCAATATTAAAAGCGTCAAAAACTTGACTAATTTTATTATTTTACTGTGACAATATGTTTTATTTGTTGGTTAAGGAAGAGATTAAAGACTAGAGCACTTACAGAGTATTTTAAATGATGCTAAAACTCAACATTGGTTTTACTAACAGAACTTTAACCATCTCAAAACTTGGTCCGCTGCAAGTTAAAAATTTGTCTCGTTTAGTATGACTCAAATGACTCTAAAATTTACATAATTGTGTGAAAATCATCACGCACACGGTCCACTTACTACTTCTCACATCCTCAATCTGTTGACATTTCGCATGGAAACCTGTTGCGTTTCCTTCATAACTGCAAAATTGCACAAATCTGCAAAGTTACGACTATATGATTATTCACGCAAATGTTTCAAGAGAATCGAGCTTCTAGCTGTCTATGTTGTTCGCTAATAAAATTTGTCGACAGTTTCGACTGTTTCAAGTCAATCTTTTTGCCATTTTTGTGTTTTGTGCTCGGAGTTCGGCGGCCATTTGACCATATTGCTGTGAAATTTACTACTTATTACCTACTCAAATGGCGCATGACTTTTGTATATGCGAGGTTCCTTGATGTAACCGACTAACTGCCCAGGCCACCAACGACACGAACGCTGTCGAGATTGCGCCCCGTTAAACGGTATGTATGCACTTTTAAACAATGGGAACCGGTGATTTTCATTTGTATACCATCTAGGGAATTCTCAAACGAATGGTCATTGCTTTATTATCGTTAATAGTTAGCCGTGGTGGAAAAGGTCTATTTGCAATTGGACAAGTTACTGTAGTCGATATGGTGTTGCAAATTCATTGATTATTGTTTGAACAAATAAATATTCGTCATTCGAGAGGATAGATTGGAAGAGCTTTGTGAACGATGCGTTTTGGGGAATAATTTTAACAGTTTGTTGTAAAGTATTTTGGTCAATTGGTAAAATCGTGGGAAAATAAAAGTGAAAGGTGAACACTGAGATTTTCAATGAGAAAAATGTCATTCAAATTGAGGGTCACAGCCAAATTGGTTGGGATGTCCTCAGTAGCCAAACATGAATTTTCAATGTGGTTAATTAAGCTGCACCTGTATGAATGAGACAATGGATGTTTTCTAGTTTCACAAGTGTGTCGAAATTTTATTGTAATTGCTGACAGTTTAAAAGACGTTAGTCAATTTTGGATGATAGAGGAAGTTCTGTACCAAAAATGAAATAAATACAAACTATAGAAAAGGGTTTAGCTGCTGGAGCCATATAAAATTCAGCTTTTTTGGAGCTTGGTTCCTTAAAAACAGACTTATTTAACTCACAAATAATTCATTTTTATGATTCGAACTCACGAAATCGAGAAGCGCGTTGTGTTAGATAGCTGAATAGGCACATAATAGCATTACTAAAAGACAGTCGCACACACTGGTAAAACGTATCATTGGAACAAAATGAAACTATCTATCCAAGTTTTCGAATGCCACCAAAGAATGTATTTATATTTTTGGTCAACATTGCAGTTTCAAAATGATATTTTTTTATTTGGCTACCAAACTAACTAAACAAACACTATGAACTGTTTCAAACTAATCAAACAATCACTGTATGCTGAAAATTGAGCGAAAATTTGTTGAAATGTCCTAAATGTGAAGATTACTATACACCCAGATATTTCGAATGTAAGAGGATTATTTGAAAATTTCCTAGATTTGAGGGTAATATTCAAATTCAAATTGAGGGCAGTATATAACTAAATGTATATTCTTTAAATAGCTTGATATTTTAGCTAGTAGTGCGTCAAGTTTCGTTACAATTGGTCGCATAATTATTTTTCCATGATTTTCCGTTTGCCGGAATACGCATCTATTTCGGAAAATGCGAGAAAACTGAAATCAAAGGCGAGCTTAAATATTTAGTCAAAAAGAATATTACGCCAAGTCAAATTAAGGAAGACTTCGATAACACATTGAGGGAATCTCCGCCTTAGTATTCCACGGTAAAAAAAAGTGGGCATCTTTGTTCAAACATGGCAAAGAGAGCGTCGAAGATGATCGGAGGAGCGGCACACCGTCGACGTCCACGACTTCAGAGATCATCCATAAAATTCATAAAATGGTTTGAAAACACCGAAGATTAAAAATGAGCGGGTATACTATATTAGGATTGCAAAAGTTTCAGCAGGATGGGTACCGCGTTTGTTAAGTGAAGGACAAAAATTTAGCTAGGTTGAAATTTCTGAAGAGAATTTGGCGTTATTTCGAAGGAATACTGGCCATTTTTCTAGAAGATTTACAGCCACTGACGGAAACTGGATTCACCAATATATCCCTCAAATAAAAGATCAATCAAAACAATGGAAACGTCGCGATTCTCCTCCGCCGACGAAAGTCAACTAAAGTACGTCGTCATTACAAGGTAATTATTTTTATTGAGTGCCTCACCTCCTCAAAGAACAAACTATAACAGGTCAATGTTACGCTAATTTGTTAGGTAAATAACCTGAACAAAATTTCGGAAAAAAGAACTGGGATTGGTCAAATACAAGATATTTTTTTCCATCAGGATAATGGACCGGTACACAAGGCAATTTTTTGCCATGGCTATGCTCCGTGAACTCTAATTTGAATTACTGAACCACTTGTTAGTCTGATTTATTCCTACAAAATTACTAAAAAGTAAAGATTTATTCCTATCAAACTACTAAAAAGTAAAGTAATCCCACGACAACCCTCGTACGGGTTTAGGGGTTGAAGCTGGTGGAGAGCTTCATCACAAATTCACAATCAATGTGAATACAACGAGTGTGAAGTGATTAGTTCCACGACTCACTTTACTCCTGATTTAAATCAGGTACCTAACAATAGCTAGATGAACTCAAAGCTTGGTGCGCGGACCCTCGTCCGAGCCTGGATTCGAACCAGCAACCCCACACACAAGAAGCCAATGCTCTACCCACTAGGCTACTCAAGCTTCTATCAGACTATTACCTTTTCATTAATTTTTAAAAAACGAACATTTGGCTGTTTCGATCAAATCTCTTTTTAAACATAGCCAGATAGATATCATTCAGGCACGGCGATTTGAAGTTATCAAAGAACATGATTGCATCTATAACTTTTTCGTTGGTAATCACAGATCTATCAGAACTTCCTACCGCTAAGAAGAACAGGAGTTTTGGTTTGAAGCACAACGCCCAGAAGCGCCCAGGAAGTTAGTTCCAACCAAGTAAATCCTACAGAGACTTCTAATTGGGACTCCAATTCTCTGTAAGATTGGGACTCACACTTCAGGACCTTGCACAGTCTCCTTCCAGCCCCTCACATACCGACCTGAATGATTCCCTCTTGGAAGTCCTCATCAGATTTTTGGAGGTTCTCTACAAAGGACTATAGACCATCCAGTCATCATCTGAGTTTCTCTTACAAACTCGATTGAGGAGTTTTCTGGCATTTTTCCTAAGCTTCTGCAGCATCCGGTTCCATCAGGGAATCGTCTTGCATCATCTACTCTAGCTAATCGGGCAAGCATTTTCATAGTTCCCTATTGTGGCTGGACCCAGACTGTTTAAACGAAATTTTATTGACTTTGTGAACTTAATCTTACCACCAGGACACGCTCTATCTACAAGAAGTCGATTGTACCACGGGTGTTGCAGCGCGGGTCCTGTACAAGTGCAATTTAAAGGAAAGCTGGCAGTTTTTTCAATTCTCGCTCAAAACAAAGGACGAGGCCATGGCGTGCTGAAAGTTGATCTGAAGAAATCTTATATCTTCAAGGACAGAAATGTCCGGAATTGATGTCTGTAGGCCCTTTTTGCAGCGATCCTTAGACAATGTGCACGTGATCTCAGTGAAAGGAACTCTATAGAAGAGAAGTTCCACTGGATCCTTGCGTTTTTCTCTGAAGATATATCCACAGACAGTCCTATGAGTTAATGCTACACATCTTCTTGATTTCGTTAAATTTAGCCGCATACAAAAAGTAGTTTAGATACGATATCTGCCCCTCAGTACCGAGAAACATATATGGTTAAAAATGATCACCGGGTTGTAAACATCTTCACCAGTGGTTTCTTCCTGGGATTTATGAACCATATAATCCAGTGTTTGACCTAGATGCCCGGATTCAGCCTACCGAACATGCCATTGATGTCACCTGCACTCTTTCAAGGATCAGTAAGATGCGGGTACAAAATGGTAAATTTAGGCCGACTGCCAGTACCCAGTTTTGGAACGATCTGTGTGAGCCACTCCTTCGATGTTTGGTTGATTAAAGCGACTTGGACGTGGCCATCCGCAAAACTTGCTTGCGTGAAATTGTGAACTGGTGCCGACTCCGCTATCCCTTCCCACACTTCGTTTCTAAGGATAGCGAACTGAAAATCGATCAGTTCCACATCTTTTTTAGACACATATATCACAACGATGGAAGAAGATGCAAATTTTGGGTAAGTTTTCCTCCCTACTTTCACGGATGGGTGTGTTTGTATCTGAAAGACCAACCACAATGAGATCTTTTTCGCAGATTATCGCACTTTTTTACCACCCGCATTTCTTTATCACTTCTCTAGGTATCACTGTCTACCTTCACCGGTAGCTTACTTAGCTTCCCCCTTTTGCGCAGCTTCTTGCATTGCTTCTCACTGAGAGCCTAAATAGGTTTCTACAGTTCGGAGTAACTAGCACTCTTCTATTCTGTACCTCCTCGAGGCATCTGGTTGAAGCTGAGCAACTCAGTGTATCCCCTTCCTCTTTTGTGATAATTTTGGAGAAAGCATCTTTTCCCCTGATACGACCGTAGACGCACTTCCAGTTGGCACGGTTTCTGGAGTCTGTAGCCACAGAGAATGCTATCAACGAAAGGAATCTTCCACTATGGTAACCTGTGAGCTTCCACTGCAACTAAGGTCCCCAATTGCAGTCATACACGAGGTTGGGGCCTGCATAATCCGAGCTTCTGCCATACTGAGTACACCCAGCACGAGTGCAGAGATAGAAACCTTAGCATTAATCCTCATCCTAAGCTGATTCATTATTCACTTCATATCAGATCTGGTATGTCATCATATGACACATCGGCTTCTTAATACAAAGATGGACAACAAAAATTCCTCCAATTTGATGAAAACTTATCACCACAGGCATAATTCCTTCAGTGCCACCTTTAAATATCCACCATCTAAGATCTACTCACCGAGCTCTGCTGCACAGATTGACCATATGTGTTTTTATTGCAGTCTCAAAACGCAATATCTACTAGCTGAAAAATAAACTAATGCCTCAAAAATTTCCGCTATAGTCAATTCTTCATTTATCTATACGTATCAATTGAATCTGCAAAGGAAACTTAGCTCAGCCGTAGTGAACTATTCGCGATTAGACCATTTTAATTTGAATCGGATTTTGGCTTGGTTGCAGATACATGCCGTTCATAATACATCGTCTCCCGTCGTCAAACGATTTGTAATACAAAAATGAAGCGATTTTATTTGATTTAATGCAATCTGACGGATAGATATAGCTTTATGTGTACGGCTCATTGATTTTTTTCCTGTCGTTTTTTCCATCTTTACTATTTGTATCTGATTTGATATTTGGACTAATTCAACTAAAACTAGTCCAAAAACTACGACAACAACCATTGACGATCATCATCGATATGGTTTTGTGATCAAAGATTAACGGAATATTGTGAGAACTTGTACTGTACGAACATCAACAATGTATCTGTATCTTAAAACTGTTTTATGAAAAAAAGATAATTTTCTCTAGGAAAATGGAAAGCGATTTGGATGTGATCTTTCCATATACAATAGGTAATATGCAACGCACGAACGACGATAGTAGTAACTTAGTTTGAAATATCGATCGTTTTTTGTTCGCCTGTTGTTTCGTCGATGAATCGATGTGGGTCAGAGTTGAATACCTCATATGGCATTCGCTTTGTTTTTATAACTTTTGCTTGGTCTTCTTCTTCTACTTTGATGGATCTCTTGGTGGATGATAATTGTGCCCCCCGGGGCATAATAATTTGTAGCTCGATATTGATTTATATTTAGTATTGATCGCATTGTTGATTATGATTGACAATGGAGGTGTATATTTGCACAGCTTGGACTTGACCGGAGATCTGTAACCATTGGGATTTTTGATCGGATGTGCAGAGATGGAAGCAGAGCAACTAGCCCATCTGATATTGTTTTAGATGAGAAATTGATCTTGGTGGTTGAGCAAATATTCATAGAGTGCATTTTTTTTTTGTAATCAAAAAATGATAGAAATATTTAAAACAATAATAATGATTAAAATAACGAAATTTGAATCAAACCTGAACCAAATTTGGAATTGGATGAAACGGTCCTTTTTTGACAATCTATCCATAAGTTTCCGAATGAATGTAAACCATCATTCACTAGGAAAATTACCACTACGACTAGAAAAATCACAGAAAGGGAGCTCGTTTTGTAAATCGCGCGCTGCGATGACCTTGTGAAAATGCAGGACTCGTGCAATCGAAGGAGGCCAAGGGGACATGAAGCTTGTGATTCCTAGAGTTAAGATTGAGCTTTTAGCCCTCGATTGCTTCACAGTCAGCGAAAAAGTGACATTCATCATCAAACGCGAGACTAGAGAGGAAGGATTCGATGACGTAGAAACCACACTGCGACTCTATCACAAAGGAACAGAGGGGAGACGTAGCGTAGCTGGATGAGGCACTAGCATCCATAATTATCAAGTCTGGTCAGATACAGATGGGAATGATAAGCGCCCAAATGCGAAGGTAGACTAAAGTGACAAGCTGCTACCGGTGCCTAGGCTACGACCACATAAAGCTTAGCTGCAAGGTTCCGGTCCGGAACGCCAGATGCTGAAAGTGTGTACAGGTTAGCCACCAGGAAGCAAACTGATCTGGGCAATTCCAGTCCATGTTATGTGCTGAGAATCATGGCGCGAACGATGTCAAACACCTAATGTAGCCAAGAAAAAGCAGGAAAGGACATGTGTGTCCTTTAAGGAAGCCTGCAGGGCTGCAGAACAGCAAACAATATCTTCATGTAGCTACTCTGTAAACATAGGGATCCGATTGTATTGATCAGCGAATCCTATAGAAGGAGGAACTCATCCGCTTGGTTGTCAGATGCCACGGAGTACGCGACAAGTTGGATCGTTGACGGGCAGAGGGCCCGCTGGACTATGACAACGGTCACGTGTGGTACACATACGGAGAGATCTCTTTCATGAGCTGCTGCTTGTCCTCGAATGACTTAATGCAGAAATTTGGTGACAAGCTTAGATAACTGGAGGACTCCCTCCGTGGTATATAGTATATAACAGGAAGGCATTGGAGTGGGACATACCCATCGAACGGACGACGCAGACGAGATGGCATCGAGGTTGGGTTTGTCGATGCTGAATCCGAGCTCGAAAACAACATTCTGAAGGCTTGGATTTGGCGAATCCATTCCCGATGGCACCATGGTATCGGAGAGACTGGTAACATTCATCAGTGATTGGAGAGTGATGGAAGATTAAATGGCGAGTGATCAGAACTACATCATCTTTCAAGTCGCTAAGGGCAGGCAAATACACAACCGTTCTCCCGGTATGGAATGACGCTAAATGTGATAGGGGCGAGGTGGTCGCATTGTTCATTTCGAGCTTGGAAGGAGAGCCTCTTACATCTGGGACCACAGTGACTCGAACAACTTTAGATGCCACTGCTGATGCTCCAATGCCTAAAGGGAAGAAGAAGGCAACATCCGTACTAGTGGAACGATGAAATCGCTAAACTGGGAGTCATCGCTTTGGCGTGTAGACCCAGGGCATAGTTAGCCAGGAATTGATCGGCTGTGTCCCAACTTTCTGTTGATCAGATTGTGGCAAAGATAGCTGACCAAAGGGCATCACGAGGAACAAACGTACCAAATGCTATAAATGGACGATGGCTATAAATTGGTCACCCGTTTACTCGGCCGCATGCTGGCTTGCACTGTGCGATATCCATGGAGCTTGTTGTTGGTTCGCTATTTCCAAGGCATTCGCTTAGGGCAGATGATCCAGGCGGATGCTCCTCTCTTTACAGACGAGGAGCTGAACAGTCCAGGGTCGAGGATGAACAACCTGAGGGCTGATGGCAGTGCCGTTCGAGGCGCTTAAAGTAGTCGTGAAGAACCGAAGCGTTTATTATTGGGTTTATATAATTCATGTTGAGACGTGGAAGTCTTTGTGTCATGGTGGAAAGAAGCTCGACTGGCACTTGTAGCAAGGACAGCATACCGTCCGCTCTACATACTGGGCATTGCGGGAAAGCTACCCGAAGGGTTACTTAAGCCACGGCTGATATAAGCAGTTAAACCGGCTGGTGATCGTTCTGGCAGGTGGCACCTATCAGAGCGGGCATTCAGCAACCGATGACATCTCAAAGGTTGTTGGAATAAATTTAGGGATAATATCAGTGTCCAGCGTAGGGGTGCCCTGTGCAACACCTGTAGCTACCGCACGGTCTCAGAAGAGGGCATGATTATATCCGGAGTATTCCTGACAGATCTACTAGTGCGAGAGCGCAAAGAAGGCTACATTGTTCGCTCAGAGCCGGCCAGAACTGAGTCTCTGACGTGCACGCTTCTACAATCTCACCAAATTTAGCAACAACGTTGGAGAAAACGTAGTAAAGGATGCTGTACGGTTAAGCCAATTGGCCTTATTGAGCTTTGGATTAGCCATAACCACGGAGAGGTGAATTTTTACCTTCGTCAATTTTTGCTAGGACATGGTTCTGAACAGAACGGATAAGGTACGACAGCTGGTGAAGCCCGCACGCTCCGATATGTAAGGCAGCACATACGAGTCGAAGCGTTGTTAAGGCGGGACCAGCATCAAAACTTCCTGGGCTTGCAGATGATGTTTTTAAGGGAGTCAAACCTCACATACCCCATGAACGTAAAAAAAAAAAAACGGTATCTCTTAAACATAAAGAATAAAAGAGTCGAACATGGACAAAATACGCGGTGAAAAAATCAATGCTTGTAAGATATTGACTAATTGTAAAAATTTTAGGAAATCATTTAAGATAATCGACATAAAGCATGTAAAAAAAAGTGAACAAAATTTCTACTTATCACAAAAATACGTCTCCAATATTTGAAACCAAAATAAATCAACTGACCTGAAAGAGAAAGAGAGAAAGGTTTGATTAGCACGTTGTACATAAAAAAATGCATAAAATCAATTTACAAATATTAGCAACTCTAGCAAACAACAAACAGTGTAAATCAATGATTTTTCGAACAACAAGTAAGAAAATACAAATCGAGTGGGCGTCATTATCTCTTATGCAAATTGAACAATTACAAAAACAATTATTGCGCTGTTATTTATTTGCTACTGATACAAACAGCATATTACAACTGTTTGTATCAGAAGCAAATAAATAACACTGCAATAATCGAAGTAACCTGCTAACAACATTATTGCAATGTAAATGTATTGTTAAAGCTAAGTCCAGTCAAACGAACACTAGCCAATGAAATATTTTCCAGGGAGAGAAACTGCATGTTTTCGAATCGTTAATTCCCACTTATAATAATCATAAATGGTGTGTAGGTGGCAATACTTACTAATCTACAAGTAAGCCTACGTGCCCCAACAGATACATATGTTGGAAGATTTAAATGAACGAGGCAATAAATGTTGAAAAAAAAAGTATTAAATGGACGACATAAGCATCTAAGTTTTTACTCGTCATAAGCTTGGTGGTGTGTATTTATAACTTTTATTTGATTTTACGAACATTAGCTGGAGTGACACGAGGCAGCTGTTTGCCTTCAATTCACAAAATAGATGGCTTTTCGAGTGAAAATCATGTTGAATCCCAAAAAATTTTTGTGTCGTGTTCAATTCAGTATGCTTGAGTCATTTTTTAACATCAAACACCATCACTCATATCAATTTTTCACATTCGATCTCACACTCAGTCAAAAATGCAAACAAATGTCGAAATAGGCTGAGAAATACATTTATTTACTTAGCACACGGATAACCGAGCACTTCTAGAAGTGAAGATATCCAAAATATCTTTCTTCCGAAGATACAGGGATCTTTGGAAACCCACGGAGATCGTTTTAAAACGAAACTTGAGATGACTCATCATCGCCGGCAGCATTCCATTCGTTCTAGATGAATATACACAAGATAAATTGCGAATATATATCCAACACTAGAGTACATGAGTGTGCAGTTGGCTAGCTTTTTTTTTGTTTTGATCGTGTTCTGCACATGAACTAAACACATTTCTAGGTTAGTAATATCAAATTTATCTATAGATGTGAACTTGATGTCATCTCAATTAGCTTATACGGTTTTAGATGTGCAATTGCTCATCAACGTAATTTATGTTCACAAATGTCGTACACGAGTACATAGATACGATGAAAACACTTTTAAAATAATAATAAAACAGTACAGCGAATGTATTTAATTGCTTGAATTAGCTATAACGAGAGCACATCGACAGGAATGATAGCGATGAAATGAAAGTGTTATTGAGAAAGTTTTGTGAGGTTTGCGAGCAATGAGATGAAGAAAAACGAATGAAATGAACGGAGCAAGGTCGTAAAGCATGTTATTAAATCTTTAAGAGATCATATGATGACCTCAAGCTGTCAATTAGATTTAAAATTTAGGAGAAAGTACAATTGAAATTGGTTGGTTAGAAGTGATTGAAGGACTCATTTTTTGAATGAATTGCAACTAACAAGAACTGTTGAAATTTTAAGTATGTTAATTGTTCGGGTTCTTTTATTTTATTCAATCTTTTAACACATTGAGTGTCAATTTGGTTTTCCCATAACACAAAATAATTGGACACATTCGTGAAGTCCAACTAGAAAAAAAATTCTTTCAGATTATTCAGAAAAATATAATAATTCTTTTTCAAACAATATCGTCCATGAGGTGATTGGCACGTCATTGGTCGTATGGGTCCAGGATACCATGAAAACATCATTGTCATTCACATATGAATATCGTAGCACTCAAGGTGTTAGGACTTTATACGGACCCCACAACGCCTTAAACGATCTCTTTGTGGTAAAATATTGGGTGATATAAAAAGTCTCCGCGGTTTTTTTGTACATTTTGGAACAAAAATGTTCTTTATTGAAAATCAATTTTAATCAAGTACATATCAGCCGTTACTATCTATGACCTTTTGCCATTTTCCGGGTAGCTTCACAATTCCATCGGTGTAGAAATTCTGTGGTTTATCGTTAAAAAACTTGGTCAAGTGATTTTTAGCAGCGGTCCGGTCAGCCAATTTCTTACCATCAAGTGACCGAAACAAATGGTAGTCAGACGGTGCAAGGTCCGGACTATACGGTGGGTGTATCACAACTTCCGAACCAAATTACGTCAATTTGTTCCATGTCATCAAAGATGTATGTGGCCGCGCAACACAGCTCCCTTTCTGTTGGCCAATTCTGGTCGCTATTTCTGGATTCCTTCGTTTAAACGGTCGAGTTGTGCACAGTACAGGATCGAGTTGATGGTTTCGCCAGGTTGCAGCAGCTTAAAATGGACAATTCACTTCCAATCCCACCAAACACTCAACATAACCTTCTTTGCCGACAATCCAGGCTTTGAAGTCGATTGCGGAGGGTGACCAGTCTTTGACCATGATCGCTTGCGTTTGATATTCTCGTATTTGACCCATTTTTCATCGCCAGTAATGATTTCCTTGAATAAAGGTTCGATTTCATTGTGTTTCAGAAGCGTTTCCAAACTGTCATGTCAGAGATTTTCCTACACCTCCCTTGGAAAGTGCATACACCCCCCTAACACGGACAATTTTCCTACACAAAGGGACCTTTGTGTCCTATGTTCCAAAGGGACACCCCTCCTTAAATTCTGAACACAACCCCCATGCAAAATTCCTGAGAAAACCCCTGTCATGTGGTTGATGTTTAGTGCCTCCGTTACTTATTGACAGATTGCGTGCCGGTCTTGCTCCACCAGTTGCAAAATTTCATCGGCTTTGTCCGTGACTGGCCGACCAGAGCAAAGTGCAGCTTTCACATTGACATTTTCGGGAACGGAATCGAGCAAACCACTCCTTCGTTCCTTCGTTCACTCAAAGCATTCTCACCGTACACTTCAGACATTTTTCGCTATGTTTTTGCAGCGTTTTTACCTTTTTTATAGTAAAAAAGCATTACATAGCGCATTTCTTCAGATATTTCACTCATTTTCGAATCAATATAACATTTTACACGAACAACGAATTGGAAAACAATCTGAACAAAAAATGTAAACTGAAATGAGATGATCGGGTGAGTGTTACGTGATATATAGGCATCAACACCATCTAGTGACAAAAAACTGCGGAGACTTTTTATATGGCCCAATATATACATAAATGCTTATGATAAAAAAATTGAAATCACCCATTAAGATGATGCACCGTTATTGTAAGCTGTATAATATGTATTAGCGAAGCGTAAATGTCATGCGATGAGTTTGGTAGCGTGTAGTTGACACCAAACAATACCTTGGACTATCGTGAAGCTATTGTATGCTCGAAAAAAGTTAGCCACGCTGCAAAGGACGGTGTGTCTGGGTATCTGTGGTGCCATGAGCACTACTGCGGGTGCGGCCCTTGATGCGCTTCTCAATCTGCCTCCTCTCGACATTCAAGTTCAGAGCAGTGTGGCCAGATATTTGCGAGAAAATATAGCCCAATTTCAAATTTTCATAGCCCAAAATAGCCAAAATTTCTTATTTGTAGCCCAAAAATCGCCAAACCAGATTTATAAGTAAATTAATTCATTTAAGCTGATTAAACTATAATATTTTAACACGTAAAATTCGAACGAAGTAACATAAATGCTCTAATTGTAGCACAGAAGTCGTTTGAAACAGTAAAAATTTTCGATACCATATACAGATAAAATTTTATTCACAACGTATTTGAAAAGGGAAAAATGTGAATAAATTACAGGAACTGTGTGGAAATTTTGGTAAGGTCCTTGAAAAGTGCAGAAGGGCAGAAGTGCAGAAGATGAGTGCAGAAGGGCACTTATTTTTTCAAGGACTTTTCTAGAATGTTCACACAGAAAATAAAAGCTTGCAAAAATAAATGGCTAGAAGGGCTGAATATTTTATTTAAAATGTAAATATTTTATCCGATTTCATACATTCAAAACTATGAAAGTAAGTTTTGAAATAAATTATTTTTTCGATTACACGATCAGCTGTTAGTTTAGACGTTTAAATACTTTTAAAAGGATATATACGTCAAACAATTTCACTTGTGGGTCTCCAACCGACGTTTCGCGAAAAAATTGAAGTGTGCTTTGAAATAAAATGAATAATTTTTAAACATTGACTTAGTTTATGCGAGATCCCAATTTAACCCCGATTCGGGATTATCCCAAATATTGCGTCGTATAAACGGGCAAAAATGGGTTTTGGATTTTCCGGAATTCGAATTGCGTATATCTATAGAAACTTGTTTTGAGGAATAGCTTACATGCAAATAGAAACTGTTCTGTATAAATGTGGCAAGATAGGAAGTTTAGGTTACGTTGAACATTTCAGTTAACGTACGAAGAAAGCAAGAATGAATATGGAGGAACATTTAGCGATAGCTGAACATTTTATTAACTCGTTTTTGTTTTTTTCTGAGGCGTCGTTCCAAATCAAGAATGAATTCCACAAAGAGGGTAATAACAAACCAAGTGCACAGTGTTTACCAAAAGTCTCCATGTTGAAAAATTACTTTCATTTACACATTTCATATGCACACTCACACATAGTCATCTGGCGTAAACCCAACTATTCGGGTTTGAGCTGAAATCCAAATTTGACCGTTTATACGACGACCTGACTGGTATAATCCCAAATCAGGATTAAATTGGGATCTAGCATAAACCAGGTCATAGAATTTTGAATGTCTGCGATTTGAATTCACTATCAGAATTAACAAAAGCTGCTATGGCTTCTTTGGATTAAAATTAAAATAGACATCATCTTTTAAAAAAGACAAATTTTGAATGTCTGCTGGAATGTTTGAATTTTAATCAATTTGAATTTGAATTCTCATAACTTTGAATTTGAACTCTCATCACGATCCCGCTTTCGACCCTCAGATTTCGACGGAATCTAGATTTCTAAAAACACTTTTGCAATTGTAAGTGGAGACCAAGCATTCCAAGCAGATCGTAATTACCAGAGAGCTTCAAATATAGAAACTAATTTTATTGGGTCTGAAGAACGCTCAGTATTTTCCAGAGCTCACAACATGAAGTTCATCATATAAGTGCAGTAATTAGTTTTATATTTGGTATAACTCTGATCTAAGGGCTGTAAATAAGAAGTGCAAGTAGGTGGAAAAAATTGTAGCTTGATGTCTTCTAGATTATCAATGCTATCACATCTAGCTTTATCAAAAAAGATGGTGATGTTTCGGTTTTGTGTTTGCATTTCAATATCAAGTGTGCATCCATTCTTTAAAAATAGCACCCGTTATCTAAGATTTTGTGTTAGCTCGCCAAGTTGTGCCCAAACGTCTCTTAATGTCAATTCTTTCCAACGATCTTGGTCTTTCGGTTTTTCCTATGCAGCTTCCATTGCAACTGTCACGCATTTCTTTCAAGGTTTTTCATATGTACATTTTTTTTTATATAAGACGTAGTGATTTTTGAGGTGTTGCTCTAAAAAAATTCTCATGTCTCATCAAGATTATAGATATTTGAAGCATTATAGCCGTCGCATAACATTCTTAGCTGTGACTGAAATTTCTGAACTGAGTCTAAATTAACATCAGCTTCTTCGCCACAAAGCGTGCCGTAGTGAATATTATATTTCTTTTTAACGGATTTTAGCTTTCTGTTTGATGTTTTCTGTTTTAATTTTGTAGTGATTTGGAGGGCTTTACTGCGAAGTATCTGGCCGGATATTGGCAAATTTTTGACGTTGTTTGAACAAACGATCAAATATTTACATCATAATTATCAATTGGATTGCATTCATACTTGCATAAAGGGAAAACATTCAACAATGCCCAAATAAATCAATATTTTATTATTGTCAGAATACCAATAAAATTCACGCTATCTACTCGTATAACGTGCCAAATTCTACACATTAAATAATTTTTCAGCAAAAAATTATGCAGAAATTATACGAAAAATTTTCTTGACCTTGAACAGATAATATTTTTCTGGAAAACTCATTTTTGCACAATTTTTCATGCTGGTCTTAAAACCGTTTTTGGTCCAATTAGCTAGTACTACTAAGCAAATTTTTGTGCAGCTAATCTGGTTCATGGTCCAATTTTAGCGTTTGCCCGATTACAGAGTGCATGTTCTTCAAGAAATAGTATGTGCGTTGATGTTATACTCAATTGTTCAGGTGGTTCGATCATACAGTGTCCCGATTAGTAGGTTTTACTGTATAGCCCAAATATAGTTTTTCATAAAAATAGATAGCCCAAAAACCGCCAACCCGCGAAATGAAAAAACGTCCCGCGAATTAAAATTTTATGTAGCCCAATTGGCGGGAAATAGCCCAATCTGGCCACAGTGGTTCAGAGTGTGGCGATGAGCTCTGCCCAAGACTAGTTCAGCTTGGCTTATGGGTAGGTGAAGACGATTTGGGGCACTGCTCTATTAGGGGTTCGATATGTGAGATCTCTCCCATTCTCACTATGGCTTCGGACGCTCGGGTGCCGTTTCTTGACTTCGGGAGAAGGTACGAAGTAATCCTCTTGAGCAGAAGTAACTGGGACGATCCAGATTTATGTACGAGGAGATATTCTGAGATCTTCTTCACGGACGGCTTGAGGACAGATGGTAGATCTGGAGCTGGTGTCTATCTGCATTCGTCGAATGACAGATGGGCTTTTTCTCTTGGAGAGCACGTTTCGGTTTTTCAAGCAGAAATATTTGCTATCCTGAGAGCTGCCTGTTGGGCAATTGAAGAAAGATGAAGGGGAAAAGGCAGTGCTATTTGCAGTGACAGTCAAACTGCACTGATGGCGCTGCGTAGACCTCTGACAAACTCGAAAATTGTCCAAGAGTGCAGAGCACGATTGAACTCTGTCGCCAGATTCAATAAGGTGCATCTGCTCTGGGTACCGGGGCACTGTGGTGTTGAGGGAAATGAAATTGCTGACGTCATTGCGAAGCAAGGTTCGGGACCTCCACTACGGGGCCCTGAAATCGCATTGAGTGTGCCGACCGCATCTGCACGTGCCATTATCCGAAAGTGGGTAGATGATGCTCACAACGATAGATGGATGACTGCTGGTGTGGCCAGGCATACGAAGATCTTCCTTTCAGAGCTCAACCACGTGACTGCAGGATTCTTGCTCAATGAGAGCAGAAAAGTTTGCAGAGCTATGATAGGTATTCTGACTGGACACAACTGCCTAGGAGGACATATGTACCGAATAGGTGTTGTACAGGATGACCTCTGTCCATCCTGTATAGAAGAAGCTAGCTCTGCGGAGCATTTGCTCCGTGAATGCCCAGCGTTTGCGCGTCTCAGATATCAATGCTTTGACTGGGATGTAGCACGCATGTAGAGGATAGCCTCTTTTCCTCTATCAGTGATCCTAGATTTTATCAAGAAGTCTGGGAAACTATGGTAAGCAGGGGGAAATGAGTACAATGGGTCCTTTGGCCTAAGTGCTGAGAGGTGCCGCCGGCCAAAGCTTTAATTCGTATTCACCCTAGATGACGGAAATGCGAGAATACGATGTCGTGCTTTCCAAAAAGCTCTTATACATAAAGCTTTAAAGCTAAAAGTATAAGTTTCCCCTTGTCTAAATCTTCCCAGCCTAGGGCATGCAATGTTAAAAAGAAATAAACATGCAATGGTTCGGTAATGCTTCCACGCATTACGCGAAATGCTTACCGAATATATCCCGAAGCATTAATTTTCCCGTTGGGATTCGATTCGATTACAAATAAATTCATTATCTGTATGCGGTATCCCTATTAGAGATACTTTAAAGTGTTTGTGAAAGGCCAGAAGAACACCACCTCCGACAGGAACGTCAGGAAAATCTTCATATTTATCCCGGCGGAAAATAGTATACTCCGAATCAAAAATTAGCATTGTGAATATTTTCACAAAGCCACGTTTCGGTAATCGCAATGATATCAAAAGCTTCAGAGTTCAAGAGCACATAGAACTTATTAAGCTTAGATCGCATCCCACTTACGTTGGTGTAGAGTACTGAAATGAGTTCGTCCCGTTTTTTGTTGCAGCGCTTGATTTACTTGTCTTTTTGTTGACGAATTCATGCACAACGAAGAAACTGCTATTTGCGATGGAACTAAAGCAACAATCTGGTGCTATAGTTTTAAATGACGGTACATTATGCCGGTTCCTTAAATTAAAAACTGATATACAGCCCTTAGTGATGAAGGATTTTGTATAATCAGGGTTTTGCATAGAGCAACTTTTGAGTAACAAAGCGACAGACTCTAACCGATGCAAAAACCATTTTTACTCTTCGCTTTGAGGGATTTCTATGCACTATGCGAATTTCATTATCTTCCTCCCTTACGAATACAGACTTGAACTTTTAAATAAATCTTTAGAACCAAAATTCATGTTTAAAGTTAATTAGTAATTTGCGGGAAAATGGCCAGTCATAAAAATTATTTCTCCGTAATCAACAGCAACCCACAAACAGATTATTGTATTACTAGGCGACATACCAATCATATTATTAGATTGCTATTGGAATGAGAAACTGTATTTCTTCTTGATAAATCCAACCAATCATCAACCACACTCCATTGATAACAAATCTATTGAACGCTATCGGTAATTTCCAATCGATAAGATACAACGTGCTGTTCTATATTGGTCTCACTCAACCACTTGGTTGGAATACCTCTGACAATCGAGCCCCCAATCATCACTGATACGAATTCATAGCATATCCAATTGCACGGAATTGATTTGTAATTTCTACCAGCTCACCAGATCTGTTCGTTATTTTAACATTAATTCATTTCGAACGTATGTAAGGTTTTTACGATTTTGCAACTAACATACGATTTGACGACCATATGGTCACCACGGACAATTTACTTATGCACGTTTTTCACTTTCCATACAATCACTTTGAAATATCAGAGGCACGTAAATGGGGAGCTATTTTGCTTGGACTAAGTTAAAGCCAAAGCTGCATCATCGCTGCCCGTGCCATTTCAATCGTTGGCACATCATAATCGTCTTCAACATTATGGTTTCCGAAATATTTTTGAAATTTTATTACAAACTGCAAGCAGTCAATGCGAACATATGTCGTTTTTATGTTTATGTAAAACTAACGAGAAAATTTTCGTTAATGGTTGGCAGAATTATTTGTTAGATGGTCGATGGATGTTTTTGGTTAACCCTTGGATTTATCGAAAAATTTAGATTTTTTTCATTTTATCTTTCAATTTTTAATCGTGGCTTGTGAAATAGAATATCCTCAAAAAACCTGAAAAACGTTCAGAAATCGTTCCCAAGTCTACGAGACCACAAAAGAATAGTCTAGTAAGATGATTACGTCAGGGGTAGCTGGTTTAATGGTCGATTTTAGGCATTGACTCCTGGAAAGTCCTATATGACAGCACGTTGTAAAGAGAGATGACTGATGGAATTTGATTGACTCTAAATAAGAAGTTGATTTTTTGAACATATCAAGCAAACAAAAATTACTGCAACTAAAGGCATTATGGAACCATGAAAATAAACTTCCCGAACGGACTTAAATACAAAAGAGAAGCTTTGTAAATGGTATCCGTCTACCATGCCGTCTCATAACAAACTGGTTCGTTTTCGCTGGAGCGATTCAGATCAAGCTTATCGCCAGAGAAAGAAGATAAAATTTTATTCAAAAAATATGATCTCGATGAGATAGTGAGCCACGAAAACACAGTCCGCATCATCCAGGGAGTCCAAAACTGTTGGCGAACCAGAAGATTAAACATAATGAAGTGCACCAAAAACTTTGGTTCAAAAGGATACATGGGAAGATCGACTACTCAGCACCACAAACCCTTTGTGATTATAGGTTTTTTTGATCAATTTCACCTGTTAGAGCCTCTAATACTGCAGTTAGAGCTTATACTGTTCAGAGCTTTTAATGCAGAAGGAGTGTAAAAATATAATAAAATGAACTGGCCTGAAGTAATATATTGAACAGTTTCGGGTGCTTCAAATGAGTCCAATTAATTTTCTGGGCTCGAGACTTCATTTAAAAGTCCAATCCCTTTATTTTTTTTTTTCTTTAAAAAAAAACAAAACAATTTATTTCAAAAACAATTTTTGTTATTTCATTACTATTATTTTTATTATGCACGAAATTATATGATCATGTAAATTTTAAGATTTTACTACTTCATTTTATGTCTACAGAGGAGAAAATAATTATAAAGCCACTGTTTATTTAAAATATTTTATTTATGCAAATATTTTTTTTGAACGATTATACGGCTCAGGCATATACGACTGCGCTTGAGGAAAAAATTTCACCAATGGTGCGCGACTCCAGCAACGTAGGTGTCCACGAGTTCTGGGAAGAGCTCAAAAATACAATCAAGAATGTGGCAGAAAACGTTGTGGGATATAAAGCCCAACGAGCGCGAAATTAATGGTTTGACGAAGAATGCAGAAACTCACTTGACGCAAAGAACGAGGCCTACATACAATGGGTCCAACGTGCAACCAGAGCCAAAAAGGAAAAATATGACGAGCTACGGCGAATATCCAATAGAATAATTAGGCGTAAGAAACGGAAATACTTTGACGAGCAGTTGCTGAATATTAATGTAAACCTAGTTAGTAAGAACACCAGACAAGCGTACAAATTAGTAAACACTATCAAAAATGGCTACCAACCCAGGACTAGCCTCTGTAAGGACAAAGATGGAAATATTATCAGCGACACCGAAAGTATTAGCAAACGATGGGCATCCTACTTCGAAGAGCTTTTGAATCCGCCATCAAACATCCTGGCAGCAGAAGCTGAGCTCTATGATGATACTGTTGGTCAACCCCCATCCACGCAATCCCCTGCAGTAGAAGAAGTTGATCTCGCCTTGCGTTCACTGAAAAGGAACAAAGCGCCGGGCGCTGACGAGATACCAGCTGAGCTACTCAAGTGGGGCGGGTTTATTAAGTGCGCTACATCAACTACTGCTGCGAATATGGGAGACTGAGATGATCCCAGACGATTGGCGCAGAAGCATCATCTGTCCCATACATAAAAAAGGAGATAAACTGCGGTGTGAGAATTACAGAGGCATCTCCTTAGTCTGTACGGCCTACAAAATCCTGTCAAAAATCCTGGAGTATAGGATTAAACCGTTCGCGGAAGAAATCATTGGCGAGTATCAAGGTGGTTTCAGATCTGGTCGCTCCACAATCGACCAATGGAAGCTTACCGTGATGGGAAAACGCTCCCCATACCATAACAGAGCCACCCCCGAAATTTCGGCTCATTATTTCTATTAAATTTCTCTTCGTTACTAAACACAATTTTCTTCCACTGTTCGTCAAATTTTATATTTTTTTTGGCGAAATCTATTCTGGCCGTTTTGTGTCCCTCATTTAGCCTTGGGTTTTTAACACGTTTTGTTCAGACCGCATTTTAATTTTTATGAAGGATTTGCCTAATGCGTCTGGTGGTCACTGGCAACTTCAATTCAGCCTTAGTCTGAGCAGCTGTAAGGTGTAAGTAATTGCGTTGCCTTTGAAAATATCTGGCATTTGTCCCTTTCAGATATAGTTGGTTTACGTCCTGATCGAGTTTTTGTGCCATAGTTCTCCTTTAAATTTATAAAATTATTCACGACGCAGTGAGATCTACCTATTTTTTTTTTTAGCTATTTCCCTATTAGCGACGCCACAGTCTTTAAATGCTTTTATTTTTGCTTTTGTCTTTTGTCTTTGTAAACTGTAACAAAATGAAACTATTTAAAACCCTCTCCTCAAAGATATTATATGCAGATATTACCGATTTATTAAATAAACTTAGTTATAAAATACAAAAACTTGACGTGGATTTATATTTATTTCCGCTCGTCCTACACACAATATCAACTGTCACTGGAAGCAATGAAGAAAAGCACGAAAAATTGCATTGAGCATGAACATGATCGGACACGCATACGCTGAAGCCACTTCTTACAACGCAGCAATTGCTATCTGACGAAATTTGTTATTTTTCATGGATGGTTACCTCTGAAGCTTCACTGTATTGTGATAATTTTGCCATTATAACACAAAAATTCATCCAACACCATCATTCAAGGGTTAATAAACATTCACAACATAAGAAACATTCTAATCCACTGACTGTGTTCGATTCTTCCACCATTTGCAATATCTAAAACTAAATCCAAGGAGAGCATTGAAAGCATACTACCTCGACTGCAATTAAAATGGCATGGACAGATGAATAGACGAACACTTAAAACTGACTAAATGGAAACTAAGCGAAATGCTATACGCCAAGTAGTATATTTAAAGTGATGTTTCAATTTAGTGACGTGACCGAAAAGAAGTTACGACATGTCTCGTAAATTGTGACAAAAATTTAAGATTTCAGACTTTCAGTACATATAGTGAGGGTGTTTGTAATTTTATTTCATTTTGCGAAAGGTTCAAATTAGGCTAAAGAAGAGAGCATTTGAAAGGAAATTAAATTTTTGATGGTTTTTCTGAAAATTGACAGCTACATATATTTGGCATAATTTTTACGAAAAAAAAAGTTGCATCAAACGGCTTTTAAAAATATTAGCTGTGTTTAATGAGCTGCTCTAGCTTGAGCTGGATTGAGATATCTCAGAAAAATGTGTTTAATGAGCAATGCGGCTACTGTAGTTTGCCAGAAGATGCTCTGATTTGTGTTTCATGAGCCTGCTCTAAGTTGAACTAGAACAGTTTAGAAGAGCACGATTTCTGCTTTAGCTTTTTTTGTTAGAGAAAATTCGGGCAAGTAACCAGCTGTTTGTCAACTGTCCCAGAATTGACTTTCAACAAAAAATAATGACTGAAGTAGGGTTTTTATTAGTGTGTAGACAGGTTGAGCTTCTGGAAAAAGTTTCGCCTGACTCGCTCAGAACTTGACTATCAACGTTTTTCCACATTACGAGATCTGCATCATAAAGAAGCTGCATTTGCATATCATAGACATACGCAACAGCTAAGATTTAATTTTCAAGCTCACCCTAAGAGATTTTGGAATTTTGTTAATTCCAAGACTTATAACGATGGGTATCCACTCACATTTAAATCTGACGACTCTTATTTTGATGATCCCTTTGATATTAGTAATTTATTTGCTTCCGTTTTCCGTAAAGCGTATCGTACGGACTTTCCAAACTCCAGACACTTTTCACCCTACTTGACGAACTCAACAGTTTCTTCTTTGGAGATGAAGGATTTAAAAATTGACGAGGACACTATTATCACATTTGTTAATAAACTTGACAATAATATAACACCTAGCCCAGATGGCATACCTAACTTGGTCTTGAAATATTGTGTGTCGTCACTACTACCTGTGCTGTCTTATATTTTCAATACATCCTTAAAAACAGGCATCTTTCCTCATTTGTGGAAATACTCCACCGTCACTCCCATATTCAAGAAAGGGAGTCGTAATCACGCTTGCAACTATAGACCTATTGCAAAACTTCCCTGTGTCGCAAAACTTTTTGAAGCCATAGTCACAAATGTTGTAGCCTTTCATTGTAAATCAATTATGGCTCCGTATCAGCATGGTTTCGTGAAAGGTCGTTCAACCACAACCAACCTGCTTGAATTTTCTCACAAATAACCAACTCAATTGAAGCTGGGCTCCAAACTGACTGCGCCTACACAGACTTGACGAAAGCCTTTGATAAGCTTGATCACTCTATTCTTTTAGCTAAGCTTCATTGCTTTCAATTCCCTTACTTGTTTTTAAATTGGGTTGACTCTTACTTGACGAATCGAACCCAACGTGTATCCTTTCGCGGTGCCTTGTCATCTGAAATTAGAACCACGTCTGGTGTTCCACAAGGTAGTCATCTAGGCCCTTTACTGTTCGCCTTATTTATTAATGACGTAGGTTCCATTTTACAGTCATCTTCTGTTCTTCTTTATGCCGATGACGCTAAAATTTTCAAAGTTGTGAGAAACCTTAACGATTGCTATGATTTGCAGCAGGATCTAAACAGATTTTCCAACTGGTGTTCCAATAACAATCTCCTAATTAATCCTGACAAGTGTACGGTTATATCTTACACACGCAAAAATAATCCTGTAATCTATGAATACTCACTTTTGAGTACATCTTTAAATAGATCAGCGAAAGTACTCGATTTAGGAGTATTGCTGAATCAATCCTTCACATTTGACGATCACATCGATTCAATTGTTGTGAAAGCTAGCAATGCCTTAGGTTTTGTCAGAAGACGTTCGAAGGAATTCAACGACATTTTTCTAACTAAGACCCTCTTTTGCAGCTTAGTCAGACCTATTGTCGAATATGCAAGTATTGTATGGGCACCATATCAAAAAGTCTACATAGACCAAATTGAGTCAATTCGAAAGAGGTTCTTACGTTTCTGCCTCCGCGGTCTTCCGTGGTATGACCCTTTACATCTACCTCCTTATCAAGACCGCTTAAATCTTTTACGAATGGATACCTTGGACTCTCGACGTCAAAATTCCAAAATCTTATTTGTCGCGAAAATTTTGGATGGCACCGTTGACTCAAACTACTTATTAAGCCAACTTAATTTTAATACTAATAACAAACGTGTCAGGCGTGTTAACTTTTTGTCGATCCCTCAACATCGGACCAATTATGGTTGCAATGAACCAGTCACTGCAATAAGTAGATGCTTTAACGAAGCTTATTATAAGTTTGATTTTCATTTATCTACAGCATCACTTAAACGAATTCTGTATAAGAATAATTAATTTTTATTGTATGTGTATAGTCTGCATTAGACGACTTTAATAAATGAATGAATGAAAAGGAATTAGTTTGAGGGTTGCCTCTCAATTGCTCGAACTTGCACGACTTTTTTGCCTCTCAATCCCTCTAATTTGCTCGAATTTTTTTACAGCTGCTCTGTTTTAGCAATGCCTGGTATTGCTCTGCTCCTTTTTCGGAGTCAATAAATCCAGCTATTTATAAAACCTCGAATTTTGTAATTTAGTTTGCAAGTTTTATGGGAGAAACTAAAAGAACTTGACTCGACCATATCTTTCCTCTGACAAATGGAATTCGAACAGTAAAACACAGCCTCGTAGCTACTGAAATTTATCTAATTATTGGGAATTTTTTTGTATTAATATTCTAAAATTAATACTATTTGTATGATTAAATAAATAATACGGGGTTTTTTATGCTTGTTCCTATGTTCCATATAAAGTTTAATGCACTAAAGAACAACATGACAACCAAAAGTCATGTGAATCTATGTATCTTTTTTATTTTTTCATCGGTCAGTTATCAGCCAAATAGAGGGGAATATCATGTAGTATATGATAATGTGCACGTGCCGTATACATTCGAACTGTCAGAAGTTCCTCGCGGTGTCCACTGGAAGCAATCCTACCCTTGATTGACTAATATGAAGTTAGTCATTTCCAAGCAAGGTTGGTGCGAGGCATCTAACCTGTTCCGTAAAAAGTATTGGTTCTGTCGCACGCCTGTGCAGCCACCAGTTGCATGGGTTGTATCTTACCTCGACGGTAACCAACAGAGGAGCACCCATATTTCTCTCCGCAGGAGTAACATGGAGGTTTGATGACGGGTCTGGGCTAGTGACTGAAGTGAAGGTTCACCTGTGGGATTCTTTGCCTGCGGTCTACAGAGTAGCGACCTGTTAGGCTAAAGGAGACACCTTGTCTCCCTAGCAAGACTGCAGGTTCAGCGTATTGTGAAAGCCTACGGAACTTTCGGAGGGTCGTGAGGGAGTCTGACTCACGATCGCAAGAGGGAGAAAAATGGTCAGAGCAGTATGATGCTCGTATGAGGAGTGGTGTAGTTGCATGCCTGTGCAGCGATCTGAGATAAAAAACCAAACTTCATGGCAGTACTACTAGAGGGAAGTCACTAGATGACAGCTCCTTTCAAAGGAGTTGACAGATGATGCGATCACCTAAGAAGAGAAGCGAAATAGCACAGGGTCAGGCGATCGACAGGTTACAGGCTTTGAAACTGACTGAGGAACCCGCTCCGGTGGGCTAACGTGAATCCGATGGATGTAGTAAGTACCACTTAGAAGAGCATTTATCCAGACGACTGGTGAGCCAAGAGCGGAGGCAGCGAGCTAAAAGGCTCGCAGGTCGCCGGGAAGGAAACAGCGGCTAAGCCACTTAGTAGAGCTGTGACCGGGAATGGTCAGTCGAATGGAAGTGGTGGAACCAAGGACCTGCAATCCATTGCAAAGGTGGCGGCCAATGAGCGTACTAAAAGGAGGAAGCGGCACAATCAACGCTTCAGGAAGAAAGAGGTAAAACTATCGACCATGAGTACGGAAAAAGGAAATCTGAGGATACCAAGGGGAAACCAACTCATATGGCTGCGAGCAAGCTCCAACGCTCTCAGAAAACCTCACCAAAAAGCAAGTCGACGAAGAGGCCACGAAAGGAGACGGTAGCTCGGTCCTTTAGGGACGTAGCTGCAAGTTACCACCGGCAACAAATGCGAGCACCTGGAATAAACACTCGACGATAACGTGACCAAGATGATTCTTTTGCGAATCAATAAAGAGCTCATCAAGTTATCCATGTGAATGGAGGAGGGGTCACCTAGCTTTGAAGGCTGCAACATTGTGTGCAGCCACATTGCGGAGATCTGTAGCGACGTATTCACGACTGAGTGTCTTCGGACAACCGTCTTGAGGATCTTCGGAGATCATTCAGGTCTAGGCATGTGCCCAGACATCTGTGCCCAAGCTAATTACAGCACTTAAGGCTCTTTCTCTGTAGTATCTACCTGAAGATTGTTCCAGGCGGTCAAACGAAACAATCAATCAGCTGCTCCTGATCTAATCGGCGCAGTGAAAACAGTAATAGTGCTGCTAATCGATCGGAAATCCGTCGATCAGATACGGGAAAACAGAGGGCTGATCCAATCCGGGCTGAAGATGATCACCAGGAATGTCGGGGCGGAGAAGGCGACTGCCTTCGGTGATCTATCTACCATATGAGACGAATCCAGCTATAGCAGCTGATACTGGCATCGGCTGTGACGCAAATGCCCACCACGAGATATTGGGAAGCACCAACATAAACGGTAGAGGCAGGTATTTAGTAGAATTTTTTGTTTCAACCAACCTGAATAATCTCAATTCAGTCAATAAACCTACATTTATTACTATGAGCAGAGCTAAGGACGAGGTAATAGAGCGGATTGGGAGAGTGGCAAAAATAGAGGAAGATGAGCTAGTTGTATCTGCTCTCAAGGCTCTGTTTCCAAGCGTGCCGGTAAACCAAGCACTCACGTTCTTTGAGGACTGACTATTAGAGAGGAATAGCTCACCGGTGGGGAGGAGGGCTAAAGACTTTTGGAAACTTGCTTCGGTTTACATGAAAGAAATTTACTTTACTTTCAGGGAGCAATACTTTAAAGCTATGAAAGGTGTTCCAATGGGAAATCCTTTATCCCCACTTATGACTGAGATATTTATGGACAGAATGATATGTAGACGACATTCTAGCTATCGATAAAAAATATGCTTTGGAAGAAACTTTGGAGAAGTTGAACCAAGCACATAAGGACATCCAATTTTCAATGGAAGTCGAAAAAAATGAGAAACTACCCTTCTTGGATTTAATGGTCATAAGTGAAGAAGGTCTTCTTAGATTTAATATCTTCCCAAAAAAATGGCGCCCTTTAATACGATGATTCACCGGCTGTTAACAGTGCCCATGGATCAGGAAAGTTTTAAAGATACAGACGGTAATTGGAAATCTTGTCAAAAAGAAAAAGGATAGAATACAGCGTGATCTATTAACGACGCTCTTTACACAGGAAAAACAAAAAACAGCCATAAGAGTTCCAATTATTTTTTGGTCAATATTCAAAAAAGTTCGGGAGCTCTTGAACGCTTTGATATAAAAGCAGTTTTAAAAAATTAGGTACTAAATTATGTCACGTGAAAGACAAAAAGGATAAAAAGGAAAAATGTGGAATTTATAAAATTACCTGCCCAAAATGCGACAAAATATAATCGGCCAACCGAACGATTAGTTGGTGTTAGACTAAGGGAACATAAGTGGGAAGCAGTTTCAGCGAGAAAAAGGAATACAACATTAGTACGATCAGCAGTAGTGAAACACATCCTGGAGGAGGACCACAACAATAACATGGGACAACGTGGAGCTGATTGAGGTACAGCAGGTACGAAAACTGACCAAGGAAACTGTGAATCACCATTGTTCAGGTTAATTTGAACATACATTTGATAGTGAGGAGGAAAATTTAATTAATATAGAAAGTTAAATGTATTTAAGAAACGTATTAGGTAGCTGCACATGAAATGGCCGATTTAGCAATGACATAAAGTTGGCTGCAATTTTAGTGTATTATGTTGGCACAAGGCGGCGCAAATGATATGACATATTGAAGTATAAATACTGCTACTTTGGTTTATGGAGTCATTTTTGTTTTGCACTTCATAGTGATCGTAAAAACAAAAAGAGAAAGTGAACATGGAAATGAATCAAAAACGGTTACTTTTATTATACGAATTTAAATTAGAGCACAACGCAACGGAAGCAACGAGGAATATCAACAGCGCGTTTGGGCCAGATACAGCTATCGAACGAAGATATGGACCTTGGAAGTGAGCCACGTGGACACCCAGGACCATCGATCGATAACGACGAGCTGCATGCATTAGTGGAGTCTGACCCCCGCCAAACCATAAGGGATCTTCCCGAGAAATTAGGCGTTCACAATTCGACAGTTTGCCGCCACTTGCAACAACTTGGAAAAGTGAAAAAGCTTGACAAATGGGTTCCGCATGATCTTACCGAGCAAAACATGACGTGTCGAATGGAAATTTCAAGTTCTCTCCTCTCCCACAACAAAAAGGAACCGTTCTTGCACCGAATTGTGACCTGCGATGAAAAGTGGATTTTATACAATAATCGTCGCCGATCGGCCCAATCGCTAGATGACCATGAAGCGCCAAGACACATGCCGAAACCAAGCCTTCATCCAAAGAAAATAATGGTAGCTGTTTGGTGGTCTGTAGCTAGAGTTATCCACTATTCGCTCGTGCAACCTGGCGAAACCATCAATGCTGAGAAATACTGTGCTCAACTGGATGAAATGCATCAGAAATTGATAGTCCAACGACCTAGGCTTGTCAACAGGGATGGAGTGATACTGCTTCATGATAACGCACGACCTCATGTATCGAGAACAATAGTCCGAAAATGAAACGAGTTGTGCTATGAGACTCTTCCTCACCTCCATATTCACCAGACCTCTCACCAACAGATTACCATTTCTTTAAACATCACTTTTTGACAGGAAAAAGATTTAATAACGAAGCTGCTGTAAAAAATGCCTTCGAGGAGTTTCTTCGAACCAGAAACTCGGACTTCTACAAAACTGGAATAAATGTATCTCGTTGGGAAAAGTGTGTTGCATCTATTGGTACCTATTTTGATTAAATAAATAGTCTTTATAAAAAGTTACAGCTGTTTAAAAATTTATTACTAAATCGGCCATTTCATCCTCAGCAGCCTAATAATTAGTAGGCGATTAGTTGGTAATTAGTATAAGTTCCGCGTCCACAGCTGATAAGTGTCTCAGCTACTACTTACTGCCCTACAGTAGAATTGGAAGATTTCTCCAGAAAAACAAAGAAAACGTCCTACAGAGGGAAAACGTGCTTTGGGGTTGGTAGGGCCCAAACGAGTGAACACAATTTTTTGCAAAACAAAATATTTATTAAAGTACGCATCTATTTATTTCATTGAATAACTTTGCTCAGCTTTATTTTCTTTCCTCTTAAATCGTTGAATTTGGTTCAACTAGTCATCAAAAAACATTAATGCGAAAATATACCTAAAAAGTTACCCACGTTGGGCGCAATTTTTTCTTAGTGAAATATGCCTTCTGTTTACGGAACTTTTGCAAAGCAAGAGTTTAATTTTCTCCCACAATGAATTAAATACATTTTTCGTTACAAATAATAAACAAAAAGATCATAGACCTTATCTATAAACGACAATGGTTGATTAGATTCTAAGCACTTACATAGTCAGTTTTGATGGGAGAATAAGTGTTTGAAATCAATTAGAAGATAATGTAAGATGCCTAAATATTAATTATAATTATAGAAAATAATGCAATTTTCGATGAAGAAATACTTCACTTTCAACGCAGAAAAAAAAAACGATCTAAATCAGTTATTTTATCGATCAGGTATTTTTCTGACCTCTTTAAATATACCCAAATTTCTCTCGCACTCTTCCCAAACAAAAAAAACTAAATACCTAAAATAGCATTTGATATACAAGTTTCAACTCGCCTCTCCTCCCAACAAACGTCTAGATTTCAACTACCACGTGCTATTCATGGGCGTACAATTTCACTCATCCATAATCCGATCGCTATACTAAAAATTTCCATAGCCAGAAATGGGTTTCAGGGGAGTAGTGCTTGCTTCCAAGTCTCATAGTACGACGAACTGAAAATATATAGGTGAACCGGCTGTCGAGCGAGTTATACTTATAAAGCAAGCAGCAACTCGACTACCAGCCCATGAAGCAACAAACCGCTGCATGTTTCAATCCAGTTTTGGTATGTGAAAAGTTCGTTCCGTGTTTCGCCAAAAAGTCCGACGAGAAAGTAGTAGACGCCAACAATAACGAGAATCAGCAGCTTTGACTTTTCGCTAGGAGTTAGTGCATACTATGTCATGCTATAGTCATACTATGACCAATTCTGCCAACATCGAAAGCAAGCCAACGACCAGCAACGAACGGTTCGGTCCGGAGAGACAAAAACAAGGGCAACAAAACGATATTCTAGCGGCGCTTGGAGTAAAAGCGTTTGCCGACGCCATGTTTGCGATACGTCAAAATGTCAACGTTGCTTTTTACAATTTGCGGCAGCCGTGACGTCAGTGACGCCAATCGAATTTGCTGACCCGTTCGGCGGTAGTTCGCAAATGCGAAATCAGAAAATTGCCGGAAAGACGAAATTCTGATTCAATATCAGACTTCAAATAAGCTATTATGTTTGATTGAGCGTGAACGCTGGCTCGTACGCCATGGATAAATGATCTTCAGGGTTTATGTAATTCGATTGAAAAAATTAACGCAGCTACGATCCACATAATTCCGGCATTCAAGCACAAAGAAAATCATATCAAGCGCACAGGCAGCAGCGTCATCGAATTGTAAACGGTCTTTCGTTGCCAACCAGAAGAAACGGGCGAAACTATCCACCGATCGAGTGGAAACAAAAAAAAACAGCTGATTTTGTTTACGATGCTTTTTCATAGCATCGGTGTGAAATCGATTATGTTTTCGCGCTCAATTAGCGCATTCAGTGATAAACAGTCTAGTTGCAGGATTCGCGACAAATTAGCGAATATAAATCTTCTTGAAATCGCGCGAAATCTTTCGGGTGGCTGAAAAATGTCTTCCGCAAGAATATGCATGTGGTGCTGCGACAGCCACTGCATCCGTGATGGCGCTTTAGCAAGAGCATGAATATAGCGCCCGCCGTGGGTCATTCTGGCGGTGCTTGAGCTGTATATGAGGTGACCTCGTTAGTTGGGCTGGTTGATGTTTCGCTCACGAGTCGATGGCTTTGTACAGTTGGGATTCAGATTGATGTGACTACGACCAAGCTGAATGGTACTTAGTGGCTAGTTTTTGTACGTCATGCGTGGATAAGTAGCATTGAATGGGACTGGGTTTTATGCAAAGAAATGCAAATGATAAGTGATGGTGAAAAGGAATTAAAATCGGGAAAAATTCTGAAAATTTATGATTGAGGGAATCAATTTTGATTTGTGTTGGTCGTTTATAAAACTTAGTACTTGGAAACTCAATTATGTTCGAGAAAATCTAGCGAATTGAAGGAAATCTGCTTCGGTGCTCTTGGCAACATTCGTTTGACATCAATATCTTAATGTGATATGAAAATAAATTTTTTAGTAATTTATAGAAAATCTAGCAGAAATCTGACTGTTCAATTCTTTAAAGGGTTAGTCCACTGTTAAACTGCTCAAAATGATTTTTTTTTAAACAGCTACCAAAAAAAACTATTCAAGATATCGATTTCATTTTATGTACATCTTTATTGAGGTTAAAAGCTAACATTTTCATTGGAAATAATTGTTAGAAAACAAAATGGCGACCGCCCCAATAGATCGCCGCAGCATCCCCGAAAAAAAAGCAAATTGCGCCTCGTAAATTCCTGGACAAAATAAGCATCTGTGAACAAATTACCAAAAATATTTCATTAGTTTTAAGATAAAGGACTGCACGGGCCTAAATTTAGAGCCCTAAAACGATTAAAAAAAATTTGGCATACTTTTGAACATTGGTTATCTAGTTTTTGGAGTTTTTTCAATCAAAAAAATCTTTCGCAAATCGTAAAAATTTTTTTTTTGTTCTAAATTTAGGCCCGTGAAGTCCTTTATACTCAAATCTTATGAAATATTTTTGGTAATTTGTTCACAGATGCTTATTTTGTCCAGGAATTTACGAGGCGCAATTTGCTTTTTTTCGGCAGCGCTGCGATCTATTGAGGCGGTCGCCATTTTGTTTTCTAATAATTATTTCCAATGAAAATGTTAGCTTTTAACCTCAATAAAGATGTACATAAAATGAAATCGATATCTTGAATAGTTTTTAAAAAAAAAAATCATTTTGAGCAGTTTAACAGTGGACTAACCCCTTAAATAGTATTTTAGGCAAGTAGTCTAGCAGGCACTTTTAGCTTCTCTCTTTCTTATGGAAAAACGTTTAAAAAAGTATTTTTTCTAAATTCTTTTTTAATACCCGTAAATAAGTTTTGTGTTAAAGTTACAGATTTTCAAGTCTCTGAGAACTCTCCCCTTTTTTGACTCGCCTTCTGAACTTTTTGTGAAAAAAAGTTGGTCTTTCTTTTAGTTATTATTCCAGGGTTAGATTCATCTTCAAAATTGTATAACTCTGAAGAAGCCTCCATTTTTATCTATACTGTAACTGCCATGCATTCCATTTGAAGTACCTGCATGATTACAATCCATGTTTGAGCATTTCCGTTTTCAACGTCCCCATGGCTTGAGCTTTTCGATTAAACGAGCTGCGCCACTGCGTTAGTGGGATTTCAAAAAAAAGGCTGAAACACACGTTTCATTATTTTTTTTTAAATGACCGAGTTAAAAGTCTTTAGCCGTACCAGTTACTATGCTATGACACTGCAGGGCGAAGCTCTAGGACCTCTTTTTTGCCCATTTTTTTTTCATTTTCAGAAAAATAAATCCAAAACACGTATTTCCTCAAATTTCAAGTTCCAAGTTCCGGTTTCTAAGCCACATAGAGGGCGGCACTCCCACGCCGATTTTTACCACGGTATTTTCGATAGTTCTATAGTTAGATATTTTTCCAAGCACAGACAGAGTGACTAACTAAAGTTTCATCACAGTGGCGATTGAGTAATGTAAGTCCTCGTACGGTACATACACACAAACACACACAAATTTTTATATAGAGGAAAGAAGGAAGATAATGAATTTTATTAAATTGTACCCTAAAACTAAAAAAAAAACCTTATACTCACGGCGTTAAAAGACCATTATTATCACCAGACCATAATTCAGACCATTATTATTAATTGTTAAAAGACCATGATTCTTACCTGAAAAAGAGGAAAAGAAAAAATTAATTATTCAATTCGATTCAAAAATAGAAAAATATAATCAGATAATTAAATTTTTATAAGAATAATGCACTGGTAGATATTATCCTTTGATGTGAATCTGAAAACAAATTAATAAGATGAAAATTGGAATCAAAAATAATGTTTAAAACCCACTATGGAAATGGTAGTAAACTTCAACGACAATGCTGAGAACATTAAGGATATTTCTGGGGAAAATTTTAAGCTTTTTAATGCTTAAAAAAACCTCATAATATTTTTTATATTAAGGAACCTTAATTTTTGGTTCAACAAAAAACTTAGGCTTCCATTCCAATGCAACTAGTTTTATCAATTCGTTTTGACAGCTCAATTACGAAACTTTAAGCCTGATGCTCAGCCTGCAGTAGCTAAAGATAGTGAAGTCAAAAGCATTATCAATGAATAATGGAATGAAACAAGACTGAGTAGCTCACAACTCCAACCCAACTTTCATTCGTCAACGGTATATACTTTCTTGTAGGGTGTCGTATAACCATAGGTTTATTTTGACCTAAACTTTTGCTGAAAATAAACTCCAAGCTTGGCGGCCAAGTCTGTCAGTTTCGGGATTCCAACAAGCAGTAATGATAGGCTTCCACAGCCGAGCACATAGAATTCGCAGCCAGAAAATCATAATATTGATAAGAATGAATGTGCAGTAAATGTGGAGAGAACCACACGGCCAATCGACACCGTTCTTTCATGCATGTGGACCTAAACATTACTGAGTTATCGAAAAAAATATCGAAGACATATCAAAGAGTAGATCTCATAAGTCCGAAATTTAAGGGATTTAAATTTAAATTTCTTTATATCCTTGGGCACATTTTTACGGCGTCAAAGATACTATCGTAGTTCAAGCTGGAAAATAAATATTCCATAAAAACAATAATATACAGGTATAAGGCGGTAAATATAAAAAAAAAATTACGAAAATCTCATCGAACAACCAGCAGTCCCGGGAAAACACGATCATATCCTGAGTAAGATTTTTTTTTAAATTGCAGATCTGTAAAAAACGAAGCGAAAATAATGGAACGCAATAGTAGAAAATTTACCATAATTCACAAAGGTAGAAAAAAGAGATTATCGTTTAGATATACTATCCAAAAAACCTTCCTGATTTTATTAAATTAAGTAGGAGGAAAAGGCTGTCAGTTGCATAGCTTCCAATAGGCTACAATTATTTAACTTTATTTTTTTTTTTTTATGCAGGACAACTATTTTTCGCCAAGGATCAAACACTTACAAATACCGGTCAATTTTTTTTTCTTGCAAAATTAACATGTTCAAAAAGTTTACGGTGCAACAGACTCCTTTGTTGGACGAACTTGTCAGTGTTGGTTTTGAAAATTTCGTTTCGGGCATTTCAACCTCGTTCTGGGCGGCCAAAAGAACTTGTTGATGATGACGAAATTCTGACCTACCTTCGAGGAAGTCCATACCAGAGGCCCGGATAAAGTGCGGAAAAGTTTGGAGTGGGGTATGGGTATCATATAAACTGACAACGAAAAATAGCGGACAAGCTCTCCGGATGTATTGCACTTTGGAATAGAAATCTTCAGAAGGCTTTGTTGGAACGAATCGTAGCCTGGGATTAAGTGTGAGTCATATACTAAAACTGGGTATGTGAAGAACATTCTGCGAAAATGGGAAAACATGGGATAAATTGAATAAGATAGCCAAAGGAACACAAAGGAAAGACGCAACATTTTTTACGAAAAAATTGGGAATGTCATCCGGGCCATGGGAACAGTTAGTCAAGTCAAGTGAGGACAAAAGCAATTCAGCCTGAACGAAGTTAGTCACGACTGAAGAGAGACATTAAACAGAGGGAAAAAACATAGCAGAGAGATTGCAAATGTTAAGAGGTTTAGAAGCAGTAATTAGGCATTAAGGAGCCAGGAAGAGATGAAGAAGCTTTTAAGGAGCGAACAAAAGACCAGAAACTTTTAGGGTTATTCGAGTTCAAAGGAGACTCAACAGACGAAGAATAGCTGAGCAATGCTAATCTTATCTCATTCCTGGCAGAGGAATATATACGGGAGAAGATAGCATAATCTTCGCCAGATCGAAAATTCAAGCATTTCAAACGCGCAGAATTTTTATCTTTAAAGGCACTCTTTACGCTCGCAGTAAACCAAGGAGGATCACGGGGGTTGCGAGAACAGAAAGCAGGAGTATATGTCGAGACCAATCCAAGAAGAATACTGTAAAATTTAGATACAGCAGAGTCAATATCGTGACCCCGGAAGCAATTAAACCAATTTATTGAATTCAAATCATTAGACAAACGGTCAATATTAGGAACGTTTTATTTTACATCCAGAGTAATGCAGGATGTCGATTTGCACACGAAACAACAACAACATCCAGAGTACGAACACTTGTGAATTCAGTGGAGTTCGTACTCGTGCTCTCTGTGGAACGTATTTCGAAAAGTCATGTCTACTGGAATAGTTGGAATTTCCAAAAATTTTCATGTCACCCTGGCAACCAGGATAAATAGTCATACATTTGAAAACGGCGTTGGTTATATGACAGTTCAAATTTTGAAATGACAACTGTCTGATAGAAAAAAACTCGCGAGCTACTCTGGATCGTTTTATTATGCATGCAGGATACCTTCTACACTCTGGATGAAAATAAAACGCAGCTATTAGTGTTTTTAAAGTCAAACCGACGCGAAATGGAAAATTTACTACATACGATTCGAAAAGTTGATAGAAAAATTAATAGAAAGAGGAGGATAATGGAGGGTCAGGATGCGTGTAGGGTATTCGAACAGGGGATAGTAAAAAAAAGAAGAATCTTGTTGTTAGCACTTGGGAAACAGTTAAATTGAGAAAGAGAACAAGAAGAAAGAAAAGAAGATCAGGCAATAGAAAGGTTGTTGGTAGCCACAATGCGAAAAAAAAGAAGAGTCCCATGGTACAGATGGCATATTAAAGTCACCACAAATAATGATAGTGGAGGAAGGAAAGCTGCTGTTAAAATAAAAGGAAAGTTCAGAAAAGAACTTAACAAAAGTCGAGAAGGACGTGTTACAAGGAGTATATAAATACGCAACAAACAAAGAGGATTTAGAAGGGAAAGAGACACAGACAGCAACACATTCAACCGGTGCATTGAGGATAAAATCAGCGCAAAATTTGCTGTTGACAGTCTTAAGCAAAGCAATAAGCACGCTACCACCATCAGCCATATTAGTAAGCATTGAACGAAGAGGAAAATTCCGACAAGCAAATCAGGTGGTCATTTTCCAGTAAAGCTGCAGTTTAAAAGTCTTCAAGTTTGGTCCTCATGCCACGAACATTCTGATAATATCGCTTAAGAACTAGGTTCGGGCTCTCCAGTTGTTAGAAGATCGAAAATTTCACCGACTTTCAAAAATTTTGACTAATGTACCGGGAGGCCAAAATTGGGAATCAACGACAATATCGAGATTGTCAGACCAAATTATTTTAAAAGAAGCCACATATCACTTAGGCTGGCTACCTTTCGTAAATTTGACACAGTCTAAAATATGAGGAGTGTAGCCAAGCTTCTTGCAGATGTAGTGTTCCACTGTAGCCACAGAAGTATAATAAGCAAGTAAATTAGGCGTGAACCAAGGAAGATAATTTTTTTTTTTAGGTAAGATGAGAGTGATATGCAGGATTGAACCAAAGAGATAGGATGTTTTCAATTAAATTTTATTTCCTATAGTAAAGTAAGGATGTTCATCCCGTCTGTTGGATTACGGAGTATTTAAAATATGCATAAGCCAGAAAATAAACTGCTTAAGCTTAATACTGTCTTTGATTTCACATGAAATTTTCATACAAAATTTCACATGAAATTTCGGCGAAAATTTAGCTTGCAAATAAGCAGAAGTTGTACTCAGTTCTTAGCGAGAAAAATTGCTTGAAAGTTGCTTCCGCTTTGAAAATGTAGATGGCATTGAAACATGTCTCCAAACATTTCACGTCAACTTAGTATGTGCCGCTCATTCTTTCGAGCTAAAAAGTGACACTTGGAGTTTGAATTTGCAAATTGAGTTGTGTAAATGTGTTTTCAGTAATAAAATTGGTCGGAAATTGAAATTCTTGACTTTTTATCCGCTAGAAATGACCAGTATCTCCGCTTTTCTCCATTGTAAACATTTTCGCTCGAAAAAATTGACCAGATAATGGAGACTTGTCAAAATTTAGCTTCACGATTAACTCAGTACCAGCCTTTACTTGGGTATTCTAGCGTAATTTGGTTGCAAGTTTTGCTAGGCGCTCTGTGGTTGTCTGAATCGAAAGGTGAAAATAGAAGTTCAGAGAACCAAACACATACGGCACCTGTAAATTTTGAAATCTGTTTTTTCGGACTGATGGGCACTTTTAATGCAAAATATAGTTGATCACTATATAGATATTTATTTCAGTTCCTAAGAAGTAACTTTTTATAGCATTTAGTATTCCCTGCATTCGAAATTTCTGATTTTTCTGGTGCAATACAGCAATCTTAAGAATTTTTTCTCAGACTAACTAGGATAGTTTTCTTCATATCTCCATCAGTGCCATATTCTAAGAAGAAAACAAAGGATCGTCCTTCCATTAATTAACAACGTGATCAGCTAGCACTGACATTTTCTAACAGCATCAGTTTTTAAATGGTGATCTACCACGCAAAACTGTGTAGCAATGACGTTTGATAAAAGTGAAACTGTCAAATTATTTGACACTTCTTAGTATCGAAGAGTAGTCTACAGCGAAGAAAATAGAATTATCAACAGGTGGAAGTTCATGAAAAGACTGTAATTATTTCAAGAAAAACATTTTATGAATACTAACATGTAAATATAGTTTTTCTCTAATTGATCAAATAAACCGATTTCAGTCACCTTTCTCTCTAAAAAAAAAAATTATACTGACACATTTCTCGCGGTCATATTGCGATGTCTTGACCAGGCAGGTAACTAACTAGCAGCAGGCAAGTTACATTGCCCTTTCGCCCAACAAAACGTTGTCATCATCTCATTACGGTTTCTCCCGTACAATACTCCTCCGCAGCCACGTCATTACCCATCCACAATCGATTGTTGTATCGAAAGAAACGTACTGTAAATATGATGTACTGTTTCTCATTCAACAATTCGTTGATTTCGTATTCGGAACGGATTTCGTTTTTATCACACAAAAAACCGACCGATTGCTGGCCATTTTCAATGTTTTGCGTCCAACGTTTTGTTACCACTGATGTGACATCGCATTGTTGCCATCATTATACGAACCAGCTATGCTACATAGCAGTGCTGCTGCTGTTGTTAGTGCTTTGGAATTCTTTTTTCTCTTTTCCATATTCTGCGACCGTTGCTTGTGGAAATATATAGGTAAGCTGGCTAGTTGGTTGGGTGGCTTGGTTTCATTGGCTTCACTGTCGTGGGATTTGCCTCATAACTTTCTTCCACACCACCGTTGTGATATCAATCAGTATTATGTGTTTTATTTTGCACTTATACGCGAAATGAAGTATTACTCGATTTGAAAATGTCGTTGGACGTGTGCTGGATGGAGAGGCATGTTGCTGCTACTGCTGATGATGATGCACTTTTCGATTTCCATTTTTCGAATGCATACCACGCACCGAATGTGCACTCGGAACGATGATTATGTGCCATGTTGTTGCATTTCGGAAAGAAAGAAAGAAATTGTCGGCAGCTAGTTTGCACATTGTCAGCAGCATATTTGGCAGTTTTACAATGGAAAAGGGGACAAGAAATTAAACAAGACGGAATTTTGCATGTTTCGGTGCAGTGATTACTTCCGAAAATGGATGGCGACCTGATTGAGCGAGTGGTCAGACACATGCGGGTATAATTAAATGACCGGAAACGCAAGGGAAGTGAGAAGATATGCTGGTGGTGGTTTGCAGAAATATTTAAAATTTGAAAATCGAACACTCATAAGGTTAGGGTCTTCGATGATCGATGTTTAATTTAATTTATTTACCAAACAAGGCAACATACATTAACAATTCAATATAACAACATAACAATTACATACAAATTTTCCAACACATTAGAAAACAAAATACATCACAACTTTTTATTTTAGTTACTTTACTTTACTTTAATATATTTTATTTTGATTTTAGCTAAATTGATGGGCAAATTAAGTGGGATTAGGATGTTGATAGGGTCTTTAATAAGTTTGTTCTAAAAGTGTGTTTAGAGATCCCCGAAGCGTAGTTGCTGCTTATAGAGTTGAAAATTCTACAGCACCTATTTATGGGCTCGTTATATGCATAGTTAGTGTGGTGATTGAACTCCTTGAGCAGAGTTGCATACCTAGTGCGTCTTGGTTGGTCATTGAAAATAATTTTGTTGGAGAGAGCTTCAACATTGACTGCACCACTTATAATATCAAAGGTTAGGCATGCACTTAACAGTGTTCTTCTAGAAGAGAGAGGCATTAAATTAAGTAGGCTCAGTCTGGTTTTGTAAGAAGGAAGATGTTGGAAGTCTTTTGGATCATAGAGGTCCCTCAAAGCGAAAAGTAAAAACTGTTTCTGAATAGATTCTACTCTCTCACTATGTAGCTCAAAAACTGGGTTCCATATTATGCAGGCATACTCCAATAGAGGACGCACCAGAGTGATATATAATGACTTGGTAACCTATATATTCTTGAACTCTTTAGAACGTCTCTTAATGAATCCGAGCTGTTTATTAGCCCTGGCAAGGATTTTGTCATAGTGGAGATTGAACCGCATCTTGTTGTCATCAACCCTATTCAATATGGTGTTGTTAAGGCAGTAAGAATACTTTTTGATCGTATTCTTACGGGAAAAGCTTATTACATGGCACTTGTTAATGTTAAGATTCAAATGATTCTCATTGCACCACTGTTCGAGAGATTGAAGCTTGGATTGTAGAAGAATTGCGTCAGATTGCGTGTTTACGCTGTGGTAAATTTTTAAATCGTCTGCATAAAAGAGATGGGGTATACCAAGCAATGTCTCAGAAAGATCAGAAATGAAGATGTTAAAAAACAGGGGACCTAGATGACTGCCTTGCGGTACTCCAGAAGATGCGAAAACTCTTTTAGATAAGTGGCCCTGGAATTTAACAAGCTGAGTTCGATCGCGAAGATAAGACTGGAGCCAATCAAGAAGAGACCCTGATATACCAAAGTTGCGAAGCTTGTATATTAGAGTTTGATGGTCAACCCGGTCGAAAGCCTTACTAAAGTCCGTATAGACTGCGTCAATTTGACTTCCTTTTTCCATTTCACAGAGCACATCAGAGACCAGGATCATGAGATTGGTAGAAGTCGATCTACCCTTACGAAATCCATGTTGTTGCTCATTTAGAAGAGGGTCGATTATGCGAGTAAGTTTTTCACAAACTAACTTCTCAAAAAGTTTGGGGATAACAGATAGAATAGCAATCCCCCGATAGTTATCGACTGATCGTTTATCACCACTTTTGAAAATAGGCGTAAAGTATGAAGATTTCCAGAGAGATGGAAAAACACCTATGGAGAGGGATTTATTGAAAATCATGTGCAAAGGTGTGATCAATTGGTCCGCAAATTGCACGACGAAGGAAGGAGAAACCAAATCAGGGCCTGGTCCTTTGCCGATCTTTAGTTGATGAATAGCTTCAATAATAGCCTCTTGTGTAAGAACAAACCCAGCGATAAGAGGTCTCGCGGTGATTCTTGCAGACATAGTAGAAGTGGAGGTTTTTGGCGAGCAAAAAGAATTTTGAAAGTGATCAGCAAAAAAGTTACAAATAGCTTGTGGGCAGGAAGAAACCATGTTACCACGGGACATCGAACAGGGATAGCCGGTTGTTTTACGTTTCAAGTTAACGAAATCGTAAAACTTCCTGGGATCACTAATGATTTTTTCCCCCATTGAGTTAACATAGAACTCATACGCTTCGCGGGATTTGATGGAAAATTCGTTGGATAGCTGATCGTATAATCTGATTAGACCCTCATTGAGCAAGTTTTCATTGTTAATTGCTTTATATCATTTATTTCTACGGTTTCTGAGACGCCTTAAATTATTGTCGAGCCAAGGCTCTGAGAGTTTGTTTTTTTTTCTTCAGCTTCGGTACGAATAAGTGAATGGCATTGAAAATTATTTTATAAAAGGAAGACACTGATTCATCTAAATCTAATAACGAAAGAGAAATTGTCCAGTCTACTGTGTCCAAATAGTTTCTAATGCTTAAGTAGTCAGCATTTTGAAAATCATATACAATTTCATTATTGTACGATTGGGTGAAAGAAATATTTGTAGCGGAAAGCTCAACTGTAAAAGCGAAGTGATGGAGAGTGTTTGGGAAAATATTTTCGGCGTCAATAGTTGGGCTAACCACCACTTCGTCATAAAAGTTAGTAAAAATAAGATCTAACCAATTGCCATTTTGGCTAGGGATAGGAATTATTTGCTGTAAATCGTTGCCATAGAACGTACTTATAAGGTTGAAGTCAATGGAGTCAGAAAAGTTGATTAAAACGATGTAGAATGATAAAAACAAAAGCAACATCGCTTTGAAGTTTTGGGATCAGTGACCTCTTTTTTTCGGATTCAATCATCAGATTCTGTGAAATTCTATTTAAAATCGATTCTATCTGGAAACTTTAGGGTTTTTAGTCGAACAAACAACAAAAACCGAAGCCCTCGGACAAGTCAAAAGCCAACCATTATGCGTTCCTTCGAGCATACGCATGCTCACCTTTTGTGTGTCTACCTGTTGAACTCAATCAGGTTTCCGGTTACCTGTAACGCTGACGACGACGACCACACGATGACCAAGCACCAGCGCACGCCATATGACACCGCACAGAGTTGATCGTTGGCTTCCAGGCAGACCGCGGCACACACGCTCCACACATCACTGCAAACAAGCAGCATGTCTTCGACTCGAGTACATCTGCAATTCTGATAAGTCACCTCCGAATATGGTTGATTACAAGACGAAGAAAACCATTTACCGTTGCACCGTCGTTCAATTTGTACTTTTTCTTATCCAGCAGCAGCATTTGCCAGACCAGACCAGACATTTTCTCTTTATCGAATCCAGTTCCATTTCATTCGTATATCATGGTATCAATTGAATGCGTTTTGTGTCGGCCATGAGAAATTGAGCAATTATTGTTGTTGAATCTTTAATTCTTCCGACCTGGGCTGTGGCCTCCCGTCGACGATTCCAACGAGCGAATCGAGAAACCGTAGAAAAAATTGGGTTGCATGAGAAACAGGCAGTTTTACTTAAATTGGGCGAAATATGATGGTGAGAAATTGAACAGGTACTTGTGGAGCAAGCCTAACTACCATCAGATGACTCCTACTCACCGTGATCACACTGTGCGGTTGTATGGGAACGATTTAATGTTCTTTTGTTCAGAATCGTCACAAAATTGGAATTGTGTTTTTATTTTCTCGATTCAGAGGAAATACACAGAGGCTCGAATTGAGGTCATGTGAAACTGTTATTGCGACTGTAATGACAGATGGTGACTATAGCATTTAATTCTGGGATTCCGCTAGGGAGAAAACGGGGGAACTGTCACGTTTTCGGTAAATCTGCATGTGTTATTTTGACCACGTCGAGGAGAAAATGTCGTGTTAATGGTTTTAAAACCATTAATTCCACAAATTTCGTTGATTTTATCTGTTCAATCTTCAAAGATAATGCTCTTCGAGTTTCTAAACTATTTATTTTCAGCAGTCACTTCACACCTCAAATCAAATCTTAGATTTGTGTAGCATTAACTTTAATCCACTCCCCACCCAAACTCATGATCAACAAATCCGAATTATATTAGAAACCTACAATAAAATCTTTTACTGGAAACCGAAATCTCCCGTCGGATGAGTTTTCTTGTGAAAACACTGAAATTCCGCTTGAGATAATATTGAATTTGTGTGTGAACGAGAAATTTATCACCATCTGAAAATAGCAGACGAATATCTTTTTCATGCTCGCTTGCATTCGTCATTTCGTTTAGATATAGCAGCTACGTAATGACATCATTAATTCTAAGCAGCGAAAAAAAATCATCGATAGATTGAAGCTCGAAAATATTTTCCAAATTTTGTTTTTTTTTTGTCGGTGGAAAGGATGGGAGCAGTTAAGATATATGTATTTCGAAATTGTTTTCAAGTGAAATATATTAGGATGCTATGGGAAGGAGATTGATTGGAAGCATATGTGTTTTGTACGTTTCTAGTGAAATTGAGCGTAGAGAGTTGAAATGAGTAGAATTTTGTGGGGCCCATTTTTCCAAGAATATTGTAATTTGATCAAATGAGCTTTTGATCAATCATTGAACAATTATTTTTGTCTAGACACTGAAGAAGAGGGCAGATTACCCTCGAAATATCCGATATATGTCGAGTAATCCAAATAAATCAAGCTTCGAAAGGAAAAAATTGGTTTAAATTAAAATATTTTTACAAGCTAGGAAAAAAATTGGTACACAACAAAAACAAATTATTTTTAATTAAGATGTCGAATCAAGAGAATTATATAGTTCCAGCTATTAGATTCGAAGGTTCAATTTGATAAAAGTGATTGTAACAGCTGCGTTTTTTCAAGTACAGTAGACACTCCCTTATACAGGATGGAGCGCCACAAACAGATGGATTTGAGAGTGGGGGCATTCCTCTCGTAGCATCCTTGGGTGCAGCGTTGCCAGATTTGGCGATTTATCGCCATTTTGGCTACTTGAATCAGTCATTTGGCGTTGATATTTACGCTCTGGCGATTGCCAACATTTCTGGCTACTTCAATGGTGAAAACGATATTTTTCGTTATTGCATAAAATTGATACAGCTCACTCGAAAATTTAAACATTGAAGGTGTACTTTCTGTGATGCGCCACATAGAGACAAAATACAGAAATAAAATGAAACGAATTCCTTAGAAGCTGCTCCTAGAGTAAAAATATTAGGTTGCTGCAGTTGAAATGGCCGATTTAGTAATACATTTTTAAACAGCTGTAACTTTTTATAAAGACAATTTATTTAATCAAAATAGGTACCAATAGATGCAACACACTTTTCCCAACAAGATACAAGTACATTTAGTTCAGTTTTGTAGAAGTCCCAGTTTCTGGTTCGAAGAAGCTCCTCGAAGGCATTTTTGACAGCAGCTTCATTATTAAATCTTTTTTCTGTCAAAAAGAGATCCAAATGTTTCAAGAAATGGTAATCTGTTGCTGAGAGGTTTGGTGAATATGGAGGATGACGAAGAGTCTCATAGCACAACTCGTTTAATTTTTGGACCGTTGTTCTCGATACATGAGGTCCTGCGTTATCATGAAGCAGTATCACTCCATCCCTGTTGACAAGCCTAGGTCGTTGGACTATCAATTTCTGATGCATTTCATCCAGTTGAGCACAGTATTTCTCAGCATTGATGGCTTCGCCAGGCTGCAGGAACGAATAGTGGATAACCCCAGCTACATACCACCAAACAGTTACCATTATTTTCTTCGGATGAAGGGTTGGTTTCGGCATGTGTCTTGGCGCTTCATCGGCACTAGCCATTGTGCCGATCGGCGACGATTATCGTATAAAATCCAATTTTCATGGCAGGTCACAGTTCGGTGCAAGAACGGTTCCTCTTTGTTGCGGGAGAGAAGAGAACTTGAAATCTCCAAGTTGTTGCAAGTGGCGGCAAACTGTCGAATTGTGAACGCCTAATTTCTCGACAAGATCTCTTATGATTTGGCGGGGGTCAGACTCCACTAATGCACGCAGCTCGTCGTTACCGATTGATGGTCCTGGGTGTCCACGTGGCTCACTTCCAAGGTCCATATCTCCGGATTGAAATTTTTCGACCCACCGCCGAGTGGTTCGTTCGCTAACTGTATCAGGCCCAAATGCGCTGTTGATATTCCTCGTTGCTTCCGTTGCGTTTTGCTCTAATTTTAATTCGTATAGTAAAAGAAGCCATTTTTGTTTCACTTCCATGTTCACTTTCTCTTTTTGTTTTTACGATCACTATGAAGTGCAAAACAGAAATGACTCCATAAACCAAGGTAGCAGTATTTATACTTCAATATGTCATATCATTTGCGCCGCCTTGTGCCAACATAATACACTAAAATTGCAGCCAAATTTATTTCATTGCTAAATCGGCCATTTCATCTGCAGCAACCTAAGATTTGGGTTTAACAGAAATATATTTTCAATTGAAACTGATTTTTTCCTTTTGAAGCTAGATTGAATTTTTTTGAGAGATATATCGAGAGTAATCTGCCCTCTTGTTCAGTGTCTAAATATATGTTCTAAAAATGTTGAGCCTTCATCGCGCATATTGGAATTGTTTACTTCGATTCGAGCATGCATAAAAAAAGACACCAGTGATAGCAATGATTCCGAAGAATTTGAAGACAAATTGGGTTTATTATTAAACTAGTGGAGGAAAGTGCCTTTCAATTGTTAGAATTTGGAAACTTATTTTGCGCTTATAATACTGTTTTTAACGGCGGAAATGTTGAATGTGTTAAATAATTTTGTTCTAAAGTATTTTTTCTTTTACATTAAAAGTTGTTTTATTGCAAATCTTTGAATTTAAAATAAGCAATGATATCTCTGTGTACAAGCAAATTATGGTTTGTTAATATTATTGGTGAAATGAATGTATTCTTTTTTTAAATTTTATTAAAAGCTGTAAGGTTTAAAGTTCAGGTAGATTTATTTATGTAAAACGATTAATACACTAATGATCCAGGATAAAAATTGTTCGATTATTCTTCTTCATCCTTCATTTGGCGACTTTACCTCTAAAATATCTGGCAACGCTGCTTGGGTGGCGAGTGGGGAGAATGGGAGGTTTGTGCTGTGTCTCCACTCAGTCGCCAGCATGGAGTGGTCTGTGCAACAGCGTACGTTTTGTGTAAAAGAGTATTTTGAAAAAGCCCATTCAATCATCTGCGTACAGCGTGCCTTTCGTTTGAGGTTCGATATTGCCCCCCGCGGCTGTGTTCCCCATCGAAATCGAATTGTTTCTTGGGTGAATGAGCTCCACCAGAGGCCTCTGCACTCCAACAGGCTTTCAGTATGGTGTGCCTTTTCAAGAAATGGGATCATCGGCACTTACTTTTTTGAAGAAGACAACCGGGCCGTTTTGGTCAACTCAGCTTGTTCCATGATCATGGTCCAGGATTTTTTCTTGCCTGAACTGGAAGATGTCTGGTTTCAGTAGGATGGAACCGCAGCCTACACAGCAAGGATTGTCATGGACTTTTTGAGAACAAGGTTCCCCGGACGCCTCATCTCTTTAAGAGGAGATTTGAACTGGCCAGTGTGCTCTCCTGATTTGGCCCCTTGCGATTTTTCCCTGTTCGGAAACTTCATATTTAAAGTCTATAATGACCGCTCAAGGACCCTGGAAGCCCCCAAGAACAACATCCGGACCAATATTGCAGAAATTCCTGTCAGAATGCTTCAAAGAGTGAACGAAAACTTCAGAAAAAGGCTATTACAGTGTATACGGGGGGAAGGAGCACATTTGAGTGATACACTATTTAAAATTTTCTAAATTTAAATTTCCATTGTTATAAAATAGAGAAAAAATAAAAAACCTGAAAAATGTTCAGTAGATTGTGATTTATTCAATTTTGCAATCCATCTATCGGTGGTGCTCCACCCTGTATTAACACGCACTTATATTTACATCCCTTTATATTAAAACCCGGACTTCATATATTGGGCGCCTTTTTATATTAACTGACCATTCACTTATATTAACTACCACATATTTGTATGCCAATATATATACAGGATGGCCCAGAAGTTTCTCCCCGCCTATTTGAGTAAACGCATTATTCATTACCCGTTGCCAAACGTTATCCCCTCTCAGTTTATCAAAAATCCTAAGCGGAGGTTAAATATCAACTCTTCAGCTATCGTAAATATCATATTGCGCTTAGCTACGACATCATTAACATCAATAATAGCTGTGCAAAGCGATATTGTGCATTTTTTCCAGAGAAAAAAATTAAACAAAAAAATTAAACTACAGAGACGTACCCTTTATAAAGCTAATTTGAGCTACCTGTGGTCTAAGAGAGCTAACGTGCTTTTAACGGCTGAATCCCCAATTGGTTTGCACGCAACGCCGAATAGGCAAAATATGAGAGTTAGAACAAGTGATCTAAGCACTATCGAACCCGTATAAAAGCTGAAATTTGACCTCATGATAATGGTTGCAGGAGGAATGAGCTCACGTGGAAAATCGAAACTTCATGCTGTTGAGCAAAACACAACCGTAGATGGATCCTATTACCGGAACATAATTTCACTAGCTTACGCAGCATGTCAGGATGACAGAAGACAGTTTTCACATAAAAATTTGGTAATTCTTATGCAGAATGGGGCACGAGCGCATACAGCAAAGGCAAAATTGACACTGGCAAAATCGATGTTTTCAACTGTTTAGGCAGGAAACTTTCCCGACCTTAGCCCAATCGAACACGTTTGGGCTGGACTTCAAGAGGACGAATTAGAATATTTATGTGATAGTTTTGGACGACGTATTTTAGAATATATAGATAATTGCGGGAGACATATACATTATTAGTAACAAGAATAAGAATCTGTATTATGTTAGCATCACAAATAAATTTGAACTTCTAATTTATGTTTGTTGGTTTGCTTTTTATAACAAAAAGTTTGTGGGGAGAAACTTTTGGGCTGTACATGTTCAAAGTCTTTTGCCCATTTGGATTTTCTATGAAAAATTGTGTAACGGGAAATATACTGTTAGACATTCTTGTAAAATATCTACAGTTGAATTCTGCATTATCGAAAATTTCGCACTTTTATTAGGTCGTAATAGCAATCCCGTAGTTGGAATTTTTGAGGGGAATGGGGTTTTTGAGAGTTTCGAAAATTTAAACCTTTTGTTGTATTGGGCGATAGACCGTTATAAACGATCCTTTTTCTGATTTCGCTTGGCATTGCTACTTTTTTTTATTTTGGAGAGGCTTCTGGCAACTTTGTTTTTTTTTTGTGGATACCCTCACACCATCAAGGGCCTGAGGCTGCCTGCCTCCAATGAGGTCCGCCTCTGAGATGATCCTTTCCACCAACACGATTCGCCGCGCCTCGACTGGGTCTGACTTGCGACCCTAGGCCTGAACGCTCTTTGGTTGTTTATGGACAAATTCCATCCTTTGTATTTGTTGATATACTGCAGCTACTGAGTGTTGATTAGACGGATGAACAACATGTAACGTCCCTCTACCAGGAACTTATCCGCTCCATCTTCAAAAGCCAACCCCAGCCGCATATAGCTACTTCAGTGGCAAGCTAGCATCCGTCCTGTGGGTATAAAAGGGTGTTCTGCTAATGCGGACAAAAGGGCTTCACTTCCATTTCAAGGGCACCTTGCTCCAGGACCAATTAATTTTTTTATCTCATTGATTGCTGTCTATGTACAGTATATTTATCATGAAAATATTTTTAGGTGCGTTTATACCATATCCAAAGGAAATTTTAGAGCCTTGGGTTCACTTATAAAGACCAAACTCTCAGGACGAAAATGTTCTAGCAATTGGTACTACCCACGGATATTTTCGAATTAAAAAACGTTACACTAATAACCTCTTGAATCGAAAAACAAAAAAAAAAAGAAATAGATGCCCAGTAGTTCATAAAACAACCTTTCGTTTAACCACTAATTTCAAAAAGAACTAGAACAACATGACACTCTAAAAAAAAGTCCAGTCTAGTCTATTTATTTCGATTGTGTGGGTGCACACTCTGCAATCATTTATCTGTATCTATTACCAGATGTATGTCTGCTTGATCACATGTGAAGATCATATTCCATCGAAAAGATTTTTATAGCTCTCCCGTCGAGAATCGACGCTTCAATAAAGATCGGGTGTACACTGTGTAATACACTACCAACGGTTGCTAATGCTTTGAGTAGTTTGTGCTCAAAAGTGCATTAAAATCGCTGAGAAGCTACTGTAATCGTTAGATGCACATTATTCGACTCTTGGGAAGCATCTGCACAAAACGCAGACAGGCAACCTCCATTCAGAATGATTTCATGCAGTACGCTCTCGTATGCGATGTGTACTGCAGTTTCATAAAATACCACCATCCAATCCACTTCGGACTTCTCTGACTTGCATCGACTCAGTCCCAGCAGCTTTCCCGGTCTTTTATATTGCATGGAATGCATCACGATCAACAGGGGATAGATCGACTGTTTGATAGTCGAATCGAAATGTACCAAAAAAGAAACATCGAAAAACACTCAATCCTCCGATTTATCGGAACTTGCTGTCTCTATTTTCATCCATATTGCACTCGCGAGAGGCTATTGAACGCATCCGCGTCAGGACGAGATTGGAATTGGAGAAGAGGAACACGATCATTCTAAAAATGTCTTGCGTCTAATTTTAATGGGCCGTTTAGACAAGCGTCCATGCGTCCACGCGTCCATGCGATCTAGCGTGTTTTGCTTACACGAGTCAATTTGATTTTGTTTGTATAGGCGGGTCTAAAGCGAAGGAGGTGGAGTATGCTGATTCATGTACAAAAGATTTTAAAATGATTTCTTTCGCTCAGTGGCATGTGTGGATGAATCATTTAAATATATGTTTTGTGGATGATTATTTTCTTATATAATGATGTGGATAATATATATTTTGCATCCTTACGTGCATGACTATTACGAGAAAAAATTGAATGCATCTGAATATCTAGACACAAACATATATATGTAGGTATATATAGTCATATGGATAAATACATACAATTTTCTGTTACCAACATATTTGTACGGAGCAAAAAAAACATCATTATAAGCGTGTAAAATCCATCCACTTATCGCCTTAGCCCCGCCTTCAAAAAACTGGATTCGAGTTGACTTGACTCGTGTAATCTAAAAACGCTTGGACGCGTGGACGCATGGACGCTTGTCTAAATGGCCCATAACAGATCCCGATGATGTGATGCTGATGATCGCTTCCTTGATGCATCTTTCGCGGGATACAAGTAAGTAAACATATGTGCCTGGAAGAATGCATGTTATGCACACACTACACACTTCGGTACTATCTCTGCGATCGGCTGCTGATTTTCCTGTCTTGTTGATCGTGACGCGGTAGCTGTGGTTGATAGCAGTTTTTTGCTACTCATGTTCATCATTCAATCAAAATGCACCACGAGAAGATGAAGAGTTGTTGATTTTTAATGTTGAGCAACGTGACTTTGGTTAAAGATGGATAAATCAGAAAATGGAAGATTTTAAGGGATTTTTTTTTCAAATGAATTTTTTGGTTTATCTGAGGTTAGCTGTGATGTTGGGAGAGAGAGAGATAACAGATTTTTTTTTCTTATAATTCCTAGAATAATTTATTCGTAATGCAAGGTACGTGTGTGATTCGAAAATAATACAATCTTTACTTTTTGGTGGAAAAAACTGACCTTTTTGGTATTTTCCACTTACCGAAATATATCAATGATTTTCCACGAAAAAAAAATCTTAGCATACATACCTCTGAAACAACTTTACTTGGACCAACTTGACTATTTGGAACTGTTCCATTTTCACCGAATTTTCAATAAGGCGGTTTAATTTTAATCTTTAACAGACTCTAAGGTTATGTGTGAAAATAACCTTTTGAACGAAAAAATAGCTTCCATCACATTTACAGGGAAATCCCCAAAGAAAAGTCTAAGGACGTCAAACAACACGAGTTTTCTGACCAACATAAGTAACCTCAGCATCTTCTAACTTTAGTGCAACATGTAGTTTTAGCATAACATTTTAACGATTCTGAGCTTGTGGGTGGAGCACTGGTTCTTAGCGTGTGCGGTCCCCGGTTCAAACCCAAGTATGGACGGGGGTCCGAGTACCGAGCTTTGAGTTAAATTAGGGCTGAGCAGGTCCTGAATCAAATCCGAGGCAAAGTGAAGCGTGAGAATGCTTCGAGCCGCTCTATGTTGATACTTAAATTTCTTTTTTACTGGAAGAGTTAAAAAAGGTTCCATGTCCACTGCTGCATTCAAATTGACGGTAAATTTAATAGGAAATATTATTAGAATATCCTATGAGATGTATTTAATTTAATAATTTTGAAGCTTATTTTGAACGATTTCTAGAGTCTTTTGATTGGGTGGACTGAGAGTATTTTCCTTTTTCGACCTGAATGAACAAAATTGGTTAAAAACTGAATCTTCGTATTCCGCAAAAGTGATGAAATATTCAGGGTTGAAAATGTGATATTCATTGCTCTTTTCGTTATATAGGGAATAGTCCTAACGACGGCTCAGCTTGAATGACGAAAGAAAATCCACAACAAGATCCTAATGACGATCTAACTCTAAAGCCCGATTCAGACGCTCGGTTTTGCACAACGTTTTATTTGCGCAGTCAAAACGTTGCGGATGACTATGCCCTAAATACTCAATTATCGCCGCAACTGTACCATATCCGCGCAGTTGTCAAAATTGCACAATTTTCCTATTCACACGCAACGTTTTGTCTGCAACGTTTTAGGCTGCGCAGATAAAACGTAGTACAAAACCTAGCGTCTGAGCCGGGCTTAAGGCACGTAAGTTCATTTTGTACTGACAAGATAGCTAACCTCTAAGCTCTGAAAAATGAGGACAAAGACAAATTGGAAAAGCAGTACAAAAGCCATAATGATAACTGCACAAATATCTACGAAGGAAACGCAGAAAAAATAGAAATCGACGAGAAAACCTAAATCGATCTAAAACTTATATCAGAAAAATATGGAGTGCAATATGTGCAGTATATTGGTGACAGCGAAAGTAAACCCTTGAAGGAAATCATCACAGGAATCTTTACGGAGCCGACCTGACTGTTCACAAAAAAAAAGAATGGGTGGACCATGTCTAAAAACAAATGAGGACAAAGCTGACAAATGCCAAAGAAAAGCAAAAAAATGGTCTTGGAGGTTAAAGAAAAGGGAAACTGACAGACAAAGACATGAAATCCCAACAGCTTTTAGGATATGAAGGAGGCGATTTGGGCAACATTTTTCTACTGCAGATCGTCCGACAAAACTCGCAAAGCAAAAAAGTCTTCTTGGTGAGCATAGCTTGGAAAAATTGCAAGAAAATTAAGTACAGCACTCAACGAATTACTCACCTTATGTTGCGCAGTGTTGACAATTTTTCGGAAGCAACTTCCAATTGGTTTGAAGTTTTTTATGAAGGACTACACATAAGGAAACAACTACGATATGTCGATCTGAATGACGTTTAAGCGTTTGCAGATCGTCGGACAGATTTGCTTTCGGTTTACCTAAAGGTTTGTCCGGTTATCTTGCAATTTTGTCCTTGTTCAACGAAAGCTAGAAGAATTTGGTTGATATGTGCTTTCAAACGTAACTCCTATTTTCTAAACGCTTAACGAATAGAAGGAGGGGTGGTTGGGTCAAACACTTCGCAAAAAAATCCGACGTGGACGCAGATAGGTTCCTTCTTTAAGGTGTATTTTAAGTGCTGTTTTATCTCCTGGACCTATTCATCCGATTTTTGGGACAAGGTTATTGCGGCTAAATCGAGAATACTGGGAAGAATAATTTGTTCTATACGAGTGTGTGCCTAAACCAAATTGACTGGAAGAATTATTTTGTCGACAACGACATTGCTGCAGCCAGAAACATGCCCAACATCAAAAGCGTCTATGTAACTGCAATGTGTAAGTTGATGAGGTGCGGCCTTTTCTAGCTCGCACTCAAAAGTACACGTGAGTGGTTTGTGATCTGTGAGCAGTGTAAAACTTTTTGGCCTTTGAATAAGCATTTTAAATCCAAGGTCCTGATAAACCGCTGAGATTTATATATTGTTCTACATCGCTTAATTTGGCCGAGTAAAAACTGTGCGGTTCAAACTTCGAATTTTTGCTCCAGAGCAGCCCTAATGCAGCTTTTAGGGGTATCCACGAAGGTACCACGTGATTTCGGAAAGGCCAATAGAGTGGTTTCTGCGTAATCAGGTGGCAAGACGATAGTTGTAGTGCGATTTTTCTTACAACCGCAAACATCAGCGTTATTTGGCTGCTGCATCTTAGCTGTATGAGGACATAAGTGACGGTAGAAGCTGACCATTTCCAAAAACACCCTAAGGCCTTAAACCATGCGGGGGAATTTAGCTGTTAAAGTTACCTCAATTTTATCTGGAGAGAACTTAGCGCACCTTTCGATGAAATTTCATGACCTGAAAATTTGACTGAAGTGCGAAGGTTATAATCATAGTCCGCGAGTTAGAATATTTATTTAAGATGAATGATATGCTCATCTTCAGAGACCGAGGCTAGCAAAATGTCGTCGAGGTAGATGAAGCAGGATACGCTTCTGGAACGATTTTGCCAGATTGTAATGTTCGCAAGTCATTCGGGTGGACTCAAAGAGTCCGAAGAGTGTGCAGATGGCTGCCATGGGAACATTGTTCGGCTCAACAGGAAGCCCAAATTCATTGTGTAGAAGCTTATTTTGTCATATATATATAGTTCGCGGAACTATATACACGTAGTGAAACATGCATAACCATCTCCTACAAACTCAATCCTTTCTCCAACCCTTATCTGGAGTTCCTGTCCGCGAAGATTGTACTACGGCGTAATTATGCCTCTCCTGCGTCTTGGCATACGTTAGAGATGGAAGGTCCAACGGATCAGTTCTTTTCAATCGCTGAAATTTACGATGAGTTAGTATTTTTTTTTGCCAGCTTGTTGGGGTGATGAGCGAGGGCTGCAATATATTCTCCACTACGGTTCTTAATTTCCTCTGAAATCGCCTCGATTCGCAGGTCTTTATGGAGATTGGCGTTGCGGAAGTACCACGGGCCTCCGGTGATAGATCGGAGTATTCTTGATTGGATTCTCTTGATAAGGTTGATGTTTGATGGGCGAGCTGCACCCCATATCTGTAAGCCATATGTCCAGATTGACTTTAGGACAGACTTATAGACGAGCACTTTAGAGTCGAGAGAAAGTTTTGACATGCTATTGAGCATCCATTTGAGGTTTATGAATTTGAGCTTCAGTTGTTGATTTTTAGCTTCAATGTGCCGTTTCCAAGTGCGCCTCCTGTCAAGGTGCATTCCGAGATACTTTACTTCGTTACTTTGAGGTATAGATACATTGTTTAGATATACTTGAGAACAAGTCAGTTTTAGCAATGTGAAGGTAACGTGGATGCATTTGGTTTCGTTCATTCTGATTCTCCATTTTGCTAGCCATTCTTCAAGAAGTGAGATGTGACCTTGCAGTGTACGGAATGCCGTAACTGGACCTGAATCAGTGCATAGTATGGCAACGTCGTCCGCAAAGGTAGCTGTCGTTGTTTTGTCGCATATTGGGAGATCAGATGTGAATACAGCGTAAAGTACCGGTCCCAAAACACTTCCTTGAGGTACACCAGCATGCACACGATGTTTAGCGGTAGAATAGCTTTTGTATCTCACCGGGAATGTGCGGTCGGTTATGTAGGAGGAGAGTATTTTGTGGAAGCTTTTCGGAAGCATTGATTCAATTTTGAAGATCAACTCTTCATACCAGACTTTATCGAAGGCTTGAGTTACGTCTAAAAAGATTGCTGAGCAGTACTTCTTGTCTTCGAATGCTATTTTAATGTCTGACACGATTCGATGGACCTGTTGAATGGTGCTGTGATGTCTTTGAAACCCAAATTGATGCTCTGGATTTTTTTTTGCATCTTCTAGTATTGGTAGTAGCTTTTTCAACAGAACTTTGGAGACGCATGACAAAAGACTAATAGGTCTGTTTGACTTCACTTGAGAAGAGTCCTTACCAGGCTTAGGGATCATTATGATCTCGCCTGTTTTCCAAACTTCAGGAAAATATCCGATTCGAAAGATAGCATTGAATAGATTAGAAAGCCAAGAGAATACGATCGATGGCCAAGTGTTTGAGAATAGCATTGGTGATTAGGTCATTTCCCGGAGACTTTTTTGAGCATGTTTTCTGAATAATGATATCCTGCACTTCCTTAGCCGAAGTCTTGATTGGTTCTGAGTCCTGAGCATTGACATTAGGTGGAAAGTCACATGTTGCCGTGTTGAAAGGTGTGAAAACCTGTTCTAGGTGAACTGCGAAGGCGGTGACTTTCTCTGCGTCACTTCTGGCCCATTGCAGAGAAAGCCACTGCCTTCGCAGTTCACCGAGTGACGGTTTTTTGCACATTGCTTCATAGTACTTACTATCGTTAGCTCACCGAAATACTCTCAATTGTATGTCCAAATCACTTTGATGCTATGTATTTTTGTATAGCTGTACCTACCAATTTCCAAAGCAAATGTTGATTTAAACTATTAAGTTCTAAGAGTTTCTAAACTTTTAACCTCTGTATTTGCTTTTCTGAGGATAATTTATCGTTATAGGTTTAGAAGAGGTCTGGTTCGGATTGTTCTTTAGGGAGTACCACAGTATGAAATACTTAATGGCGTTGAGTGTTACATTTTTGTTGCAGCAGGATCAATCAAGAGTATGTAAGATCATTCGCGAGTTCTTTAATACAAAGGAAAATTAGGTCACCCATACATAGCCAGCAAACAGTGCAACGATGATAAAGGCACAGTTATTAACGAAGAAGATAAAAAGAATGGGTCCTAAGATGGATCTCTGAGGAACACCGGATTCGAAAGCTAATTGAATACTGACTTATAATGTTATAAATATATTTCACAGAACGCAAATATGTTCTAACCTTATTATCTAGTATTCCAATAAATAGCAAGCTTGACATGAATCTTAGTACAAGCAAGGTTTAATCATTACGAGAGGTCTGGTATTTTCCCCTCATAAAAACATGTTTTTAAAAATTTAACTTGCTTTTCAGTAATTGGTAAATAAAAAAATCCTCCAATATTGATAACAACCAATGTTTTAAAGCAATGAAAATGTTTGAGTTCTTCTAAGTCTTCTACAACTTCCCACATTTTCTCTCTGCAGGTACTAGTCTCATCCCAATATTCTATAGCTACTTTGCAAACATGAATTATTCAGTTCGCATCGTTCACACCAGATATAAGTAGCAAAATTATTTTCGAAATTAACATGCTTATCTTTTAACATGCTTTTAGATAACAATTTAATCTATATAATCCCTGCTTACCAACACCCCCAGACACTCAACTAAACACACAACCTAGGCACCCAAAGACACTTAATATCATTCCAATTTATACCAGCAAAACGTCATACGAATAATTGAAAACCTTTTACGAATCCATTTGGATTAGCAATCAAATTTGAAATATGCTCCCCCAGATAATATTATACATATTGGCCCGGTATAGATTTAACGAAAACAAGTCGATACAGGCGAGTAGCAATTATTATTATTATTATTTCTGCACATGAAAACTTTATGTAAAGTGCAGGTGGCTTAAAATCTTGTTTACACACTACTTCATGCAACTCGATTAATGGACTCGTCTAGTACATGTGTTTCGCCTAGATAACTTTGTTTTAAGCTGCGAAACGAAATGCGCTTGATACGAATTATGTAGGTATCTGTCCTAAGGTGGATTAACTTGTTTCGCGAAAAAAAAATCCTGCCTGTAAATGGTATGTTAATGCCCATTTTCGTAGAGACATGTGCATGATTTTTTTTTTAATTAGATTGGCGTCTGGTTACTACAGATTTTATGAGACAGATACAACATTCAGATACTTGTCTGAACTGAGCTGGAGATTTTATTTGGAATTATGAAATTTATCCGGCGAATTTTGTTTGAAAAATTCTTCTTTATCATAAACTATACTCTACTGGCCATCGAAAAAATCTTTTTACTTCCGTTAAAATAACATAGATTCCAGGTTTAAAGATGAAATCATTGGCCGTTCGGACGTGGCGAAAGAACATGATTAAAAAATACATACGCCATTGAAAAGAACAAATGTTCCACATTATCCGCATGTACTCTTAACAATTGCTGTACAAATATTTACATTAGAATTTGTGAAATATCTTTAATGTACGTTCCGAATATGTATCGACGAGAGAAATAGAGGAAGATAGAACGACGAAAAAAATGATGTCATTCGATTACTTTTAGAAACTATTGACGAACCGCATAGAGAGGGTCTAGTTCGGGGGGACAAGATCTAAGCAAGTGTCGTCTAACAAAGTACCGAAAGCAAGCAGCCGTTAGTATACTGGGCAGTTAATTCAAAATGTGTGATTTCTTGCGAGTGTTGTGCTGCTTCTATTCAAACAGAATATTTTTACTTTTTACTTTTTCTCCAAATACGTTAAACGAACAAGTTTTCGATACGTTCGGAGATGGAGAGAAAAAGACTCGGTACGTGGTGTGGGGTCTCTTTGCCCCTCGAGCGACAAATCAAATAAACAAACATAATCAAATTTCTAACGAGGAGTAAGATCACTACAAAAGACAAATAATTTTCTTAGCCACCCGCGAGATTTGGTCTTTATTGAAATCGCAGTGTTGGGGACATGGAATTGATGGTTTCGGTAGTTCCGTGTAGACAGGTTGAGTTAAGGTAGCTGTTCTAAAAGTTGACAAAATCAAGATAATAGAACCTGTGATTTGTTCTTCTAAAATTAGAACATCAATCGCTATGCTGTGTGCGGAGTCTGGTGAAATATCGGGCGGGTCATAAACAGCCTTGATCGCTTACCTGTCCGTTTCACCTTCAGCGGTCTATTTATTTTGGCTGTCGCCGCTGGTTGGCGTCATAGACGCCACATAAACGTTTTTGACTAATCCCAGCGTTAACACAAATTTTCAGATCGCGTTCTTTTGATTTTTTCGTCTAAATACACATGCGACAGTCAGAGAGAAGAAGTGGAGCGTGGTCTTCGGAGCAACACCGGAGAAACCCCAAATTATTGTCGAGCCCGCATTTGAAACAACAAGACTTCATGACTCGTTTTGCATTAATTCGAAATAAAGAGCTCCAAACAGAGTTACAATAAGTCAACTGTTGGCGTTTCAATGGTGAGCTCGATTGTTTCAATTTTTTTTCGTAGTCGGTTTGGGTACAAGAAAAACGTGCAATTGTCATTATAAAGTGATTGTTTCGATCATGCATTGTAGGTCAAATCGCGACGATTTTCGATACAGGCTAGTAAAGTTCCTTTGATAGTGAACATTTGTTATTGCGCAGATTTAACTAAATTATTTTTTTGCATGAATAATCAATATCACATTCTAAAATCCGGTTGTAATCGATGGAATTGATGATGATACATAGTTCAGGATAAGAATTAGTAGTAAATAAATAGAGAGTGCAAAAATAAAATCGATTAGATAGCCGTTGAAAGTGGAAAATTCGTAGGCAAATAATAACTTCAACTGTTGCTTTTTTCCGTTTGAAAGAATTTCTAAAGGCTTCGAAGCAGAGAATATTTACCTTGGATTTTTTGAATGGTTGAACCTATTATTTTCAATTTAAATAAACTCTCTCTACTTCTATACGTGTTTTATAGATCCAAAAATAAGACAATTCTCACCACTTTTCGGCAAGCTAGTATTAAGCTTTGCCTTGCACACGACCTTTTCATCGCCAATACTGGCAGCGAACCAACCTTCCTCACCTCAAACCGTAGAGAGGTTCTTGACGTTAGCTTGATCATTGGGCGGCACTCGCATCTTCTCCGTGACTGGAGGGTTTCACAGGAGTGTTCATTTCTGGTCATAGGTACATATCGTTCAACGTGGCTGGCCGCAGCTCAGTTGAGGAGGTAGCCTTTACTAACAGAAAGAGGACAGACTGGAAGTTACGTAAATCTCTGGTCCGATCCTCACTGGAAACTGCTCTTAGGAGCATTGACTGCTTCCATGAATTGGATCAGGAGGTTAACACCCCTACTAGTTCTCTCAACTCCGCGTCTAGGGCAGCATGTAATCCACCCACAGCCAGGGGGAATTACTCGCCCCCCTGATGGAATATGAAGATCAGCAACCTGCGAAGAGAATGTAGGAAGGAGTTCAATAGCTCGAGAAGGTCTAATGACTGGCCGTTGTGCAAAACAAAGCTGAGGGCTTTTAAATATGCCGTACACATGGCAAAGAGGGCCTGATGGAGATATTTCTGTGGAAATGCGGAGAGTCTCAGTGAAGCAAATCGCCTTCGTAAGGCCTTAAGCACGACACCGGAGACTATGGGGTTTATGAGGGCATTTGGACTAGTTCCAGCGCAGACATTCTAAACGATCTTCCGGGCAATTATTGTTCTTTGGAAGCTCTGCACCAAACGGAGCAAGCTATCAGCTCAACGCCGTCTTTCAGACTATCAAATTCTCAACTGGAATGGGCTATTGACTCATCCCCGAACCCTGATGGCTTCCTTCTGGCTGATATCCAGCAGTCCATGGGAGTTTCGCTACCATGGCTCAGAAAGATTTATAACGCGTGCTTGCGCTTTTCGTATGTTCCCACCGTCTGGCGGGAAACTAGAGTTCAGGGTTGTCTCTAAAGCATGAAAAGTTTTGCATGTTAAACCAAAGGACTATCGTCCAATAAGTCTTAACTCTGTCCTACTTAAGATTTTGGAAGGGATCATTGATTGCCATATTAAAAGATCAATCGATCCTATGTTGATCTGGCTTACACCTCTTCAACTGCTCTTCACGTCCTCAATGAGCAAGTCGAGAAATCTCGTGCTCTTAAGGGATATACGCTTGTCGCCTTCTTGGACAAATGTTGAAGCACTTTCGGTGCACTGCGGTGCTGTATTGTGCAGCTTCTTATGAATAGAGCGATTATCTCTTCGCTGGGGTATGCTCGCTTACGACGAGGGATCAGCAAAGGCACATTTCCTCTCTCCCCTGCTATGGAACATCACGGTGAATACTCTCTTAATGAGGCTGGACCGTGCCGGCTGAAAAGTGATTGCGTATGCGGACGATATAGCAGTAGCAGTGTCGGGAAAGTATATATCTACGCGATCGGAGAGGTTGAATCACTCTCTTGACTTACTTTTACGTTGGAGCCGTGAGTGTGGCTTAAATGTGAATCCTACAAAATGAGGGTAGTGCTGTTCACAAGGAAGTACAAATTTCCTTGTTTTGATTTACCGAAATTATTGGAGTCTCCATTGACCTGAGCCAGAGGGCTCATCCTCGACTCGAAGTTACTATGGACCTACAATATAGCAGGAAGAGCGCGCAAGGCTTCCAACGCACTTTACATCTGCAAAAGAGGCAAAGGGGCGAATTGGGATCACAGCCTTTATATCGCTGTAGTTGAGCCAATTATATTGTTTGGGGTGGCGTTCTGGTGGCAGGTTGCTCTTAAGGCTACCTGCAAACAGCAGCTTGAAAAAGTGCAGAGGATAGTGTCACTACTGATAGCTGGAGCGCTTCGCTCCACCCTACTAAGGCACTTTTCGTGTTGCTACATCGGCTACCAACCAATCTACTGATCTGACAGCAAGCTAATCTTGCTGCTATGAAACTGAATTGTATCTCAGCATGGAATAGAACAGAGTTCGGCCATGCGAGGATTTTGGCCGAGGGAGTTCTCCGGTATAGACAACACCCGCTCCAGCGGTACTCCGCACTTTCAACTAGATTTGGAGTTCAAAACTCCCATGCCTGGTAGAGATGAATGACGTGATCGTGTCACCCTCGAAAGTGTGCTTATTCATGTGTACACCGATGGCTGTCCCTTACTTCCCTTGTACAATATAGATTTGGCTGTTCAATTAATTTGGATACCTCGACATAAGGGTTTTCAGAGCAACTGTGAGGCCGATGAACTAGCTAGACTTGGTACCTTGCTACCGGAGGTCTCATACTCTTTCAGCCAAAAATATCTTGAGGACACTAGGAAGTCCTGGGCAGATGAATCATCCTGTGCGATAACAAGGCAGTCCTGGGTATCCATAGAAGCGCTCTGCGTTGCACTGTGGGCGTTCTTACGGGTCACTGACTCATAGGACGGCATGCGCAACGATTGGGCGGATGGTTCAACGACTTCTGTCGGAGTTGTGGCGCTGAGGACTAGGAGGAATCCGTCCTTCATCTCATGTGCTTGTGCCATTGCCCGGTTTTGGCAAGGAGAAGGGTGGCGGCACTTGGTGCACTCTTTCTCTCAAGTCTGACTGAACTGTCCCAGGTCAATTTAAAGGGGATAGTGCGTTTCGTCAAAGAAAGCAGATGGCTTCCTGTGAGTAGGAGAGAATAATAAATTATTGTGGCATCACCACGGGCCTCTCCTGTGCCTAGGTGTGTCTATCGGCAGGCTTCAGTCGATCGGCAGCCACTTCAAACTACCTACCTACCTGGTATTAATTACTAATACTAATTGTTTCAAAGCTCCCAAAAATAAAATTATTTTTGGTAGTTTTAATGCTTTGAAGTTAAAAATGAAAACTATGGTTCTTCGAAACATCTGATTCCGCCCTCGATTCTCTCGCCAATTATGACTCCAAATAGCAAAATATCTTGGCTTACTTCGCGGATGGATACTTTGTGTTCAAAGGTATTATGCCATCACGGTCAAACAACCTTGCAAACTCAATGTAACCCACGACATATTTATCACCAGCCCGCCTCTTCAATAGTGTAGAGACCACGTCGACTAGCACTCGATAAGCGAGTAAAAAAGAATTCTATTTTTTCCTACAGTAGGGTATATGCTGGCCCTCCTCCTGGTTGTCTTTACTTTACATGACCATAGACATGGCTTAACGGCATAATCGTAACGGATAAATATTTAATTCGCATAATCCAAAACTTCTCTTATTAACTTCAACATTTGAGGAAAAAACAGCAGAAGGTAGGCTGTTCCACATTTTTACTGATTTAAAATAAGAACGAATTGTGGAATTTAACGGTTCGACTGGTGACCTGAAGGGTATGAGTAGTAGCAGAGGATTGAAGAGGAGTCTGTTCTCTATTTTTTGTGCCAGTGTCCTACTGTCGCGAGGAAGAGAATGGACTCTCTTGGGGCACCCTTAATTTGAGATCTGACTCATTTATCCTTTATCAAATTAAGGGGTATTTTACAGTTTATCAAAAGAACTAAATTGTTCCCAAAATAGTGGCTAGGTGAGTGTATATCAGTGGTATCACAACGAGCCTCTAATGCACTTACGTCTGTCTTTTCTCCCAAAATCCTCCAATTGACAGCCACTTAACCTAACCTAAGCTTATGTTACTTTCGACGAAAAAAAACTTTAATAATAAGAATCAATGGTGGGTGATAGGACTTTTTGAAAATGTTCGTCGAGAAATTCGGCCTATTGCTAAAGACTTTAGATGCACAAAAAGAGCGAGAGAGGTATATTGGATGTTATTATTTTACTTTTGGAGCCCATCACCAGGATCAATATTTGATTTTGAAGCTTCTAACCATACGTAATTTTTAGTTGAACAAACCAAATTTTTAGTTGAAGAAACAAAATTTTCAATTGAATAAATCAAAATTAAATAGCTCAAACTGTAGGAAACCCTTTCGTGGAAGGGTGTTAGAATGGGCGACAAGGAATCGAGGCCCATCCTGGAGTCTTTCGAGCTGTTTTGTAGAGATAGGGTTTTGTAATAAAACAACACAGTTTCGGGCGAGGGATCAGATTCGGCAGTGAAAAAAACAATGATACGAGTGAGCTTCTTGATTGTGGCAATCGATCCTTGTAGCAGACTTAGACTATTTTCCAACGGAGTTTATACAACAGGCTACCAGTACTTCACTTTATTCTTCGCAGGAACAGCTACGGATCCTAAAAGATCAGGTAAAAATCAACTGAGAGCTTGAAAAATTGTAAAGAAGCTGAATATGCTTTATTTTTTGCATTGCTAATAACATTTTTACAATAGTTAATATTATTGCATAGATCCTGTAAGAGAGAAGATAGCTCCGTCGATATCGTGCAACAAATTTTGGCAGACATACTAAGCTCAATTAAATAAAACTGATCTCTCAGTTCAAAAAAGTATACGCCCACATGTCAGAACACTTTGGATGCCAAGCCTTATTCGGAACAGATTTCAATTTCATTATATTTTTAAAAGATTTTGATGTGTTCAGCTCATAGACTAGAGCGTTTAGAAATATAAGTGAGCACTGGTGATTGCAAAGAGTATGATCTGGAATGTGCCTTCTTTTGATTTTTGTTGCCTTATTATGTTTGGGCGAAGTTTATAAGTTGCAGGTACAAGGTTTATCCAGCACGATAGTAACCTGTACGGAATTACTTTTAAATAAAAATCTTTTTAATGTTCTGAGTTATCACAGCAGTGTTCAAATTATAACATTCAAGAAGAGCATATATGTTCTACAAATAAAGCTCACCCAATATCTATGAGCCTCTTGATAAAGTGGCAGACTCTAGGTGATTTTTAGACGTTCTCGACAGTAGAACTGTATTTTCCTAAACATATGGAAACGAAATTATCTCCTCTGCTAATGACACAAAAAATTGAACCGGAACTAGAAGCCAAGTTCTCTAAATTTGAGAGAAACTTTCAACACTTTGCGTAGGAAAAATGGCGTGGAACGCTCACAGTTTCGAGATGTCTTACTGAAGGATATGGGCTCACTATCGGGTTTGACGGAGGCTGGTGCAGCTGAAATTATAGGGACCAAGGACACAATCTTGAAAAATCTAAGCTAAAAAAGTTATGAAAAGTGGATAAGAGAATACGAAAATTTTATTTCAGAGTACTTGAGTGGGAAAATTTATCTATTCATCCGCCCGAACTTTGTTCATTACTAGGTTGTTGTTTTTGGAATTATGATTTAATGACGACTGAAGCCAAATACCAATGCTAATGCAATTGCTCGTTCTAGAAAGATTTGAGATGTTTTTTTCTAGAGCTTTTTACGAGAAAATGAAAATCTTCATCGAAGTAGGGCATTGTTTTTAAACATGCAACAGGATTCAATGTATCTTTATATGCTTATATTTCTCTGTAGAACAAAACTATAAGATTTGAAAATATCCGAGACTGTCCAAAATGGTTTAATATTGCCATATCGTATGAAAATAACATAAACTTAAAATATTGCGAATATCAAACACAACAGGTTGAAAAAAGGCTCACTAAACATGTGAAAACTTTAGGTCTTACAAGAAATACATTTAGGTCCTCCTAACTTCAATATCTGCCGCCTGAAAAATTTATCTAAATAGCATATCTTTGTAATTTCTCACAATTCCGCAAATCTCTTGTAATTTACAATCTTTCCCCACATTTTTTCAGTCGAGCAGTTGGGCGGACATCGGCGGCATCAGGTTATTTTTCGTGCATCCGGACCAATTATATTTTTAGATTTTATGCATTTTTTGCCTACATACACTACTCTCACATTTTAGTTTGGTTGGACCAAATAAAAAAAAAACCTGGATGAAAATGCATTGCGCAGCAGCATTTTGATCGTTGCAAGTGGAGAAATTATGATGTTTTCAAAAACATTTAAAATAAATCTACGAAATTCATCTCATATCTCGTGTGATTTATTGGAACATCCTCCGAAATTCACTTAAACTAATTTTAAATCGCAAGGAATTATAGAAATGAGAAGTTAAATGCCGAAATGTTCTAAAATACGATGACAGAATCATGTTAATTAGTGAGAATTTGTATTTTTTCCGTGTCGTAATGAGTTTAGTGATTATTTAAAATTTTTTTGAAAAATATACCTGATGGATTTTATAGCCTTTAAAATTGGATTTGTATGACATTACCTGAAAATAATAGAAAAAAGTTAATATAAGTTATTGGCGAGATTAAATAACATTGTAAAATTTCAACAAAAATATTGTCGAAATTAAATGAATTTCAATTGCAACAATTTATTAAAATGTTCTCTTCTGCTTTGTGAACTGGGATTTGAGACAACCAGAAAAGCTTATTCTCACTAAAAACGATCTATAGCAAAAAAAAATATTTTCGGTATCTATTTCTACTTGACCATTCAATATTTATTTTAATATTTTTTATTCAATATTTTCAAATATTTATGCTTAAGTTCAAATTTTCAAGGATATAATATTTAAAGCCAAAAATATCTTAACATATCATAATTCGAGTTGGGCGGCTTTTTTTCCATTTTTTTCTTGGATCCTAGTAGTAGTTCATAGATCAAATTTCATCTCCAGCCATCAACTTCAAAATATTATTTCCATTTTTCAGAAATGATAATTTAAAAAATCATTAATCTAATTACAAAACACTTTGACTAAACCAAAATCGACCACGCCCCATAAAATTTCCCGAAAATCCTTGTATTACCTTAAGTACCTGTTAATTACCTTTTATGACCCTGCATTTATGCTAATGACTTTTGCCGAAAATATTACTAAGACCTCATCTATGCAGGTGTTCAAGCCTCAACTTTTAATTTAGATCCTGTTATAAATAGCAGGACACACATGTCCTAGCTTCAGAAAAATTTCAACAGCCATCCAAGTTCTAGCTATAGCAACTTAGAATCGCAAATGAAAATGGATTTCGTCCCAGCTCGTAAATATAACCGTAGTCGAGTGTGCATCCCTACGGCGAAAAACACTATATCTTTGGCAAAGGATCTACAAAAGCCAAATAAGATTAATGTAGATGCAACGAAGAAGCCATCATTCGATGAAGCTTTGCTAGCATTAAACGTCGCACCCAAACTGAGTAAACCTAAAAACGAAAAAAGCAACAAGGAAGTGCCGAAGCAACGAAGGACCCTTTTCATCGATGAATTCGCTGTGAAAAGCCACCATTTTACCAAAGCTAACGGTCAAGCTGTAAAACCAAACTCGACTGTCAAGAATGGTAAACGTAAAATCGAAAGCATTCATGAACTCGCAACTAGCTCGAAGAAGCTTAAACTGATTCCGTGCGCTGAAAAGCCTCAACAATCGAAGGAGAACAGAAAGCCGCAACAATCGAAAGAGAACAAGAAGCCTCAGAAACCTAAGCCGAGTATACGCGAACGAATCATTAAAGGGCAAAGCAAATTGAAGCCGGATGTTATACCGCAACGATCGGTTCAACCTGTTCGTAGGAATATGGACGAAATTAAAAAGAAGCTAGCAGCAATAGCAGAGCGTCAACGGCAGAAACGTGTTGAGCTCGAAGCTGCTTCGGCCATGATTGTCAGGGGGGACGCAGTTATAAAAGCCGTCGCCGTTCCTGAGAAAATTCAGCAGCGGCCAGCGATTTCGGCACAGCTTCTACAAGACTTAGAACTGAGTTCGTCCGACGAAGAATAATTTTGGTTTTTTGATTATTTTTTATAATTTATATTATTTTGAATGTTAATCTGTGATTTTATTTTTAATTGTCTAGTTCTTGATTATTTTTTATTTTTAAAAATATTTCGTTTTAAATAAATTTATTATTTGCAATTACTTTATTATTTAAACTTCATTCTTAAATTCACTGTTTTAAACAACTCAGATTTCTAACTGGCAGTAAAACCAAAAACTCACTTTTTAACAAAAAAAGATGCATGACATGCTCCTATAGAAAATATGTAGGAATTTTGAGTGCTCAAAAGTAAGGATGAGCCTTGAAGAGTCATTGGAAGTTGATCGAAAAGACTAACGGTCACTGCTCGGAAACCAAGGGATGTGAGTAAGTGCCGGCCGTGATCTGGAGGCCAAGCGTTCACTAGACCCTAGCAATATAAGGACTAAATGCCGGCGTGAATTGATCAGTTGTGAAAATGTAGAAAAACATAATTTGTAGCTGACAGAGACCACTAAACCTACTAGTTATTAAAAAATATGTTCAGTTTATGTCCGATCCCTTTAGTGATGGGCTCAAAAACGCCAAACAGTTTGAAAAACACGTTTGACTGCAAAAAACGAACGAACAGTTTTTCCAAATAGCGAAAAACAGTTTTTCTAAAACGAAATTTTTTTTCTAGAACGAACAGCATTTCTAAAACGAACCGTATTTCTACAACGAATAGCTTTTCTAAAGCCAATCGTTTTTCTAAAACGGGCCATTCTTCTCAAACCAACAGTTTTTCTAAAAACGAATAGTTTTTATAAAACCAATCGTTTTTCTAACCGTTTTTTTAAAACGAATCGTTTTTCTAAAACGAACCGTTTTTTTTTTAAACGAACCGTTTTTTAAAAACAAACTGTTTTTTTAAACGAGTCGTTTTTCGTTTTTTAAAAAGAACTGTTTGGCAGTGGAAAACTGTTTAGCTGCGGAAAACAGTATTTTATTCAAATATTCAAAAAGTTTTCAGGGCAAAAGGAGCTGAAATCGGACAAAATCGGCAAATTTTGGGTTAGAGTGGTTTGGGACATAACGGGCCAAATTTCGGTTTTGTAGCGGAGTAAGGGGTTTTTTTTTGCCATAGTTTAGCAAAAACTGCTTTTACCGCGCTTTCGATGATTGGAAGTGGTCGGGGAGTAGTAAGAGCAAAAAATGTTTGATAGGGAAAATTGGGCAAAAACGTCAATTTTTTCCAAAAAAAAAAAAAATGTTTATCTAGCATGAATTCGGGGACCTTTCTGAGTTGTTTCGGGCGAAATTTCCATACAAGTCTGGGAAAAAGCGACCTAGTTTCCAAGATACGGCAAAATGAAATCCGCCGGAAAAACTAAAAGTAGCACTAAAAGTGCCAAGGAGGAACAGGTTAAGATCCTTTTTGGTTCATCAGTTGGCGTCTCCGGGTGTGCTGAGGCCCTCCTCCTGACTGCAGGTCGCCACGAGGGTATCTCCATGTAAAATTTACGAGACCATGGGAGGTAAGGGGCCCCTGGACTCATGCCCAGCCTTACGGAAGAGGTTGGCCCCCTAGTGGGTGCATGTTTAATAAACGGAACATTTTTTTTATTGCTTCAGTGAGGCGAAGTGGCAATCCGACTGTTTTAGATTAGCCAGGAAAAGTTTGGTATCAGAGATCGCTCAATGAAAAGTCATATAGATGACAACAGGATTAGTTGGTCCCATCTTAGTAATTTTTTTACTATTGTCATTTGAACGAATACAGTAGGTGTTTTTGCATATAATAAAATGAAAAACAAATTATTGAACAATTGATTGAATTTGATCGTTTTTCTTTAGATGGCCCCTAGATTGGAGAAAGACTTGCCAAATAAATGACCGACCATTGGAAAGTTACCGACAAGCTGCACAGACTAATGACTCGGTATTCTTTGAAGGTAATCTTGCACCATCACCATTCTAGCTTGGGAACGTTGTGTCTGGAGGGTGGAGGGGGGCATATTAGTCAATTTCATCACATTACTGCAAATCGTATGCATTGATGTATACATGTATATACTTCAAATAGGTATTTGGAACAGGTATTTTTTCGTACTCTTACTAGTTATACCTAGTATGTGAAAGTCCTAGTACGACCCAACTCTAATTGTCATACAGCATAAAATTTGTTTCTCTCGTTAATTCAAACTGTTTTTTTTTTCAAACAGTTTTAAAAACAGTTGTTTTTGAAAAAAAAAACAGTTCGTTTTCGTTTTTTGAAAACAACTGAAACGTCCATCACTAGATCCCTTATCGTTCGAATCTCTATTATTTTACAGATGTTTATAGCTCACGGTTCAAATCCAGCTACACACCGGGCTTGAAGTAAACCTAACTCTAAGTTCATAGGCATCGAGTAAAGTGAGCTATGGGGCTAGTCTTTTGTAGGCTTGAATGATTGTGAATGAAACCAAAATTATCATTCGAGAAAGTAAGAAACGTACGCAGAAGCTGCGTTTTCGTCCCAACAAAAATGGTAATATAGCCGATGGTCACTGTGATATTCTTCAGAACGGGCTGTAGAGGGATATAGCGGAGTCAGTTTTGCATAAAGAGCTATAGTTGTATGACGAATCTTTATTATGTGGCTGAACTACTTTACATGTTGCAGTTTGATAAAGTAGTTAAATCTGGTAGATTACATAAACAATATGATAATCACAACTTACTAATAGTTTTTGCTTTTTATTAAAGAATCAGGTGTAGGGTTATGCTGCAATTTGACCGCGAGTCTGTTAGTATAATGCGAAAAAAAACTGAGCAGTGTTTGTTTAAAATTTGGTTTTACAAACGGAATTTCTTTTTTGAATACATTATAAATGTTGTAGAAAGCCTATAGGAAGTGTGCCTTATCACGTACGCACCCATTTGAGTGGTAAAAATAGTTCAAACAGGATCGTACATCAGTTGACAACTTGTCTCACGTATCTCGTCCAGCAACATCAACCAACGACAAAAAAGTCGAAAAAGTTAAGAATATTGTGCATCGACATGCGATGGATTGCAGTGGGACTTGTGCAGAAATTGCCGAAATTTCTTCAAAGAGTGTACCGCAAAACTGTTGCTGAGGAGGTGCTCGCTACGGAATCACATCATTACTGATGACAAGACTTGGGTGTATGAACAAAGTGACGCTATCAGCATGAGTTAAAGCCCCAAAAGCCTCTTCAAAAGCGTTCTAAAATTAAAGTGATGACGACTGTGTTCCTCGATTGTCGGTGTCCTCGGATTTCCTCCTGCAAGGAGAATTGGAGGAGAATATTATTTGAGTGTTGTAAAACATTCGGGAGAGAATAATCGTCGAGAGAGGTTGGAATTATGGAAGGACAATTGATGGTTCTTGCCCCACGATAATGCAGCAGATCACACATCACAAATTGTACGCGGGTATTTGACCAAAAAAAACGTCAATATCGTCTCACAAGCACCATGTTCGATAGACATAGCCCCCTGTGACTTTTTTCTATTTCCCAAACTCCGTGGAAAATCATAGAAGAGAATTCGCATAGAAGAGAATTCGCAGACGGAGCTGAAAGCCATTCAAAAATCTTCCTACCTAAAATGTTTTGAAGGTTGAAAAAATATTGGCATTTGTCTATCGCCTCTGATGGTGGTTATTTTGAAGGGGATTAACTTAATATTGAGGAATAATTAACCGTTGTTTTTTTTTATTTGGGGATTATGGGGCTCAAATCTCACTGAGCGCCATGCCACTTATTTTATTTTTTGATCATCTTACATGCAGGTTGATGTCTGATCAAACAGAACGCCAGAACAGAAGAACAAAAAATTCGCCCGCAGTAGCGAACTTGCTAATAACTTTGCTATGCATTCAAAGTTCATAAGCAGGTTCTTAAATTATTTCATTGTTTTTCCCGTTAATGTACCGTATCGAATCTAGTTCGCGAAAACAAGACAACAAAATTGAAATTTATATCCTCTGACCTCTTCAAACAAATTCAAAAGCAAAGCGAGAAAAATTGTCAAAATGGAATGAGCGACCCAAAAATTAATTTGAAACCAAACAAACCCCTTCACAATATTAGAATCACTATAAATTCACCCACCATCACTATCCAAATTTCGAAATTCCTTCGCCAGTTCGATCATGTGAGCAAAATATTGTGTAGATATGTTGTTGCATGCCTACATAAATTTATTTTGATGCGAGGCGGTATTTTTGGCATTTAACAAAATCTAACTGATATGAGTCACATTCGCGACATGGCTTCATCATCGCCATTCACGCAAACAGGTCTTTAAACAAATACTTGTTGAAAAAATAATTTTCATCTCAATTTTACTTCTATTACGATTCGGAGACAGACTACATAAGTAGACCTGGGTATATTGGCAAATCTAAAAGAAACCATGTTTTTCGCGAAAAACTGGTGTGGTCGTAATATACTTGCATATGTGAAATAGATTTAAATCTATATAGAAACACATACCCTCAAACACATGTGCGTATGAGATGTTTTTTACGAGATTCTTTTACGATGCGAAATTATTTAAACAAGCAGTTGGAGAGTAAAATAAACAAACAGGTCTGTTTGAAAAGTGAAATGAAAATAGCCATTATTTTGCGTTAACGACTTTTCACGCCTTCCGCCATTGTTTGTTGCTGCAAGGAAAAGTGCTGGTTGCGGAATTACGTACATACGTGCACACATGTGCGATAATCTGACAGCAATTTATGCATTTATCGCAGCAAACATCGGAAACAATGAATTCTTTTCGACACTCATTCGCTGAGAAATTCGATGATTCCAGCAGCTGGTAACAATAGTATTTCTCGTACCCAAGACGCACACGAATCAACATAACCTCAATTCGCACATAGTTTATCCGAACGAATTTTTCAATGGCGTCAGAAAAACTGAACAAATATTAGATGATTATTTTTTGGGGGAAAAAGATCGCGCAAACTTAGATCTTTTTCACAAAGATGCCGAAAATTTCCTTAAGTTCCTTCCACGACGTTCCATGAAATCCATATGGTTGACCCAGATGATCTAATTGTTCGATAAGTCATCTGGTTGCGATCGTCTTGGCGGAGAGGAGCCAAGTGCGATATTATCACAGCCTGTGGAGGCATGGGGCGACTAAACATCATGCGAATCATAGCAAGTCGGTATTGGAGAATTGTCGATAATACTACAGCAAGTTCCAAAGTAAGACAGACAATTGTGCTCTCGGTACAGGACGGCACTGGCTGGAATCAGTCAAGAAAAATAAATCAAATCTACTGAACGCAAATGGAATATTGAATGCATGGTTTCTTTCAGAATTTCTAGGGAACCAGCCAGCCGTCTGTTGTTCATTAGAAGACGACGAAGAAGAAGAAGAACTGGCTTTAGATACGAAGCTGTTTGCTTTGCATCAGCAATTTTATTTTTTTTTCTCCCTCCTTGCGATCGCTGACGATGCGTATGGATTCCAGCTAAGTTTCGATGAAGCAGAACATTGAATTGTTGACTAGAAGCGCAACGGGGTGAATTTACATATGGCGGCGTCGAAATCAGAATCAAGTTAATTTCCTTACTTCAAAACTGGAGCTGTTTATCGAGACATTGAAGCGGAACGGCAGCTTATTTAGATTAGTATTCGCATTAGTTTTGTGTTCAGCTGTTCGATTAATGATGGATTTTATGATGCAAAATTGGATATGCGGAAATGAAAGAGCGATCAGATTTGTGAATAGAGGCAAAAGGTTTCATTCGATTTTTTAATGCTATTTCGTGAGTCCTGGATGTAGATTTTTTAATATGACAGTTTGATCAAGTACATTTTAGTAGATGCTAAATGTTTTTGAGACTGAGACTTTTTTTCAGACAATTATCAAAGTTAAAATCATTACATAAATCTACCCTACCAAAAATTTTACAAATGACTTTTAGTCCAGTAGCCTTAGACATCAGTAAAAAGGAAACTAATCCCACAACAATCCTCGAACGGCTCTAGGGGTTAAAGCTGGTAGTGAACTTCATCACAAATTTACAATCAATGTGCATGAGGGTCTGGAGTGACTAGTTCCACGGCTCTCTTTACCCCTGATTAATTCAGGTACCTATTCACAGCTTGGTTCGCGGACCCTCATCCGAACCTGGATTCGAACCTGGGACCACACACACAAGAAGCTAGTGCTCTACCTACTAGCCTACTCAAGCTTCCTTATCCTTATACCTCAGACCTTGCGTTTAATCCGGTAGTTCCGATTTTTCGCTAGCTTGTTTATTATGTCTCTCCTATAAATAACCCAAGTTTGCGACCTCGAGCGCCAAACGCAACATTGCCAAAATCGAAAATAAAATCGTTTTCGATTTTTTTTTAGTTTTTGCCAATTTATACCATAATACCGGATAGTTTCCGAGATACAGTCTTTCAAAGTTAGCGATTGTTTTGAAATCTTGAAATTTTTATCAAGCGCATTTTCACTAGTGATGGGCGTTTCTGTTATTTTCAAAAAACGAAAAAGAACTGTTTTTTTAAAAAAACAAACAGTTGTTTTTTAAAACTGTTTGAAAAAAACAGTTTGAATTAACGAAAAGAAACAAATTTTGTGTTGTAAGACAATTAGAGTTGGGTCGTACTAGGATTTTCACATACTAGATATAACTAGTACCAGTACGAAAAAATACCTGTTCCAAATACCTGTTTGAAGTATGTACATGTATACATACAATGCATACGGTTTTCAGTGATGTAATGAAACGGACTGATATGCCCTCCCCCACCTTCCAGACACAACGTTCCCAAGCTAGAATGGGGATGGTGCAAGATGACCTTCCAAGAATACCGAGTCATTAGTCTTTCCAATGGTCGGTCATTTATTTGGCAAGTCTTTCTCCAATCTAGGGGCCATCTAAAGGAAAACGATCAAATTCAACCAATTTAATTTGTTTTTCATTTTATTATATGCAAAAAACACCTCCTGTATTCGTTCAAATGACCAAGATAGGACCAACTAATCTTGTTGTCATCTACATGACTTTTCATAGAGCGATCTCTGATACCAAACTTTTCCTGGCTAATCTAAAACAGTTGGATTTCCACTTCGCCTCACTGAAGCATTAAGTTTTTATTAAGAAATAAAAAGAAATGTTTTGTTTATTAAACATGCACCCACTAGGAGGCCAACCTCTTCCGTAAGGCTGGACATGAGTCCAGGGGCACGCGATCTCGTAAATTTTACAGCCCCGGTAGGGTTGGAGACACCCTCGTGGCGACCTGCAGTCACAAGGAGAGCCTCAGCACACCCAGAGACGCCAACTGGTGAACCAAAAAGGATCTCAACCTTTTCCTCCTTGGCATTTTTAGTGCCACTTTTAGTTTTTCCGTCGGATTTCATTTTGCCGTATCTTCGAAACTAGGTCGCTTTTTCCCGGACTTGTATGGAAATTTCGCTCGAAACAACTCAGAAAGGTCCCCGAATTCATGCTAAATCAAAAAATTTTTTTGGAAAAATGGACGCTTTTGCCCAATTTCCCCTATAAAAATTTTTTTGCGCACTTAAAATATCACTATTGTACTCCCCGACCACTTTCAATCATCGAAAGCGCCGTAATGTTAGTTTTTGCCAAACTATGGCCAAAAACCCTTTACTTCCCTACAAAACCTAATTTTTTGTATCACAGCAATAGATCTTGGCCCGTTATGTCCCAAACCACTCTATTGGCCGATTTTGTCCGATTTTAGCTCCTTTTGCCCTAAAAACTTTTTGAATATTTGAATAAAATACTTGCAAGTACGAAAATACTCGTAAGTACGAAAATACTGTTTTCCGTAGATAAACAGTTCGTTTTAACAAACAAAAAACGGTTCGTTTAAAAAAAAATTAAAAACCATTCGTTTCAAAAAAAAAAAAACTAAAAACGATTCGTTTAAAAAAAACGATTGGCTTTAGAAATACTATTCGTAGTAGAAAAACGGTTTTAGAAAAACTGTTTGTCGCTATTTGGAAAAACTGTTCGTTCGTTTTGTGCAGCCAAACGTTTTTTTCAAACTGTTTGGCGTTTTTGAGCCCATCACTAATTTTCACCTTGTTAGACTGTTTTATTCGTTAAATGCCCCCTCCTCCTGATACTTTGACTAAATTTTTATGTTCTTTGATTTCCGATGATTTTCAGCTGAGATACAATGAACACCGCAAATCGTCTTTTTCCAAAGACGCTCTTGGAAAAGCTTTGTCACCGGTTTGTTTGTTGATATTTTCATATAAAAATATTACACAATGTTATTGAAATGATAATTAGTAATGTACAAAATGTTTAAATAAAATTGCTCTATCCATATTTCTAAAAAAAAATCGTTCAAAAAGTGTTTTTTTTTCGCACTGAAACCCTTAACCCTTAAAGTCTCCTTACATGTCAAACACAAACTCGCACTGGGACTGGGATCAGAAATTTGATAGATTTTGAATTTAAACTGCAATGGAGACACACACAACTCATTTAATGACGACCAGAAGAGAACTTGGTAACTTGGTAACTTGGTGATGCGAAGAACCTGTCCTTGAGGTCTAGGAAGTGGAAGAGGAGTGCAGTGGGTGGATGCGTACGGTAGGGATGCGTCATTCAATCGGCGTCGAAAGGCTTTATCTTGAAAACTATCGGTTCTACAGAGACGGTTTAGGTTTCAATTTGGAGCAAATTTAGTATAATTAAAAAACTTACTACATAGGTTTTATCATAAAATAAGTCTTTTGTGGTATAAATTAAAAGATCGAATATTTATAGACTTTTTTTTCGATTTTGATAAGGCTGCGTTCTACGCTCGAAGTCGCAAACTTGGCTCATTCATTGGAGCAACATCATAAACAAGTCAGTAAAAAAATCAGAGCTACCGGATTTGACGCTATGTAGGGTAAAAGGATATGCCATTTAGACGACAAGGTTACTGGACTATATCCGCAATTCTTAATTTTGCTGCATTTTTATCTTTTTCATATCCATACTTACATAGTCCGATTCGAATGTAACACAAGTTTTGCAGCCTCCACTATTCGCAGAGAATCAGATAAAACTGTGACGTACCGAATTCTAAAGCAAAGGTAAATAATTATTTCTTATCTCGTGTTTGATAAGAAAAAGAAAAATTTAAATTTATTCACTGATTCTTTCACGTCTCTGAACGGCTGTAGCTCAACTTAAGATGTTTACATTGTCGCGCAATCAGATACAACTACGTATCTTCTGAGAAGACCTAATTAAACTGAACTCATCATTGTTTGTTGCTTCATTTTGCATATTTTATTGATGAGTGTAACTGTTGTTGCACTCAATGTACATATGAAAAATTAAATAAGATCGTATTGGATGATCGAAATTAGCAGGACATCATAAATTCGAATGCCAGAAAAGATTCAAACTGGAAAGAATTGAATTCGAAACAGTAACTTTAAAATACTGCTTATACATATGTATATGTAGTTTCCGAGAGTAGATCGCCTGAAATGCCCGAGACTCCGAGACTTAATTATGGTCTTACGAACGAAGTCAGTGGAATTCGGCGACCCTCTTCTTAATCGTTATTAATTCGATTAATCAATCGAAATAGATGATGGTCGACAACTATATGATGATTTTCGAAATTTTAAAGCAATTTTCGTTGAATCGTCCATTCGTTAGTATTTAGGCATAATGATGGTGATATGTATTTAATTTAAAATATCGTATTGAACAGCCAAATGCATGGGTCGATTAAAAACTAACGCCCACTGTATAAATAACAAACAAACAAACAAACAAACTACTTGCAATTGAATTAAACCAATTTGATTATTTTTAGCTTTCAATCCAAAATATTTTATTTGGGAGACCATTTTATTTTTACTTTAGAAGCTAGATAATATCGATATTTGTCGATATCGATATTTTGAAGGTAATCTGCCTTCTTCGTCAGAGTCTATCTACCTGAAACTACTATTTATACTTTATATCGTGCAACTGATTACCCTAATAAAAGCTAATTAATTAAGCCGAAAAGCATATATGAAATCAGTCTGTCAATTTATCTGAAAACAATATGCGTAAGTGTAAAGTTTATTTTCAACTCATAAATTAGCAAAAAACTTAATTCAACATTAAAAAACTGCAACTATATATGTTTAATCGGGTTGGGTACAAAATCTCGTATTACAATATCCCGTTTACAAAATCCCAATTACAAAATCCCGCATTACAAAATCCTGTAACATAAAATCCCGTAATACAAAATCCCGCGCCTGATTCTATATTATGCAAAACTACGGGAATTTTCATTCAGCTTTTTTTTTATTCTAGCTAAAAGGACGATAAGAAAAATTAATGGAGAAAGGTACTAAAAAATTAAAAAAATTATATTATGATTATATTATATTATAAAAAGGTCTAAAATAAAAAAATAAAAAAATCTATTATTTGAGAAGAATCGCGTACAATATGTCTAAGTGTTGAAATTTATTCCTAAATAAAAACTTAAATCACTATGTTTTTGTTATTTCATTATATGAATAGGTTTCATACGGGATTTCGTTCCACGAGATTTTGAGTTTCGGGATTTTGAATTTCGGGATTTTGGAATACGGGAATTTTGAAACATACGGGATTTTGTTAATTCGGCATTTTGATACGATCCCGTTTAATCTTATTCGGATCTCTCGTCATTTATTATGGCAGATGGTGAAGGCTTTAGCTTTTCCAGTTGCTGTATGAATTTTTACATAAGTGCCACCGTAAATTTGTTTGATGCTGCATGATAATCTCATAAAAATAATAACTGAATCGCCTAGAGAATCTCGCAGAGAATTTATACAAAATTGGCGAGGACCTACAAGAGGGAATCCTTCAGATTGTCTTGTAAGGAACTGGATGGAACACGAGAGACGTCGAGGTTGTGGAAGGTCTTGGAGAAGGACGTATTAGCTATGCTTGACTCTCCAAACCACCCAGGTGGCGATTGGATTTACCATGCTCTCGGCCAGGACATCTGTGCCTTTGACCAAACCTTCTGCTCTTCGCAGCAGTAGGAAATGATGGCATACAGCGAAATGGTCTGGATTGCTATCATGTCATTTGAAAACTTCAAATCGCTAGGACTAGGTAGCATCGATTTGGCTATGTTGAGAGGAAGAAATTGAAAAGACCTTTGATTGCATGCTCTTTAGGGAGAAATGTGAAGCTGCGAAAGCTCATGGCGTGAACGACGTCCTAGTTAAATAGATATATACATATAACCCGGACTAGCGAACTAAAGAATTAGAATGCATTTCTCGATTGATACTTCAATGCATTCGGTGAATTCCCGGGTTCAGTAATTTTTTGTCATTTTGTGTTGAATTATGGTTCGAGTAAACAAGAATTTAACGCATCATTTCCTTACCTTAAGGGGGCAGGATGGTTTCCAACTTAAACAAAAAAAAAATTTCAATTCTTTTTTTATATGAAAGTATAACATCCCAGGAATATCTTTTGAAAATTTCAAGGCGATCGGACTAAAACTCGCAGAAATAACGGTTGTTTTATGATCGTGTTGCCAGGTATATTTCCACGAGAAACCGAAATAGTCTAGCTCGAAACTCCGAACTATATTTTTGAAGTCGGTGCGTAACATAACTCAAACATTAATGCACCGATCTCAATGAACTTTGCCGGACATCTTTAATATGATAAATACTCGCGGATGAACGATCTTTTTTTTTAAATTTTTTACTATTTTTTACAGGCAATCATAGGCTGATTTTTTTTGTGAAAATGGTACCTCCAAACTAAAAACCGCACCAAAAATCGGAAATCGCATATTTTTCAATATAATTTCGTTCATCCGCGAAAAAACTAATATATTAAGTAAATCACTTCGATTTTTCGATTTCAGATAGCACTGTCAGGCCAGGTTTTACGCACCGCACAACGCCTTTTTTTCGAAGCGCCTTTGATCTACTGCCACCACGGGATAAATAATTAATATTTTTTTCATACAATAATTCCTACATACTCTCAAAAAATAGTCCTTTAATGTGTTATAAAAAATTAGTAATTATTTTCACTCAAAGCTGAGAAAAAAAATCGCAAAAATCGGCTTTTCTTCGGCCTCGGAAACCATCTTGCCCCTTAAGGAAGAAGCATGAAATACTGGATAAATTGAAAAGTGGAGGAAGTATAAGGCATATTGCTAAGGAGTATGGAGTAGGAAAATCGACAGTCTCGGATATTAAAAAGAATAAGGAAAAAATAGAAAGGTAGAAATATTAAAACTGCAAATATTTTCTTGTGATAAAACATCTTCCTTTTCAGTTATGCAGTCAGAATCGAGAGTAGCCTATATTCCAGGAAAAGTATGAAATCCGCCGAGTACGATTTGATGGAGGAGAAACTTTTTTCCTGGTTTCAGAGAAAACGGTTGCAACACATTCCGATCTCCGAAACCCTTGTTTGTGCAAAGGCGAAAGAATTTTTCGACGAAATTTATGGAGGCACACGTTCGTTTTTTGCTAGTAAAGGTTGGCATCATAATTTCAAAAAACGCTTTCGTGTCAGATCTCTAAAGATTTCCGGGGAGAAATGAAGCAATGATTGCAATGTTGTGCAACCATTTAAAATTAAATTTAAGGAAAGAGTAAAAGAGATGAATTTGCAGCTATGTCAAATTTATAATGCAGATGAAACCGCCCTCTTCTGGAGGAAATTACCGGAAAAGACTCTAGCGTTGCGTACGGAAAAATGAGCTGCAGGTAGAAAAATTGCAAAAGAACGAGTGACTCTTTTAGTTTGTTTCAATGCCACTGGAAAGCATCGACTGAAACTTTTGATGATAGGCAAAGGACAGGACAAAGGAAAGGACAGTCTTTACCCGTGGAGTACGTCAGTAGCAAAAATGCTTGGATGACGGAAGTTTGGTTCAAAGAATGGTTTCATACATCATTTGTCAAGCAAGTTAGACGTTATTTAAAAAGTGAAGGGTTGCCAGAACTGTTATTGGATAATGCGACTTGCCATTCAATAAAATCCGAGATAAGAAGCGATGATGGCAAAATTTGTATTATGTTTTTCCCCTCCCCTCATACAACCCATGGATCAAAACGCCATTCGAATTCTAAAACTAAGTTACCGCAAGAGTTTTCTTTGCCATATTTTGGCTACCCTAGATGACGATTTTGTGAAGTGCATCAAACAATTCAATCTCAAAGATGTTGCAATGATTGTCGCCAACGCATGGAACTCTGTCACAGAAAGCACTTTGCGAAAATGTTGGAATAAACTTTTAGGAGTCGATGAATGGGAATCTGAAGATGAATTGCCTATTTCCACATTGACAGAACATTTAACTACTAGGTCTGAAGAGAATGCAATTATCGACTTGCTCAATGATATTTCTCCTGGCGTCTACCAATTTTCAGAAGGTAACGAATGGATTGCAGATGACGCGATCCAAGAACTGAGTAGTGAAGGTGAAGACGACGAAGATCAAATCGATAAACCACTTGTCGAAAACACGAAGGTTTCCCATGCTGAAGCTGTGTCTGCACTTAACAAATGCATTGAATATGCAGAACAAGAATAGTACAATATAAATGAAATATTGTGCCTTCAAAAATCAAGAGAAAAACCCATGCTAGATCTGAAACGGGTTCGTGTTCGTCAAGCAAAGATTACAAATTTTTTCAAATAACTACTGCTCGATTGATTTTATTCTTGGTACAGTTTGTTGATTTATATTCTAACTTTATAATTATGAATTTGAGCTAATAAAATTTTTGTACATTTAAATAAAACGATTTTGTTATATGCATAAAGTACTTAAAATATTAGTTTATGAATGTTCTCGGTCATCCGGCCGATTTGGTAATTCGGACAAGCCATGGAACGTAACTGTCCGAATTATCAAAGGACCACTCTATATATATATGGAAATATGAATTTTTGGCCAAATCGATTTTAATACTAATGTTCTTCCAACATTCGTAAAAACTGTAATATTGCATTTTGCAGAAGATGAGATGTTATTATAGAGGTTCCAGTAGGACAACGTCCACAAATATAGGGTAAAGAAGAGAATTCAGGGGTTTACTGACAAAATATATCTAATAGATTGGCTAAACCCGATAGAAAATAAATGGGCCGAAGTTAAGAGAGCTGTTGCAACAGAAAAAACATGAAATAAAAATATGAATCGACAGTCCTTTGAAAAAGCTTGGTACACCATACCTATAGAAACATGCCAGAAATTAGGGAGCTCTGCCCAGAATATGTGAGGTGATCTTAAAGAATAAAGGGCATGTCACAAAATGTTAAGAAGAATTAACATTTCATTAATAATTTATTAATTTTGTTTTCTAAAAATGAATCGCTTTTCTTATTTCCACTTGTATATTAATATTTTTTAATATATTTAGTTTATGCCTGTAAAATGAATTCATTTTCTTTGTTTGAGACTTAAAACTTATTCAAAATAAGTAAATTCATCTTCTACCTTTATATCTTTCAAATTATTAGAAGTAAACGGAAAATGTTTTATCTACCTATTTTATTTTCCACCACTGTAGTTAACCATTATTCGCTAGTTTTTGAATGAGCCAAAAAACTCATAAAATCGACAGCAGTTATAACAAAAAAGTATAGTTATTTGTTTGTTTATTATATTTTAGAAAGAACCGAGCCTAAAATAACGAATTTAGGAATGAAAAATCGAAGCTTACGCAGCTGCTGCTTTTATTAAAATGGATAATAACACTTTTGAGTGTTCTCAGTGCTTAATTTACCATAATATGCAATTACGACAGACTTGATCGATGTATTTGAGGCAGGGATTTACTTGATAAGACATACAGTCTGTCAAGAATGAGTTTACACATAGGGAAAAAATTCAATTTTTGATCTTTCTAACTATAAAATACTACTTTTTATCTATGTAAATGAATTTTTTTTCTTAGTTATAGTTAGTTACATTATTTCCAACCGATATATACAAAAAAAGTACAACTTCAATGCAAAAAAAGAACAAAAATAGCAACGAAAACAATTATTACAATTCTTGAATTGTCAAGAAACTCTTTACACAATTGTTTTTGTTTGCATTACTGCAACGATGCGGTAAATTTACCGTAATTTTTGGCCTGTATTGTAAAGTTCTATGAATTTGATCATTAGTGTGCGATTAATTTTTGGCTAGTATGCATAACTAAGAGAGATATTGTGTTTTAAAATGCCAGGGCAAAAGATTATCCTTTGAATTGGTTTAGATGATATACTATTTTCACCAATTAGGTAAAAGTGCGCAGGAACTGTCGGAAATGTTTTGTGGTTATAAATCGTGCTGAAAATGAGGATAGATTGGAGCCAAAGTGTAGAGGTGGCCCAAAACCAAAAATATCTAAATGTATAGAGCGCCTTATGATAAGGAAACTTGATAAAAAAAAACCCCTGGATTTCGACCAGAACATTTGCTAGGGAACTCAAGGAAGAGTGTGATGTTGCTGTTTCCCATGAAACAGTACGACAGGCCATCCTACGAAATAACTTCTCATCAAGAGCTGCACAAAAGAAACCACTGCTTTCTGCACTAAATATCGAAAAGCGTTTTTCCTTCGCTATGATGCTCCTTTCTCAACCCGTTGACTTTTGGAACGACGTCATATTCTGCGATGAGACGAAAATTATGTTGTACTGCAATGATGGACCGACTAGAGTGTGGCGCAAGCCTTTAACATCGTTGGAAAATCGAAATATAATTCCGACTGTAAAATTTGGTAAATTATACGTTATGATTTGGGGGTGCTTCTCAAGCAGAGAAGCAGGAGACTTGGCATTCATCGAGTCAACCATGGACGCCCAACAATATTTGCATATCCTTAAAACATATTTGGCGAGCAGTGCGCAGAAATTCGGGTTTATGCATAACAACAAATCAAATTTTAAGTTTTACCAGGACAACGATCCCAAACATAAGGCGCACATGGTGCGAATGTGGCTCTTATACAACTGCGGAAAAGTGATAGATACGCCAGCCCAGGGTTCTGACTTAAATCCCATCAAGAATTTATGGGCCTACTTAAAAAAACAAGTCGCAAAAAGGCAACCCAAAAATCGAACTGCCTTAAAAACTGCGATTCTCGAAGAATGGCAAAAATACCAACCACGTATGACCTGCAAAAGTTGATTCATTCAATGAAAAATCGGTTGCGATGTGTGGTGGATGCCAAAGGTAGCCATACCAAATATTAAATATACCAAATAATATTAAATATCCTGAAAATATGTAAATATTGAATACAATAGTAATTTGTGTAAAGAGTTTCTTGACACTTTAAGAGTTGCAACAATTGTTTTCGTTGGTCTTTTCGTTCTTTTTTTGCATTGAAGTTGTACTTTCTTTTTTATATATTGTTTGGAAATAATGTAAATAACTATAATTAAGAAAAAAAAATTATTTACACAAATAAAAAGTAGTATTTTATTATTAGAAAGATCAAAAACTGAATTTTTTTCATTTGTGTAAACTCATTCTTGACAGACTGTACATATGTATTTTGGAATAAAATGTCCCCTGAGATTCTTGTCAATTTAAAGACAAAGGCAAATGAAGCAAATTTAACGCTGATTTAAGGTTTTCTCAGGGAGTTAAAGTACGTAATAAATATTTCCATAGTTTCTAATACTTTTAGTATAATTTCCATGTTGCTTAATACCTTGATGAATATAAATCGTTCACCATACTGACAAAAAAATACCATCCAGTAAAATTTGATTCACAACAATATCTATGCACCTTACTCTGACTGACTTTTACCTACATCATTTCAGCCACGGGCGATTCAAACCATAGCATGACCGCAATATTCGAAATGTACCAAGACCTGATCTTTCCCATAATCAGATTTATAATTCGATCAAATAACGCGACGATCGAAATCAAAAAGTTACCCGCAGGCTAACCAGTTCTCAGAGTTTTACATGACTTCTTGCGTATAGAAATCGGTTTCTACACTCCCGTACCGATTTCTCGGCACGCAGAGAACTGGAAACAAAAGCCCAAAAGAATGCAGCGCAGCAGGAGACTCCAAACCCAAGTCATAGTGTTATGTAAATAGGAGTCATGAAATCGTATTTGAAATCGACACGGAGACATTGTATTCATTCGCCTCATCAACTAAGCGTCATAAGAACAGTACCGTATCAACCAAACAACCCCTATCGGCCCACATGCCAAAAGAGGTTCAAACGAGCAGCGCTAGCCCTTCAAATTGAACTCAAGTTCAATAAGTCCCTCTTCGGAATAATTAAAGTGGGCTCAATGTACCCCTGGCTGTACCTTGTACAAAACGGGTAATTGCATACAGCACGCGGCCAAGAAAACACATGAGTATGAGCAATCCATGTTTTTTTCGTCGAACGCAAAGTCGATTATCATACAGTACTACTACATACTGTACATTCCGGTACACACAATGGGGGTGTCTGTTTCGGTTCGGAATTGAATGCCGAGATAGCGCGTTGTGGAGAGCCAGAGCCAGGAAGGGAAAATCTCGAAGAGGATCGCGGGATCTGTTTTTCGTCACGAAGCCAACGAACACCGAGGCGACTTTTTCAGCGCGATTCTCAATTCTACACATAGGATGGGCGCAGCATGGCTGGCTGACGACCGCGCCAATTGAATGGAGGAGCATGCGCCCATTTAACAAGTGAAATCGAGATCATATCTTAAGATGTTGTGGCGCGGAGCAGGAAGGGTAGCGAAGTTGAACTACAGCATCAGTTCTTGGACGACAGAGTTAAATATTGTTGGAAATGGAAAGAAAATTCAGAAAACTGTTTGAGTTGCAAGGTTTGTTTACAAAGGCAAATGAATTTTGCGAATTATTACTTGAGAATGTATGCACTTGCGATTTTGGTTTTTCAAGAAAATCATTACTCATCCTCAACCTTTTTAAATTAGAGTACCTAGACAGGTATAATAACTCACCTTCTTCCAAAAGACGTTCGACGTGATTGAAGACATTCGGAAAGGCTGCTAACTGTTTCCTATCCTTAAGTAGCTGCGCCAGATAGTCGGCTATACTTTGTGTATTTTGTTGTGCGTTATTATTCTCACAATTATTCATCTTGGCCCAATATTGTTCTGCTTGTTGCCTTGAAACCGAAAGGAAATACACAATGTCCGCGAAATCAATCGTAACTGCTCAATACAAATTTTTCACGGTCAGGTCACCAGACGCGTAATATCTATCCACTAAATCACCAAATAATTCGTAGGAAATCAAATCAATCGACTACTACGGGTCAATTCCAAACAATCTTCTTCACTTTTTCGATAATTTTCGCGTTTGATTTGCTTCGTTTCTGATCGAAACGGAATTCCTCGCACAAATAACAAAGCTCTACTCGACGATGTCGAGCGGCAGCGACCAAGAAGAAAAATGTCTTGATATCTTGAGATCGCGGCAAAATACAACAACAAATTCAGCCTCCTCGACTCGAGACACGATCAAACCAATATCTGATGAAATAAAAAAAACTTGATTTTCTTGTTAACTTTCTGGGATTCGAATCGATTTGATTTTAGGGCAACCACGAATTTTCAAGTTTTCGCCGCTTTAAACAATCTCGGAATCAAGCTGTCGAGCTGCTCTTAATTCGAAACGACGAAAGGCACAAAGTAATTTTGCAAAATCACGAGGGAAAAATCGTTTTGTTGGACAAATCTAACTTAGTCACAATCATCACAAGTTGCGGGATATTCGAGAGAGAGTTGTACCAAACAACTTTTCACGTTCTCTAAACGAGGGAAATCAAATCGCCGAATCAACAAATTATATCACTTGAAAACGAAACTAATTTCTCAGTTCGATATCGCGTCAACGAATTATTCACACGGATTCGACAAAATTTGGCAAAAACTTCACGGGCGTTACTGTTTGTTTTCACTTCCAAGGGTTTTCTGCACAAACCGTATATGTATAGATTCAGTCCACCACGCGATAAACCGGGCAAATTGACGTTTTAATTCTGGGCGGATCACACAAGCCTGATGGAGTTTCGACACTCGATTAAATTGCAACGAAATTAATTTGCTCAAATTTGCTTTGGAAACTCAAGGAATCACACTGCGATTAAACGAAAACGAAATTTTCAGACTCCGCACGAACCACTCAAACCGAACGCCAGCTAGAATTCAACTAAAAATTCCAACAGATCCATGAAAAAAGAAAATATCCAAGACAGGGACAGATCCAGCTATTCACTCGAGCAGTCTATTCCGTTTTAACTAATCATCCACAGCGGAAAATGCGAGACAACAATTATTTTTAGATGAAAATCAGCCATCTATTGCATGCGCACAACGCTTAAGTGAACTACAGCGATCTCTTGTTCGCTAGCACGAAAAACAATCTCGACCAAGATGGCTGCCATATTTACTCACTCAGTCGCCTCCATTTCCACCAAGCCGCTTCGTTCGTTTATGGGCGTACGTGTAGTTGTAGTTGTGCGACCGACGGTATATCGTCGCCGTCATGCCGCCAACTCAAAACGTCAAATGTACAGAACTCGATCAGAGAATGTGATCATGATCGCTTGCAGCAGCATCGCCCCGGCGGCGGCGGCTTCATGGCTTTTCGTTTCTCTTCCATCCACTTCTTTCGTATATATCGTAGTAGTGTTGGTCGACAAGTGCAGGCGTGTATGCGCGAGACTGAGAAAGATTTTCATTTTCCTCGCGGCTTGAGGGCTATAAATAAAATCGTCGTGTGTGGGTGTTTAGTGTGGAAGGTGTCTCGTTTCAGCGAATGTTGAGTGTACCGGAGCTGAGTCAATCGTTGGCTTAAGAAAGTCGGAAAAGAGGGAAATGTGTAAAGGAAAATCTATAATGTGGCTCTTGCACCCAAACCAAACTCACGTCTCAAGAAAACGAAGGGCTTGTCTTTGAATACGAATCGGTGGAAGTTGCTTCTGCAAGATCAGATTCTTTCCTCAAGAAAACCATAGGCGGCGACATTGTGTTATATCCGTGGGCGCACTAAATTTTCGCGATGACCAGATGGAAAATATGTGTTCCTTTGGTTTCGGTGTGTAATGAGTCTGAGTCAATTGTTGACGAAAGATTAATGTCACCTAGTTCTAGGAAGGAACTGTGACAGACAGGAAGCTATGAGTCTATTTGATTTGGTATGTATGGCTGGTATACATAGCCGTGAAATCGAATTTATCACATTTTAATTTGCTTTCCAGGTATCTACATACATATGCTTATCAAGATGCTAGGCGATGACGGCAGAAATAGGATGAAACAAAATGGACGTCTGTGAAAGGTAAGAAAGCGTAATCACAGAAATTTTTTCATATTTAACTAGGAGATTTGTTTTCCAGGGTAAGTTATACTGGACTATAAAATTGAAGAACTCGGTTGCACTACTTAGTAATTTAAAGGAATTAAATTATTCAGGATTTGACAGGAGATAGGTACTAGGAATAATTTTCGCCGAAGAAAATGTTTACACTTGTTGGAGGTAATGAAAAACCATTTCCTTTTTAGAAATAAATTTAATGGAGTCGATCGCTCTACATCAAATATTATCTCCAAGAGATTGAATCTTAATTGAAACATGCTCCTTAGAATCATTTATCGAATCAAATAAGGAGAGAAAAAATATATATGGGGGAGCTGTAGCTGTCAACTTTGTCTATGCTCCTTATTTCGTAAGGTTTTATGTTTTAAAGACAAAATGTCTCAAATTAACATTTCAGGGCTGTGAACAATTGTTAATGCTCCTCTACACGATGCACTTATACTCGTAATAATGAATCTGAATCCTTCAAATTAATGCAAAAAACCTGAATAGTTACTGCACATTAATACTGAATACACAAATTATTTTCCCAGCATAATTTTTAAATAATGTTGAGTTGCCGTTTATTGGGGAGTTATTTCATCGTGGCCCTCAAGGAAATTGAAAAGCTGAGGTAGTTATTTTATTTGGCTGGCGTATCCATCACTTTTCCGCAGTTGTATAAGGGCCACATTCGCACCATGTTCGCCTTATGTTTGGGATCGTTGTCCTGATAAAGCTTAAAATTTGGTTTGCTGTTATGCATAAACCCGAATTTCTGCGCACTGCTTGCCAAATATGTTTTAAGGATATGCAAATATGGTTGGGCGTCCATGGTTGACTCGATGAATGCCAAGTCTCCTACTCCTCTGCTTGAGAAGCACCCCAAATCATAACGGACAACTTTTACAGCCGGAATGATATTTCGATTTTCCAACGATGTTAAAGGCTTGCGCCACACTCTAGCCGGTCCATCATTATAGTACAACATCATTTTCGTCTAATCGCAGAATATGACGTCGTCCCAGAAGTCAACGGGTTGAAAAAGGTGCATCATAGCGAAAGAAAAACGCTTTTCGATGTTTAGTGCAGAAAACAGTGGTTTCTTTCGTGCAGCTCTTGATGAGAACTTATTTCGTAGGATGGCCTGTCGTACTGTTTCATGGGAAACAGCAGCATCACACTCTTCTTTCAGTTCCCTAGCAAGTGTTCTGGTCGAAATCCAAGGGTTTTTATCAAGCTTCCTTATCATAAGGCGCTCTATACGTTTAGATATTTTTGGTTTTGAGCCACCTCCACACTTTGGCTCCAATCTATTCTCATTTTCAGCACGATTTATAACGTTATAGACTGCCATTCGTGCTACACAAAACATTTCCCACAGTTCCTGTGCACTTTTACCTAATTGGTGATTATAGTATATCATCTGAACTAACTCAAAGGATAATCTTTTGCCTGGCATTTTAAAACACAATATCTCACTTATTTATGCGTATTAGCCAAAAATTAATCACACACTAGTGATCAAATTTATAGAGCTTTACAATACAGACCAAATATTATGGTAAATTTACCGTATCGTTGCAGTAATGCAAAAAATAAACTTTTGTGTAAAGAGTTTCTTGACACTTCAAGAATTGTAATAATTGTTTTCGTTGTTCTTTTCGTTCTTTTTTTGCATTGAAGTTGTACTTTTTTTGTATATATCGGTTGGAAATAATGCAAATAACGATAATTAAGAAAAAAAAATTATTTACGTAAACAGAAAGTAGTATTTTATAATTAGAAAGATGAAAAATTGAATTTTTTCCCTATGTGTAAACTCATTCTTGACAGACTGTAAAAACCAAATTACTATCTACAAACACATTTTATTTATTCATTATTCGTCCATCAGCTTCCTTGACAAGAATAAGGGAGGAAATAATACGCATATTTCACCTGAAACAGATAGGGAAAATTCGGTATAAAAAATCATCTTTCACAGGGGCAATGAGTCGGTACATAAAAGGTTTCCACCCATGGCAAAATAAAAGGCTATGCCCTGTAGAATCACTTTCCGTATTGTTATTATTTGTTTCTGTGTGATCTAGAACTAGTTTTTAAAATTACATTTGACGCATCTCAGAGCTAGAAAAAATTGATTACGTTGAGGATTGATTCATAAGCTTGCCAAAGAAAGAAATCAGGTTACGAATAATGGTAGTGAGGTTTCTTTGGAGAAAGTGGAGATTTAATTTACCGAAATTAAACGGAGTCTCCATTGACCTAAGTCAAATGCTCAAATATTTGGGACTAATCCTTGACTCGAAGCCCTTATGGAACAATAATATAGCAGGAAGGGCCTAAGGATTTTGATGCATTTTACTACTACCATAGGGGCTAGTTAGGGTTTGCAATCTCGCATTGTGGTATGGTGGCGTTTTGGTGGCAGGCTACTCTAAAGTCACCTAACAACGAGTGCTTAAAAAAGTGAGAAAGTTGGCTGTACTTTTAGTAACCTGGGCCCTCCAAACCGACCCTACTAAGGCACTTTTCGTGCTGCTTCATTTAATAATCCAATCAAGCTAATCTGGTTGCTGTAAGACTGCACTGCATCCCGATATGAACTAGAACTAAACGTGGCCATACGACAATTTTATGCGAGAGGGTGTCCTCGCGCTAGCGGACGTTAATTGCATAGCTCCGGGCACTCTACTGGGTCTCGAGTTTTCAACTCGCATTCCGAGTAGAGATGAATGGGATGATGGTATCAGCCTCGAGTATGGGCTTATTCATGTTTATATCCAAGGTTCAAAACTGAACAATAAAGTTGGCAGTAAAGTATACTCGAATGAGCTGAATTTAAGGCTGTCCCTTCATCTCTCGAACCATTGTAGCGACTTTTCGTCGGAAATGGTGGCTATTTTTCAAGCCAACGACTGGCTTATGTGTAATCAAATATTCAGAATAAATAACCTATGCTTTTAAATTCACTTGCTGATCATTGTACAGTAATCAGTAATCAGTGCTTGGAGTGTTCAGGGCAACTGTGTGGCCGAAGAATTGTAAAGGCGCGACACCTTGCTACCGGAGGTTGCATGCCCTTTCATTATAAGTACACTGATGTCATCGGTCAACTAGCCATAAGGCAAAAATACCTCGAGGATCCTAAGCAGTCCTGGACTAAACAATCATCCTGTTCGATCGCAAGACAGTCCTCGACCACAATGGATGTACTTTGTACCAAGTTGCTGTTGAGTTCAACCTGTAATGCTCTCCGCTGTGCTGTAGCCGTTCTCACAGACTACTGAAGGACGACACGCACTGTAGCTAAGCGTAGGATTCAATGGATTCTTTCGGAGCTGCGGCTTTGAGGATGAGGAGGAGTCCGTCTCCAATCTTATGTATCAGTGTCCGGCTCTCACAAGGTAGAAAATAACCTCTCTTTGGGCGCTCTTTCTCTCAGGTTTGACTGATCTATTTTTTTTCAAATTGAGAGATGTGGTTTAGTTCATCAAAGGAACCAATTTATTCCCAGAGTTGGTATCATAATAGACGTCGAATGCGCGGCAAAACTCACCGATTAACAGTCACTTCTAACCTAGCCCAATCAGAGTTTCTTGGGTTTCTTGTCTTCAACTGTTCGAAATGGATATAGTGATATATCAATAACCGCACTTCTGTCACGGCCGACAAAGATGGGAGAATATTCAGCGTTTGGAGTTATAAAGAAATTATAAAATCAAAGAGTTTATCGCCTCGGGTGTTGTATTTGTTTCCGCATCGAAACCCACGAGAAGTTTCAGTACCTCCGATTCAACGTATTGAACCAGTTCCCTCAGCTCCTTATTTATTTATTTATTTCCGTATTAACAGGGGCGAATAGAATGCAAAGAACAAGAAATAATTCATCAAATCCGATTAAGATAGGTCATAATCAAAAGAAAGTGAATTACGATAGCAATGCAAAACAAAGAATAATATAATTAAGATAAAAAAAAATTAAATGATGTCAAAATAAGTAGTGAAAGACAATAATATAAAGAAGCTTAATGAAAAGTTATAAAAAACAATCAAAAATTATGAGAAGTTTCAAGAATTAAGACTATGATATACCGTCTAAAACGAAAGAAGGTTAATGGTAAAGGGGCAAGCTTGAAGTTCATTGTGTCTCCTGGAAATACGCAATTATGGCGAATAGAAAAGAGCGTCGGTTCGCGTAAATCATATTAAGAATACTGACGAAGATCTATCTGAGTGATTATTCACACGAAACAAAAGTTTTGAGCCAAGGTCAGATATTATAGGACAGTGGATGAGTCTGAAAAACACGCGACGAGACTTTAAAAGCGGAAATTTGGAGTAAGGACAAACAGTCACTATACTCACAATAGAGTATGTGAAACTTAAATAATAATGGGTGTGTGAACCTACGCTGCACGCGCTCCACGGCGTCATTTAAATAGACAAGGTGGGGAGACCAGACCTGACAACAGTATTCGAGGATGCTACGCACAAGTAACAAGAATATATGGATGCAAGTAATGATGTTAGTAAAACAAGAGGAACACCTGGGGACGAAGGTGGACAAACGAAAGGCCTTGGCAGTTATGTATGGGATGTGTTTATCAAATTTAAGCTTCGAAGCGAAGAGCACACCAGGGTCCTTGAAGTTATCGACAGACGCAATAGACGAACCGGATAAGGAGTAGGAAAACATGAGACGGAACATTTTACAAGTATAAGACATTCAGTGACATTTAGATACATTCAGAGTAAGAAAGTTCTTTGAGCACCACTCTCTCAAAGCACAAAGATCATGCCGCAACTGGTGACAATCGTCAATCGAATCAATCACTCTGAACATCTTAAAGTCATCAGCAAATAGAAGACAGTGAGAATGGATAACGGAAGGGAGATCGTTAATAAATACCAGCAATAACAGAGGACCTAATATTGAGCCTTGAGGAACTCCAGAAAGAGAGCAGTATTGGGAAGAAGAACGTGAATTCACAGATACAGCACAACTACGACCAAAAACATAGGATGAGAACCAGGACAGAAAAACCTTCTACAAATAATCACTGGATTATAAAACAATTTCGCAAGACAAATCTTTATAATTTTTAGGGATCAAAATTATGATTAGATATAAAAAATGTGGTATATAGTTAGTTATTTTTCTCATCAGGCTCTTTTTCATGGTAACATTCGTTGCAAACAAATGTAGTATGATCCCTGCAAATTTTTCTTAGACAAGATGGGCATGTGTCTTAGATTGTTTTTTTTTTCAGGTGGATATATTTTGCAGCTTCCTCTGCTTCAAGTACCACTATGCTTGGTTCATTGCTTCTGTCTTCAGTACTAATTTTCAAGTGCTCTCTAATATTTCTTTTCAGTTTCCTCGGGAGGTTGACCATTGTAGCTCTTCTCCGTGCCTACTCTTTTGTCAGTTCTATCCCTAATGCTCGTAGGTACATTCGCCTTTTTTTTATAACCACTCCGTTTCCCTTCAAGAAAACCATGGCATTTATTCCAGCAATATCCAAGAGACGGAAGAAGAGTGTCAGTGGCCATCTATTATTTTTCCTAGAAGTGGAATACATTTTTGGTTTTTTATCGACTTCATTGACACCACCTTTGGTTTTATTATAAAAAGTTATGGTGCTTGGCTTCCGCTTTTCATTTGTACTTTCATCTATTTCAGCTGCACAATGTAGTGATGGTATTAGTACTAAAGATTATCTTTTTTGGCACATATGAGACAAGTGTTGCACTGCCAGAAAATACAAACTGACTTGAATGTTCAGGTCTACCTTTATCTATGAAGCATGGTGGTATTTCTTTCTTATTTTTGCGCAAGGTACCCACAACTGATATCTTGTGATTTTGGGCCAAATCTTCTACCAAAGTGATGCTGGTGTACCAATTATCAATTGTCAAATTCCGCCCAGTACCTGAAATCGGTGTGAATAAGGCAATAAACAGTTCGTAGTAAATTTTTTCAAAATATCCCTTATTGGCGCAGCTTTATCCTGAGTACGTCAAGACGCTCGTGTAGTTAAGTCATCGAATCGCAACGAGTTGAGTAGAAATCTTATTCTTTTTAGCAACATAACTTCGAAATATATGTACAAATGTGCTATCAGTAGCATATAAATCTTCGAAATTTGTGTGTGACGTACGCATAGCTCCTGCGATGTACAGGCATTTTCTTGAAAATGCCTGTACATCATTTCTTTTCTTAAACTTTGCCAAGGCATTTTCTTGACAGATCTCGGTTCACAGATAACCAGACGTGTATCCAGCCGTCCAAGTCGTTCTTCTGAAGTGTTCTCTGTTCCTTTTGCACGTACGGAAGTCTACTTCCATTCGCCTTTGCTGCGCCTACCCAGAACGCACATCGCCCTTAAGCTTGGTCCTCTCCCTCAATCTTTTTTTCAATTCAAGCATGTATTAAAAATGTTACCTTGAATTGCTACTTACCTTAGTCCTAATTTTAGTTTTTAGTTTTCTAATTTTAGTTTTCTAATTTTTAATTATTTTAGTTATTTCTTTTCCTTTTTCATATTTCTTTTTTTGTTATTTTTGCTTTCTTGTTGCTGTAATTGGAATTATATCTGTAGCGCAAGGGTTTAATAAATAAATAAATAAATAAATAAATATTTTCACTTATGAATAAATTCCAAGCTTTATTAAATGTTGTCACCCCTACACCGTTTCTATGAACGCCAGAATCTTCCGTAAGAATATTTTGTACTTGACGTCTTAGCCTGTTGTTATTAGATTTTTTTTCCATATTATCACCTTGTCACGTCCTATGTAAAAACTACTTCTCGCTGATAAACGCAAATCTTAATCTGAGCTTGAGCTGCTTGATTCTGCTACCGATTCAATTTCTTCGTCAGTTTCTACTTCAGAAATGTGGTAGGATACTTCTGAACCTTCATCGCTGAGCACAGATTCACTCTCTTTACCTTCTTCCATTAATTGCACAATTATCGGGGAATTAATGAGGAGTCTACGAGCCATTTTTTACTAAAAATATCTATAAAACTTAGTTCAAAACACAAGAAAAAATAATTTGCGCATATAGAGTCGCGCGTAAACTTTTGGACTACGGGCGCGTGTAGTCTTATCGACGCCTACGACACGTTTATCATTGTGCAGCGTATTCATCATTGTAATGAATAATAAATCATAAGACTTCGTTTCTCAAATACGATGATTTATTTTGTTAATGTCATCAGAATCCCCTCACTAAACAAACGCTACCTTTGAAATGAATATTTAACAATCATTCACGTAAACAATAGTTAAACGATAACGCTCAAAGAAAATTCAATTCATTTCTTCTTCTTTTTTTTTAAAAATAAAAAAAAACCGAAACCATTCAAAAACCAGTAAATTAAAGTTTTCATATTTATTGTCATCACATGCACCATTTTCACATTGTCCCAATGTACGTTAAACATTTTCGCTCACCATATTCTTCGTTAAATATTCGTTGAATAACGGAGAGAGCAACCAATTCAAACAACATGCTCGTACACTGACATGTGTTACCGACATATGATGACGACGAACGTTGACGTGCGAGCATAGCACGACAACTGGCAGTAATTGCCGAGTATCTTCCGGAATACACTTTATAGAGCAGGGTTTTAAACATAAAACATACGATTTGTCGTATTAAATTAAGATTCGAGTTAAAATCAGTTAAAGAAAATATAGATCTATGTTTATTTGTTATCTGAAAACAATAAATTGCGTGAAAACAACAGTGAACAATAGATAGACCCGCATTCAACAAATCATGGAGGAGTTCGAAGACGACGAGCGAATTTATTTTGCTACGAAAGACGTGGATTTCGAGAGAAAATTAATCGAATGTGTAAGCGAAAATGCGATTTTATTCGATAAGTCGTGTCGTGGATTTCGTGATAAATCCAAAAAAGTGGAAACATGGAAAATCATCGGTGGAAAAACTGGACGCAAAGGTAACATAAGAAAAATTTCGAATGAAGTTGTCAGAGTATGTTAATAGTGTTCTGCACGCTCAACAGCCGAGGACTGTGAAAAGCGATGGATAACGTTACGACAACGTTTCACTCGGGAATTGAAAAAAGAAGACTTGCCATCTAGCAACGGCAGTGTCGACAAATGGATACATTTTCAGGGAATGCTTTTTCTAAAGGATCACGTCAAACCACGACCGTAAGCAGTTTGTTGCGATTTCACATTGCATATTCTATAATAACTGTAATACATTTGCAATTACAGTGCAGTTAATAATATTGATATGGATGATGACGCTACATGTTCTTATCGAGACGAAACACTGGAATCAGCAGCAGCCTCCGAAGCAAGTAGCTATGAACAAGCACTGCTACCATCGTCATCCCCGAAAAAACAACAACCCACCAGTCCAATTAAACGTTGTTTGGTGGAAAAATTAGAAGATGTTTTCAATAAGCCTGCAGTGGTGGCTGAATTATCACAGCCAACGGCCATTAACACAGCTTTTATGACGTTTATTATTGCCATATTGGGTGAATTGCCGAGAAATGTACAGGACGAGGCTCGAGCAGGAATTCTAGAATTAATAAATAATTATAGGAGATTGTATGTTCATAAATAGTTAAACACAATAATTAGGAAATGTTATATTTGCATAAATGTTAAATAAAAGAAGATTTTAAGAAACATTTTGCTATTTTCCCACATATACCACAAAAACATTGTAAAAATGATTTTGGAATGGTAGTTGGAAACAGTGAAAACTTACCCTTAAAAAGCTAAGTGCTGTTTATTCTATTTTTAAATTTTATTTCCAAGATCTCAAGTTATTTCATGCAAGCAGACGGGAGAAAGGGAGCGAGTTATTGCCATCTCTGTTGCATAGTTACTCTTGAAATTTTGTTGCACTTTACTCCGTACTACACATTTATTGTGCCTTGACACTACTTCACTGAAAATTAAGGAGCGAATCAATGAGTCTCTCTCCTCTGTCGTTATATTTGTTGCTGTCCCAGCTGGTATGCTGAGATTTAGCATCGCAGCCCACCATAAGTTCTAGTCTCTCCGATTCAGCGTACTGGACCAGGTTCTTCAACTCCTGTATTGGCGGCGGGAGTAAGGAGTCAAAGGGAAAATAAGCTGAGGCGGCTATCGTGCGTTTTAGCCTGCCACAACGTACTGCACAATAACCGTTGACAGGTCGCGGCTTGAAAACTGTGTGACCATAGTGGCATCAAGCAAATTGGAAACCAAAACACAAGTCCTCGGCCGTGCTGATCTTTCATCATAAAATATCATTGCCCTCTTGATTGAATGGAGTCCGTAGATCCTGCTGCCTCGGATCAACAGCTCCTGTACAAGTGCAATGTAGGGGGAAATTGCAGTTTTGCCATTTTTTCGTTGAAAAGCTAGGGCGAAGTCTTAGTATGCTGCAAGTTGATCTGAAACGTCTTTGGATGTCGGTGTGACCTCTAAAACTTTATAGAAGAGAGTTTCCACTAGATATCTGCACTTTGCTCTGGAGATCTGTCCATAGACAGTCACAAGAGCTGATGGCTCACCACTTCCCGATTTAGTTAAATTTAACCGCATACAAAAAGTAGCTCAGCACCATACGGCCATGTCTCTTAACATCGAGAAACTTCTCTGGACAAGTACGATCACCAAGTTGAAACCATCTTCACCGGTGCCAGTGATGTAACCAGCGCTCTTGCGAGGACCATGAATCCACCAACTGATATTATAGGGTTTGGCGAGATCGGAGTTCAATATGGTAAATTTGCGCCGACTGCCAGTACCTAGTTTCGGAACGATCTGTGTGAGCCACTCTTTAGATGCTTGATTGGAGCAAGGGACTTGGAGGTGATCGTCCACAAACTTCGCTTGCGTGAAGTTGTAAACTGGTCCCGACTCCGCTATTTCTCACCACAGCTCCACCATCGGTCAGTTTGCCATTTTTGTCAGACATACCTATCACAACGATGAGAGAAGAAGACGCAGCTTCTGCGTACATTTTCCTTCCTGCTTTCGCGGATGGTGCATTTGTGCCAGAAGGACCAGCCTCTGCGAGATCTCTCTAGCTGCGGTCAGAAACGCAGTCATCGGTTTCGCCTCAACCTTGCCTTTTTTCCGTGTGCCACCGCTGAAAGATTTGGTATCTTTGCTGGTCGACAGGGAAATCTCCGGAGTAACCCGTCCCTCCTTATCTTTCAGGGTCGTCGCTGAATCCTGGAAATCATCGATTTCTTGAACAGAGCCCTCTTCTATCGACGGCTGAGAGCTTTCCCTGGTTCACAATGTCCAAACAGCGTGGCTTTGGCCCAGTCATCAATCCAGGACATTTCTGCTTCGAACTGACGACCTTAGCATGAGCAGCCAACCTTTGTTTCGCTACTCCATGTCGACTCAGAGGTTTCGCTGCCTGACATCCAGTCTCCAGGGCAGCAACTGCAGTTATTACTGCATGGGTCTGCCTGTCAACCTTCGCCGGTAGCTTGCCCCTTTTGCGCAGTTTCCTACGTTGCCTGCGACTGAGAGCCTACACAAAGGAATGTGAACTCTTACTTTCTATACTACCTTCGGGCGTCTCATTCGCACTAGTCGGAGTTGCCTCCTTTAGTGCATCCCTTCTCCTCTTATGTAACGATTCGTGAAGAAACATATTTTCCCCTGGTACGGCCGTAGTCGGGCCTCCAGCTGACGCTGTACTCGCCTTTCCGGAACTTGTGATCAGAGGGGATTCTATCAGCAAGTCCGAAAACTTACTGGCCATGGAATCTTCCACGATGGTAACCTGTGAGCTTCCACTGCAACCAGGGTATTCTATTGCAGTCGTACATCAGGTCGGGGCCTGCAGAATCGGAGCCCCTGCCGTACTGAGCACGCCCAGCACGGGTGAATTTCCAGACTCAGTCTGGCTGCCACCTGCAGAGATGGTTAACTTAGGATTCATCCTCATGCTTGTCCCCATTAGTCGGTTCTTACAACAAGCTAGGTTTGGCTGTGAATGTATTCTATGATTGCTTCACATAGAAGCAAAAACCCTCATCCACAGGGGATCAAACCAGCTATACATAGTTACTTTTCTAGCATCGAGCCCTTCATCTGTTCAAACCCTTTTGATTTAATTACTGCTTCCCGAAAAAAACCGCTCCCCCGATTCTATGTTTCTTAAGGCCGGCGATACATGTAAACGCCTGAATTCAAACCGTTTTTCAGAGACTTATTTAAAATAGAAGGAATAAATGAATCGTTTTGAAAGTTATCATGGTTATTCATTTCATATTAAAATACAAGAATCTTATTTTTTTTTTTTTTTTTTTTTTCAAAATGGCCACCGTAGTAAAACCAATCTCCTGAGACCCTCGCGGCGAAAGGCATCAATCGGCGGGATTTTTAGCATCAGTTACAGCAATCTTAAATAAAAAAAAAATGTTTGGAGTGTGTTTATTAAACATGTTACTTCTAGTTGAACCAAGAAAAAAAAATGAAACTCAAAAAATCGTAAAACTCAAAAAATCGCCTCATAAAAAAAAGTACGATTTTTGACCCTTTTTCGGCAGTTTTTGGGTCAAAATTGCTAAATTTTGAAAATTTTTTGGCATTATTGAGGTTCAACTAGAAGCTTATACTATAGAAAAAAGGTGTGCCAAGTTTCATAAGAATCGGTTGAGAACTTTTTAGTTATCTTGCCGCCAAAAAACGCGTAGTTTTGACACACAGAAACTCTATGATTACAGCAACTTACCAACTAATCAGCGATTCCAGGTTCATACAGAAGTTCTTCAGTACGTTTATTTTTTAGATGCTAATTTAACTATTTATGCCAAAAAAAAAAGAAACTCGAATTTTTGAAAATTTTACATGTGTCGCCGGCCTTAATGAGGCCAGTCCTTCTAATCCAAAAAAAAATGTGTGACCTTTTTACGAAACACTTTTCCTCCTTCTTTGCTTAGCAAAATGTAATCATGTCTTATGAATTTTCCCTCCCTTTCATTTATTGATACAAATTCTCTGAAAATTGAGTTCTTATTCGAGTGGCTTGATGTTAATTTCGACTGTGGTAGTTTCCTGAACCTGTTAGTTAAGTCACTCTCATCGTCCTTGGTAAATTATTATTAATGTTAGCTGCCATTGGATGTATGAGCATTTTTTAGACAAACTGTAATTAAATATATATTTTCAATTTTATCCCAGAAAAAGTCATAAGATAACGAAAAGTCAAGCTCATTCAATATTCTAACTAGCAATGTAGCAATTACGCATATTTATCTAAGCATAAAGTAAACTAACACAGACTTTCTACAATTATGCCTTAAATGTAAAGAAATATTCATATTGCAGCTAATTTTTTTTAAATATTGCATCAGCCCATCAATCATCGCACCAAAACAATACAATTATTTCAACGACAAAAAACTATCTTCTCGTCCAAACACTTTAAGCACAACAAGATACCGAATATGGCCCCTAACAATGACGCGTCCTATAAGTATATGCCAACAATCACAGTCAATTATCATAGCAAGTCATCAATAAATCAAGGTTTTTCCCGTTCACCGTTCCCAAGCATCGAATCGAAACTTTTCTTAAAACTCTGAAGGAGTTAATTTTCCACTTCTTCGCCTTCCATTTACCTTTCAATCCATCAAATCGCCATTGTATCTGCCTGGCGTTTAATTTATCCTTGTCTTCAGTGTAACGGGGCACGATTTTAAATTGGGTCAATCACCATAATTATTAAATATTTCATACATGTATGTATGCATCGGATCTATGAATGATTTATAGGACTGTTGGCGGCCATTGAGCAACAACAATAAGTCCTCTGGAACGTATGTATTTGTTATGCTCCCAGCCAGATGATAATTGATTAAGTTTTCGCGATCTGCTGCACATTATTTCTGCGCTCAGATACTTAGTTCCGTCCGTCTGTCGAACAGTCGGCTCGTCAACGGAGTTATTTAGTGTGCCTGCCTGTGCAGTTATCGTGCTGCAATCGATGTCTTTATGCATGCAACAACACCTTACCTGATCGCTCCGAACCGTAGGAAAGGTCCCAAGATGGAAGTGCTTATACCGGACATAGTGAGATTTCCATAAATCATGGCACGACAATAGTCCAGATATTTTCCATTTTCATAGGCTTGGAAATGGCGAAGCAAATCTAGTCGCTAGCCTACTTTACATCTTGTTTTCGCTTGATGTGCTGCTGCTAGCGTTCATGGGAAATGTGAAGTGACGATGGAATCGCAGGTTGAGCGTTTGGATAAACGCATTCGGGAAATTTTCCCAAGCGAAATTTGTTTGGTTTTCTTCGGCGTTTGAACGAAAATATGCAAATATTGAAGACTTCCGGTTTCCAGAATCAGCGCAATTGTTTTAGATTCACAAAACTGTACATCATCATCAACATAAACAATCTGCGCATTATTCGAAAAATCCAAGATATCATGCAAAAATAAACTGCTTGTCGTGGCTGTCGATTGATGAAAACAAACTATCGATTCCCACAACAAGGACACCATATTTAGATGTCCGCACGAATGGCGCATGGTCGTTTAGAAGGCATTGAGGTCAAAAGTGACCGGTCCGGACAGAGTCCGATGGATCAGAGGTGACACGACATTTAAAAGGCAACTAACAATCCGCCCACCTGACAACATTTCAGAATTTTTCCATTTCCTCACTCCCGCAGAGCACCATTGTCAGCCAAGTCGCGGTCTGTTTCTTTGCTACCAATTCAAATTTCATACACTTTCCGTCATCCGTCTGCTGGTGCTCTTACGCCAAACCTCGTCGTGCTGCATCACCAAGCTACATACGACCAGACTTTGATTTCTGACTAAAATCAAAATATCGCTGCTTGAATAATGGCACTGGGCTTCCGAAAATGGATTTGTTTACGAAATCCGATTAAAAATATCATTTCGAAATTCAGCAAAAAGCAGCCTGCCTTGCTTTGCTGCACAATCGGATTTTCTTTGGATAAATCATACGAGTGCGCACCGTGTGCTACGATGGCACTTACTAGCTGGTTGATACGAACTCAGCTGAAACAGCCGTGATAAGATCTCGTCTTATTCCAGACCACCATATGTGTCTATTCGCAGTCTACTCGAGTTGATTACCGATAATTTCCATTGAGTCCGGCGATTATCGAATTGCTCAAGTTGCAGTCAATTGTAAATTTCAATTCTGAGACCCACTGGCCAAACTCGAAGGAAACTACATAACATGGCTTTTGTCATTCCCATGCTCTAGCGAGAATGTCCAAAAACAGATGGTGTTTCTTAACAAGATAAATGCCTGCAACGCCTTGAATTCCCCTAATGCGGAGTCGATTTTGGAGTTAATTTGACGCGCAGCCACTAATAAATTTCCTCAAGTAATTTATGATTGCCCGGTCGCGGAAGGCTAACTATCAGTCGATGACTTCTAGCATCGTGCACGACACCACGGCCCACCCCTAAAACTTAAAAGCCATCTTCGGTCGAATCGAAAATGACTTTTTGACTTTTCCAGCACAAAACATGGAGTCATGGTCATTAGCGACAGAATAGAAAAATAACCTTGCGATTCACACAAAAGCGACATTTTTGTTTGCCCTTAATTGGTAGGCGATTCGATGTGGCGGCGGCTTCTATGTATGTTGCCAATAAAGCGAGAGGTTCCTGGCGAATGATCGAAAAAATTCGATTTGAAAGACATGAAATTGAAAAGCTACCCGCCTACTGTCCAAACGACTGCTAAACAGCCCAAATATGTAAGGCTGTTTACGAGGGTGGCCAACAAAGTAACAATAATCATGCTTATAACGACGACAACGACGGAGAGACGAAGTCAAGAACTTCCAAATTGAATTCCGTTCCAATGTAATTTGTGTTGCTGACAATTTTGGCGATGATGTGACATCATCCGATTTCATGGCGTCGCAAATGCCATTTGTATTTAATAAAAGCGTTTCGAAATTAACGAAACGAATCTACTTAGCGGGGGCTGAATACCCTGGTTTTTTAGTAATTTATATGTTCGACCCGAATGAAAAGTGAAAAAATATCGTTTTCGTTAAAAATAGTGAAAAGAGATGAAGACGAAGAGGTATTTTAACGGCGTGAAGATGATGCTATCGTTTTCGAAAGGGCAGTAACCTTCAAATGATTGTATTAATGATTCATAAGCTGCCATCGATAATATTTATCCAAATTTGATTTTATCGTAATGAAATTTTGCCATATAAGATTTTGTTCTTCCAAAATACCTGCCTAATGAGGCAATTAGCAACATGGAGAGGAATGAACTAAGCTAAGAAAAATCAGGATTGTCTAGCATAGTAAAGTAAAGTAATCCCACGATACCCCTCGTACGGGTCTAGGGGTTCAAGCTGGTAGACACCTTAATTACAATTTTTTTTCAATCAATGTGAATACGTGTGTGGAGTGATTAGTTCCACGACTCACTTTACCCCTGACTTAAATCAGGTATATACCTAATCAGAGCTAGGTGAACTCAAAGCTAGCATACACTGCTTAAATTCTCGAGTCTAATATCTTCCAAATAACTTAGGAAGATTCCTGTGAAAGTAACTTTCACGAGCTCTTCTGACTTATCACTTACATAAGTTTTCAGAAATAACTTCCCTAAGCCTCTCACCAAGAAAAGCTACTTACAAACGTTGCAAAATATCACTGAAAGCTATTCTGCCGTCCATTTTTCATTTTTGAGTTAACACCGGCTTCGAAAACTACATACTCTATTAAAAAATTTGAAAACCTATCTTTTGTGGAAGTATGTTAAAATCAATATTGAAAAATGCACTCTCCATATATCTCCAGCACAAATCAAAACACAAACCATTGAATATCTCGAAAGTTACTAAAATGTAAATAGAAGCTTTATGCTTAGCACGGCAATGTTCATGCAAATCCTTTGTAAGTTGTGTGATTCTGAAGTAAATTCACTGTAACCCATACGGCAAGCTCTTTTTGTAAATATCTTGGTATCCTCTCTTAAAGATTTTCTAGCGATTTTATCGAGTGTGCGTGATGTTTGAAAACGCCTTAACTAAACCGTAATCCAGTCGAGAGCCTGTCAACAGGGTGAGTGATGCCGAACCATCAAGAGGCAAATAAAACAAAACTAGCGCATCAGAACCGCTAGAAAACTGATTTTCGAAGAAATTGTCTGTCAGTGACCATAAAATGTGGAAAGACGCAATACACTTTTGTCATATCAACCATTTCTTACCGAAAGTAACAAAAACCATTTCTCGGCAGCATCTTCTATAACATACATGAAGAAAATGCTAAGTGCTGGTAACAGTTTTCCAACGAAGCAGTAATAAGTCTACCATAACAAGCTCATGCTAAAATCAACCTATCCTTTGAATTTTGTTTTCATCCAAGGATTGCATCGATAGTTTCAGCGCTAAAACGACGTTTGAGGCTGCCATCTGAAAAATTTTCAAAATTCGGAATCTTTAAACATTTGTTTCTTATTTTTTTTATTTCCTTATATAATGAAAGCATCGGTTAGTGCAATATTTATTATTCTGGCGACCCTGTGTTAGCAGCACAGCCAAAATATACCCAATCCGCTTCACGTTAAGTTAAACCCACACTGTGAAGTTTGTTTCGATTGAATGACTGCGCTGGAAATTAAGGTAGTTTCATACCAAATGTCGGATTTTGAAGGGTTAAGAAAAACTCGATTATTTTCAAATGAAATGGTTTTATTCCTCAAAATATTCACCGTTGGAGTCTTTAGTTTGTTGCCAACGTGTTGGCAAATCAAAAATTCCTTTTTTGAAAAAATTAATATTTGTTTGCCCCAAAAACTCTTCAAAGGACGCAATTACAGCGTTTTGGTTGGAGTAGCGCTTTTCTTGTAAATAGTTTCCCAGGCTCCGGGAAAGATGATAGTCTGTTGGTGACAGGTCTGGAGAATATTGAGGGTGAGCTAAAACTTCGTACTGCAACTCCTGTAGTTTTTGCGTGGTCAAACGGGATACATGCGGTCGTGCGTTATCGTGTAACAGAATTGGTCCATGCCTATTCACCAGAGAAGGCTGTTTTAAACACAATTTTGCGTGCATTTCGTTCAATTGTGCACAGTAGGTCTCTGCAGTTATCGTTTCACCAGGATTCAAGAACGAATAGTGAACGACGCCTTCTGATGTCCACCAAACAGCAACCATGACCTTCTTAGGGTGCAGTCCCGCTCTTGCTTGGTGGCTAGGTGCTTCTCCGCGATCCAACCATTGTCCTGAACGCTTCCTATTATCATAGAGAATCCATTTTTCATCGAAGTCACAATCCTCTTGAAAAATGGTTCTTTTTTATGTCGCATCAGCAGTGAAGAGGCTACTTCAACTCTGAGCATTTTGTTCCTTTCAGACAATTCGTGTGGGACCCATTGATTGAGTTTTTTCACTTTTCCAATATTTTTGAGACAGCGACTAATGGTTGATTTCGATACATTGAAGGTCTCAGCAAGGCACTGTAAAGTTGTCGATAGATTCCTCTCAACTTCTGCTCGCAGTTCGTCATCATTAACACTGCATTTGTTGACCACGTGGTTCGTTGTCCAAGCCGAAATTTCCTTCTCGGAAATTGGCAAACCATCGTTGCACTGTGCGTTCGTTGCAGGTATCTGGTCCAAACATCTGATTAATTTCTTTCGTCGCTGCAGCTGCATTTTGTCCTTTTTTAAACATAAACTGGTAAAGGACCCGAATATCTCTTACTGTAAACTTGTCTATAAGAGCGAAAAGGACAGATATAGGAAACCACACGGGTAATAAATTAGGCACTAAAAGAAAGGTATTTACCTCTATTTTCAAACACAAAACTTATTTTGAGTTTTACCAAACAACTCTGTTCACCATGGGATCACTTTTAAGACTGTCAGGAAATCCGACATTTGATATGAAACTAAGGGTGAAAAGAATTTTAGGGCTACCACGCGCAATTTTTCCCTCAAATTTTCGAAATTTCAATATTTGTTGTTAATTGTCATTGCAGGATCATTGTCATTTGCAAATTCAATGATAACATCGCTTGGTAAAGAAATGTCAAAAAATTACAAAACTTACCATAGCTGGCAGGCCTTTGATGAGTTTTCTACGAAATTCCTGCGACATTTGGTTTCCAGTAAGTTCTATTTACTTCATGTATTTTGTTTTGATTTCATGATGAACCTATACAGGGAAAAAACTTTATCTTGCAGGGCAAATTTACAAGATTTAGGAGACAAAAACTTGCATAGCTAGCAGCTCTATCCTAATTTTTCAACCAAATGTGACTTAAAATAAGGTTCAGTTACTGTGTAAATTTTGTTAAAATTTGTAGGCTGAATGGGAAGTTATAGTCCAAAAAGCATTTTTTCAAAATCACTTCTACCAGACCAGTTCATATTTAAGACCAATACGTCCTGTAAATTTCATATTGATCGGATTATCCGGTCGTCAGTACTCGTAAACAGAAGCTTCGATGGCTCAGAAAATAGAGTGGTTAGTGATGGGCTGCCGTTCTTGTGCAGCTCGGAATTTTCAAATTTTCAAATTGACATGGTGGACAAAAGTCAAAATTAATCAATAATTTGAATTTTTCGTCAAAAACAAAAAAAAAAATCAGGAGGGTGAATGATTTGAAGGATTTCTTTTCAGGACAGTTTGTAAAGCTCATGTGTGTATAGCTTTAATCAATGTCAATACTATCTGTAAATTTTACGATGATTCAATGTTTCTGTCAAAAGCTATGACAAATCGAAATTTGAAAGAAATCCTTGCCTACTTTTAAGCACTCAGCGCCCACATACGGCTCATAATTTCCAATTTTTTATCATAAACAATGAACAATTTTTTATCATTAAGCATAAATAAATATTGGGGTGCCTGAAAATTAACTAAAATGCTCGCCACCGCCAAAGGGTTAAAGATATCGTAATTTTAATTAATCACTGCACTAGTCCTTATATACATCTATGTCCTCTGAAATTTTCAGCACAATCGGACCGCCCATTCTAGAGATTATCTCCCTTAATCTTTTTGCTGATATATTATATATATATATATATATATATATATATATATATATATATATATATACATTTATATATATATAATATATATATACATATACATATATAATATACACATATATATATATATATATATAAAGAATATATATATATATATATATATATATATATATATATATATATATATATATATATATATATATATATATATATATATATAAAGAAGTATACATTTTCGGCGAAACGATTATAATACTAATTTTATTCGAATATCAGTTAAAATAAGTGTCCCGGGAGCAGGGTACCATAGAAATGGCCGTGATGGCTTCTCGTCCGCATTAGCGGATTACCCTTTAATCCAACCTCGAGGGATGTTTGTATGCCACTTTGCAAGCTATACGCGGCTGGGCTGGGTCTTTAAACATGCGGTGGATTTGCTTCCAGAAAATTTAGGACTCTGCGTATATTTCATCCGTCATGAAAATATACTAGCCGGAATTTATCAATGAAAAGTGAAGGGGGCTATTGTCCGTAAAGGACCAGAAGCAGCTCTCAGGCATAGGCTAGCAAGGTAGAACTAGCCGAGACGTGTGTAGGCATCTGTCAAAAACGGGGCTGAAAATAAACAAGAAAAAGCCTAAAACGGGGAAATACGTCTTCATTTAGCAGGCCTGAGGAGAAGCAGACAACCTCAGGCCCCTGCTGTTATTGGGGTCATGACCTCCAGATGTTGCAGGGTTACTCCGCTTTTGTAGTAATTTTATTGGCTGCACAATATAGTAAATCTACTACTATCGTAGCAAAGGGAGCAGTGCTTCACATAAATTCCTCTCACTTCAAGCCTACCAGACATTGCTCTGTGCCTCGACCACTTGTTAAACATTCAATTCTATGATAGCGTTCAGACGATACATTTGTGGCTCATAGTTCTCATTGTTATGAATGAAATTTGAATTCAACAGAAAATAACATAATTAATAATTAGTAAAAGGTAGATATCACACTTTTTTGGATACATATTACTGTTATATGATGCTTGCATATTACTACTTACCTAATTTGTCGGGAATGTATTATATTAAAAAAAGTAATAATGTGCGACATTATAAAACCAAGCCTAATTCATTTGATGAATGTTTTCCGAACGGTACTGGAATTAGATGTGAAAAATTGAACTATTTTAAGAAGTTTTCGAGAAAAATTGAATTGACTGCAATGGCCGGATCAGAAAACGGATTTGTTTCTCTATTAAAATGTAAATTCATATTAACAAATCTACTATCATATTATTGTGTGATACACTGAGAAAATTTGGCAGCACATGTTTCGTCTTCTGAATTAGATGCTGTAATGAAGACTGTTATTAATGTAGTGAACTATATTCGAGCACGAGAACTGAATCATAGAAAATTCAAAAACCTTTTGGAAGAGGTAAGCAATAATTATGGTGATGTAATTTTACATACCCCAGTGCAGTGGCAAAACAGAGAAAAAGTTTTCGACCGATTTTTCTCATTACCAATGGAAATTATGTTGTTTTTACAACAGAACAACAAAGCTTACAATGAAATTGATGCATTGTAGCATTTCCTTGTGACACAACGGGGAAATTAAGTGAATTGAATCAATCTTTACAAGGTGAAAGCAAAATTATAACGCAATGACCCAAAAAGTACTTGCATTTGAAGACAAGCTGAGCATTTATTGCAAAGACATAAAAATCAAAAGCTCGATCATTTTCCAACACTTTCATTGGCTAATTAAAATTACAGTATATTTGCGGAGAGGAACCATGTATATTTAAATTACCTAAATTCACTATCCACTGGATTCAAACGAGGATTTGGAGAGCTGAGAAAAATTCAAGAAATGTTTTTGCTTATTGAAAACTCCTGGCGCTTTGAATCAAAAGTTATTAGTCAGTTAGCAGAGCTGGGATTCAGTTTTTCACAATTGTCTGATGAAACCATTGAAATTAAAAATGACTCGAATTTAGAGGTTATATTTAACGAAAAAGATAGGTAAGGGAGTATGCGGAATTGTGGCAACTGGAACCGGCAAATTATAAGACAGTGAAAAGCTGCGTCCAATTGCTTTTGACGTTGTTCACATCGACTTATCTGTGCGAATCATCATATTCGAACATGAAGTATGCGAAAAAAGTTTATAGAAATCGGCTTACTGATTTCCACTAACACGATATCTTAAGAATTGCAGTAGAAATTTTCAGCCTGATTTAAATAATATTGTGAAAACTTTGTCACACTGTCAGAGGTCGTACTAAATTTTTACTAAATGTAATTTTCACTGTGATGTCTCTTGTTTATTTGCCTTTGTTTTTGCAGTTATCACAATACTGCGGCCCGCGTAGCTTAGTGCGCATTTCTTAGTGACCCTGAAATAAAAAAGGTTGAGTATGGCTGATCTAGACCTTCATCTTAATAGTCAACCTGAAAAAGTGGATTGAAAACTAGGCGATCGAAATTAATTGGGATCATTGTTGGCGCCGGAAAGGGAAAATCTGTCCCATACTAGTGCTGAATCAAGAGTTTTTTATTTATTTTCATCATCATCAACAGTGTAACAGTCGGTAGTCCATCTAGTATGCCACAGAAGAGAATTGCAGTAATCCTTTGGCGTCCTGCAAACGCCATCACTACACCGAAAACAATGCCTGCCTTTGGGCCTCGTTCAAATTGCAGCCTCTTGCCACGTCCTTAATGAAAAACTTCAAGCAGCGAGTAGAGAGGATTAAGGGGTTAGTCCACTGTTAAACTGCTCAAAATGAACTATTTTTTTAAACAGCTACCAAAAAAAAACTATTCAAGATATCGATTTGAAATTTTACATACACCTTTATTGAAGTTAAGAGTTTACATTTTCATTGGAAGAAATTATTAGAAAACAAAATGGCGGCCACCCCAATGGATCGCCGCAGCACCGCCGAAAAAAAAAAGCAAATTGCGCCTCGTAAATTCCTGGACAAAATAAGCATCTGTGAACAAAAAACCAAAAATATTTCATTAGTTTTCAGTATAAAGGACTGCACGGGCCTAAATTTAGAGTCCTAAAGCGATTTAAAAAAAATTGGTATACTTTTGAATCAAAAAAATGAATCAAAAAATTTTTTTCAATCAAAAAAATGTTTCCCAAATCGTCAAAAAATTTTTTTTTGTTCTAAATTTAGGCCCGTGCAGTCCTTTATACTCAAAACTAATGATATATTTTTGGTGATTTGTTCCCAGACGCTTGTTTTGTCCAGGAATTTACGAGGCGCAATTTGCTTTTTTTTTCGGCGGTGCTGCGGCGATCCATTGGGGCGGCCGCCATTTTGTTTTCTAATAATTTTTTGCAATGAAAATGTAAACACTTAACTTCAATAAAGGTGTATGTAAAAATCGATATCTTGAATAGTTTTTTTTTGGTAGCTGTTTAAAAAAATAGTTCATTTTGAGCAGTTTAACAGTGGACTAACCCCTTAAGGTGGACTTAATTATTGCTTGAATTTAACGATTAACACTTTTATATCGTTAGATGAACATTTTCAAAAATCTGGAAGACAGTTAAATTTTTCGAAATGTTTCTATTTTCAATTTTTTTCATATTTTTTTTATAATTTAATCATTAAATTTTAAAATACTGAGAATCATTTTCAAACATTTTACAAAAAAATATTAGTGCAATAAGACTTTTGTGCATCCTGTGGTTGATAAGATTTAATGGAATTAACAATGCCCGAAATATTCATTGACATAAATAGTGAAGTAATTGGATATCCATAAATTAAATGATCTACACAAGAAATCTGATTTCATTGGGATTTGAATGATCAATTGAATGTTATTAAATTTTTCAATTAATCATTTCCCCATACAATTTCTATCTCAAATATATCATCTCCGTAATACCATTAAATAAGAAATCGAAATGATTCAGGGTATTGTATAGTCCCATGACATGTGACACACTTTTCATTGTCATGCAAATGCCTGACTGGATAATAGGGCTTAATTCTTAATCTGAGCATTCATACAGGCTGGGTGCAAACATTTACATATTAACGAGATCGGATATATTCAAAGGTCTTGTTATATAGATGATGGTGTAATATATTTTATAATGGTATTCCGATAAATTATAGACTTTAAAATGATGATCATTTATGAGTTTGTTTATGTAAAAAGGGTCTCAGCATTCAGGACTTCGTTTGAAGGTTTTTATGAAACCAAATTCTCAATGAAAGATTGTTAAAAGGATATTTTCCATTGCGTTCTTGAGTAACGAGCTCGAAAACCAGTTCTCAACCTGTAACAATCAATCATTCTCATAAAACTCTGACCTTAAACTATTCAATTCCTATTAGATTTATGCGATTTATAACAAGTTTCTGTTTTTCGCGATCCGATTGCGATAAGCATTTAGTAGCAACCATAGTTCTAAAGACCATCAAAGGAAGCGTCGTCATTGCAAATCAACAATTTGCATCAAACAAAACACCCGACCGACATGAAACCTTTGCATGTACATACAATTCAATTGTCGGAATAGCATCGTTCACTCACTTACAACTCGCAACATTCAGATCTTATCACATTGCCATAAGACGGCATTTATGGATATTTACGAAGAAAAATGATTGTTTGCAGATATTGAGATTTGAATGCGGAGCAAGTTAGATCGCATGCTATATTGGCGAAACCAGCAATAATAAAGTTATAGGTGAGTGCATACAGTAAATATCGTTAAGATTGCATTGAATACACTCACTCACCGTTTAAATAATCTGATTGCGTTTTTGTATCAATACGCGATGCGATGATTTCGCCTAGCGTAAATGCGCGAACGCAAAGCGCAAATAAGTACTCTATGTGTGATTAGCATAAGGCTTTGGCAAGATCACAGGAAACAATTCATTACACACGGAATCTGAGCAAAGCTGCCCACATGAGGTAGCTAGCCTTCAGTAAATAGGATTGTCTTATTGTTAACTTTGATTTCTATTTACATACATAAAATATTTTTACTATAGATATTTTGGTCTTATGAATTGATCCGAATTATTATTTAAGATAGATAAATGTTAAACTGCCAGTTTGAACTAAACGTTAATATATCTTCCTGAACGCACATGTTTTTTTGGCAAACAAAATGTGGTGTTTGAATCAAATTAGGATTTTTAAGCGTTACCAAATGATAAATACAATTAATCTGGGATGCGGCGCGCATGCAGACGACAGCTTCTTTTATCCTATCACATTAGCACAATAAGCTTTAGTTATAAATTATTATTATTATTATTATTTTATTGCCAACTTAAATTCATTTAAATAATCACTTAAATTTCTAGCTTATCGTAGATAAACATTATAATTTTAATTCCATTTTACTTAGTTTTACAATATGTACATATGTAGCTCTTATTTTATATGTGTTTAATATTTCGTTGGCCACTCCACAAAGAGCAAAGCTCGAGTTGTGAGGTGGGATGGTTTAATAATTTAGTTTGTGTGGACGTTATAATGTGAAATTAACTACAAGTATTCAATGAGAAAAAATTGCTTCACTATTTAGCTATTTTGCTACATCGTTCAACAAAAGATATTCTTTAACTGCATTTTTAAAAATTCTAAAATTTATTGTGAACATATTTCTATTGGCAAGCTATTAAACAATTGTGGAGCATAATAGAATGCATGATTAGCGGCTAAAGTTGTCTTAAATTTTGGTTCCCGAGTCACTCCGCGAGCCATTCTTCGTGTGCCATGTTTTGCTTCTGTCTCGCGTGGAAAATGGGCAGGGTGCATAAAGAGATACTTTAGTACCTTAAATTTGTATAGATCTGAAATAGAAAATACATTGAAGTCATCAAAAAGGTTTGCTGTGGGATAACGAATTGGTTTCTTCAGACAAATTTTTATAATTTTTTGTGTAAATGCACAAGAGGAATTAAGTTGCTACGGGCAGTTCCGACCCAACTAACGAAACCATACTCTATAGCGGACTGCACTAGGGCCAGGAAAATTGTCCTAAGTCTGTCTTTTGCGAAAATATTTTTCAATTGCCTAAATTTGAACAAAATTCTCCTCAAACGACTAGAGAGATAAGAGATGTGCTCGTTGGAATGCAAATGGCGATCTAATATCACCCCCAGATATTTCACACTACCCTTTACTGCTACAGGAGGTCATGGGCAGTTTGCTATGTGAGCACACGAACTTTCATGAAATATTACTTTTAGTGACTCCTGAGGAGCACCAGATAAATTGTGTGAAAAAGGTAATGCAACACATTTATCAATATTGACACTTATAAGGTTTGCGTTTATCCACTTTGAAATGTTTCTCAAGTTTGCCTCATCAAAAACCGCCTCCCAGCTTGTTCCCCAAAAAAGTGCAACTGTATCATTTGCGTAAGCTTGTAACGAACAGTTAGTTACTTGCAAGTTTAATAAATCATTAATATAAGAAACAGTATTGGACCTAACACTGTTCCCTGGGGCACACCCATATTAACGTTCGATGTCGAGCTCCTATGGTCTTCTAAAATTACAGATTGAACTCTATCTTTTACATAACTTTTAAAAAGTTGCAGAATATACCCCTTATTCCAATTTTATGCATTTTATTGAAAAGCAGATCATAGTCCACCGTATCAAAACCTTTCCTAAAATCTACACTGAAAGAAAAACTCTTGGTTGGTTCAACTATTTTTAATAGTATTGCAACGATTCATTCAAAATCGTTAAAAGAACTACGGAAAATAGTTATTTTTATTATGTTAATATAGTTAATTTAACGATATAAAAGTAGTTGGTTCTGGTTGTACAAAAAATATCGCAACGTTCATGAAATCAACTGTTTTAATTGTTTCATAACCACGAAAAACAGTTGATAAATAGAAAAATATTCATCAATTCACTCAAAACTTCAACGTTTCGAATTATCAACCGTTTTTATGGTACTTAAACTACTTTTAATGTTTAATAATTAATTTAATAATTTTTTGTAATAAGTATCTTTCGCACACCTGATTAATGTCACTAAAACATTTCGATACTTTTTGTAGTACTCCTTAAGATCTAAATTGAAAGGCTGCTTTCTGCGGCAACGAGCGATTTTGTCTCGACTTCTAATTGCAATGATTAGACCTTTCGTTATCCAAGGTTTCAGCTTTCGAAATTTATTGCGAATTCGAGATTCTCATCTAAGGCAAGTTGTGTAGTAATTTGAAATTTTATCATAGAAAATTGTAAAAGATTTGTTTGCATCTACTTCATTTAGTACATCATTCCACGTTTCCCTTTCTATAGCAAGCCTAAAATTATCCAAATTAAGTGTATTACATGTGAATAATTCTGGATTACTTTTGGCTTTGATTTTGCCATCAAAGAAATTTATACAACCAAGAAATTTATACAATCGACGAGAAAATAAAGTGATCTGTTATTGATGTATGGTAGATCGCTGAGTGAAAAACACATTGCTTTTGACTTTTCAGAAAGATATGGTCAACACATGATACTCTTGATACACTTTTTCGAGTGCATCCGTAAAGGTAGTGGACAGTATTCATGCAAGATGTTCAAGTATTTATGTCCTACTGGCGCTATATTATTTTCTAGTATGTCGATATTAATGTTACCAGCTAGCACATGGTACTGAAAGTTCTTGCTACTTTGCAAAAAAATCTCTAGGCTATCTATGAAGTCAAAGGCACAGGTATCGTTTAGTGAACGGTATAAACTAGTTAGTAATATTTCCTTATTTCCTACTGTGATTGATACATTTATATAATTAACATGATCTATATCTAAATTAATTATCCAATAGTTTAAACTGTCGCGAATGTATGTAATGACTCCGTCGCATTTATTGAATCTATTTGGCTTCGTTATTTTACTATATCCTTGTATTCGAAATGATTCTACATCATATGCAAGCCAATACTTGCTCAAAAAGAGATAAGGACTACATTTAACAAAAATATTGACGTATGCAAGTCAGCGCCCAATGTGGGTCACAACGCAAATATTTTTACTATTTCATTATTTTGGTCACTTGATATTTAGTCTAGGTTAAATCTGATTGTATTATTTATATACCCTTCGCTGCTCAATTTGACGGCTTGACAATCTTTTTTGGCATTTAAGTTGCCGTTACATTTTCTGGTTTTTTTGCGTAGATACACCAAAGTCAGGAAATATTTTTTTTGACGTCAATACATAGTTGAGTACATAGTTCAGCATCAATACAATAAAGAGGAAATATAATAAAAGAGGAAATAAAAACAGAATTGATCAAAACTGCCCTAAGCGATGAATGTTGCTCTAAAGCGTAACGTCAACTTGTTACTCATTGTTGTTATTGCATTTATAATCCCCTAAGCGGTAAAATGATACTCCTTTTCATCGCTTTGTTGAAGATGATGCATGCATTATCGACTATGCATCGTCATGTTTAGTTGCAGCCAGTGGATTTGAGGCATCAAATACAGGGCGGTAAAATATATTTTTGTTCGTAGAGTAAAAATAGAGGAATATTGCTTGGTTTTGTATCTTAATCTTAAATTTAACAAGTTGAGGATTATATTTCACTCCGATTTTTTATGCTTTGATGAGAGATCGAAATAACATTTACTTTTATATAAAATAACATTTACTTTTATATAAAATAACATTTAACTGCTTTTGAATTTCGATGATGTAAATAAATGTTTTCTCTCTCATAAGAAAATCCACCAGAGTAGAGCTCATTATGCACCCTATACTGATTCTCTTTTTAAAGCACAAGCCATCTTTTCAATGACTCTTATGTATTTGCATAAGAAACGATATCACATGCAAAAAAACACACTACATTTCCGCAAGTGGCAACCGATACGACTTGAATGCGAGTATTATCTTGAAAATTATCGTTGTCTATTCGTTAGGATGACATTGACAGTACACTTGACCGATAATCCTTTTGTTTCGAGCACATGATCTATGTACCTGTTGCACTGATGACGATGATTGTTATGGAGGTTAGTATTACAATCTATTCTCGCACCTGGATAATAGAGAATGAATGCAATTACGGTTATAGTTGTGCCTCGATATGATTAAAAAGTTAGATACCGTGTGTTGATGGCTATAAGTGGATTAAAATAGTGGTATTGTTAATTGAAATGAATATATTTTATAGATACTTCCTGATACCTTGAAGCTTTTCAAATAGAAATTTGAATAGTTCTAAGCATATTGTAATCATTAGTACAATGTGTTGAAAACACTGAGCAAAGAAATGCTATGCGAAAATAAATGTCAACCATTAAACCTAAAATTTTCGTTTCGTAAATCAACCAAACTTTGGAAAATTTAATTTTGCCGTGTTTTTTGCCTCAGGCGATGGAATGTTGAGACTCTACAATACAGTAGAACAAATAATAATGATAATTTTATTAATTTTAAATTGTACATTGATAACTTAACATATTAAGTATTTAACATAAAAAAATCTTATATCTAGCGGGTATACTATTTTAGTCAGCTGGCTCTTATCGGATTTTAATTGTTTTCATCATTTATTTATTTATTTTTGCTCTCACTTATAGAATACTACCTAGGTTGTACATGACCTGGGGTTGACTTAACTATTTTATACTGAAATACTATCTCAATTTACTAAACTAAATCTAGCTTATGTCTAACTACAATTAGCTTAGCCTAATTAGCCCTACTCTTAACCTCCTCTCCGATTCGTCGGGAGGGCATCTGCCCTGTTTTCTTCGCCGGACGCATAAATGGTTCATTAGAGTCACTCGTGCATCCGATACCCCGGATCAGTCCGTTTTCATGTTTGTCTTTCTGTGCGTAAAATCTAGTCGTCAGTTCCACCACTCGGTCCCTAAGCGGCTCAAGTCCTGTCTCCTGATATGGGAGAGAGTTACTCGGCCACTTTTTAGTTACTGGGTTGTAAAACCTTCCAGTACAGAAGCGCAAAATTCTCTCTTCGAACATCTCCGCTTCTGCCATGGCAGATTTGGAACAGAAAATGAGGATGAGCCTAATAAGTGGCTTATAGCAAATGGATTTAGCCTTTGTCGTCATGCCCATCTTTTTGGCGAAAAGATATCTGATACGCTGAAATGCGGACTTGGCTACTTTAATTCTACGTCAGACATAGGGATTAAATTTAAAGAATTCATGCATGTCTACTCCAAGGTAACGCAAGAGTTCCGAACCAGACACCGACGTTTTTGGCATTGTTGGAAGGGTTCCTGAACACAGTCAGCGGTGTTTTGCTGGTATTTGGTTTGATGCCGCATTCATCAAAATAAAATCTAAACAGGTCCAGTGACAGTACCTTGTGGCACTCCTGATCTCGCAGGTTCCCGAGGTGAATTCGCTTCATTGACGCTTAAATAAAATTGTCTGTTAATAAGGAAGCTTGCGGCGAGTCTTATTACAACTTCCGGAAATCCCAACTTGAACAGCTTCAAGAGAAGCCCTTCGTGGCACACGGTATCGAAAGCCTTCTCGATATCCAAGGCACAAACAACCGTTGGAGTGTTTCGCTCATTCAGGTGCGACACAATCTGATCTTGCAAGTATAGGAGCAGAGTTGAACTTTAAGCCTCACAGACATACCGACTTGAGTCTAGCAGTGTGGGGAATCAATACTCCTGAGCACATCGACTGACAAGAGAAAAGAATAGATTATTGAGCTACTACTTGGTCTGTTCGGCGAGTTTGGAGCAACCACTTGCAACGAAATAGGAGGACTACTATGGCATATCCAATCAAGAAACACCCTACCATTTCCATTTGCAACGGAATTTCCCCACTGAGGATGTCTCGAATTTAAGTCGCCACCGATAGGCGAGTATTTAAGTTGAGAAACTAGCTAGTTGATTGCTCCGCAATCATGTAAAAGGTTTACTTTTGATGAACTACATCGAATATATAGATGATGCGTCTATAGGCTGAGTTTTCAACAGCAGCAACAAAGGAACATCATTTCAGATGAGGTACCAGTAGGGGTTCCATGTCCAAATTACTATCCTTGAAAGTTAACTCTATGATGATTTGACAATTTTGTCTCTGTTATAAGCATAAAATCCGTTACCAACACATCAATTAGATGTTGAGCAGATGCTCTTTGAGCCATCGAGATGAGAGAAAGGGTTGCGAGCAGTTTAACTGTGACTAATAGCCTCTCAGCATCAGTTCCAGCCGCTATTACTTGACTGATAAAATCATTTATCAGCCCAAGATTGACATTGGTCAGTGCTGATCCCGAAGAAGTAGAATCTCGCGGAGCCGCATAGGCACGAAAAGTAGTACCTTGTACTGGCTGTGCGTAGGAGACACCACTTTTTTGTAGTTGGCAACGCTCTGCGATACAAACTGCTGACGAATCTTTCTGGTCTGATCTCGACAAATATTTTTCGCCTCAATCCTGGCCAGCATATCTTTATAGACCAGGCAACCCCGATAGTTGGCTGGATGGCCTTTCTCACGACTACTCTTGGATATTCACCACGTGTGTGACTCCCCAGGCACTTCACGCAGCGATGGACGATGGTGCTTTTGCTTGCCATATGTGCGAAGTTTTGGCAGTTATAACACTGCAACCTCTCTTTATTTCTAACTTTGGAAAGGCTCAAACTGCGCCACAAAACGCCCGGACTGGGGTTTAAAGTTTTCGTTCCCAATAGATTTCCTCAGTTGCCGGCCCTTGCCTTCTACAATACAGGCAAACATGACTTGTAAAAAGTGAAGTGCAAATGATTTAAACATTGTACTTCTAAGTTCTCTTGCCACTCTTAGCGTCTTATCAGCTTTTCTCGATAAAATTCATGATACTTGAAGCTAACTTATAAGCAAAATTCATTCACTTTAAGCACACTGGCCCTGTATCCTTAAAAGAACTGATCGAAATTCACTCTAATTTAACTTCTTAGACCTTTAGAGTCATAGCGGGACCATAACAGCTTCATTTTCAGCAAGACGTATTGTGATATTAGCAAAGATATTAACAAACTAGAAACTTTAACTACACAAAGTCTGATCTATTTACCTACCCGATCCAGTCGAACCTTAGTATATGGGCATGTAAGACCTGAATTCTTCTAAATGCAACTCAAAATTCTCTCACTATTTTTTGACGGAAAAGCAAACTGAGAGCCAGTGGACTCAAGAACCCTACAGTTGAAAGCGTCATTTCCATCGGGAATAATATATAGATTGGGGCGATTGAAATCTTCCAGGAATATAACTTTGTCCTTTTCGTTTAGGGATGATACGAAGGAAGATACTGATTCACTTAGATAAACCACCCATACATGTCAAAAAAAAAAGTTAGAAGCATCTGACTTTCCCATTTCACTTTATCATTGTCACAGGGCTTTGATCAGTCGTCAAAACACAGGTGACAAAGCGTGACAAAGTTATCAATTTTCTTTTTATATGTTGGATTCCTCAAAATAGGAATGCCTCCAGTAGGATCTGTCAGAGGTATGAGGCCACATCAAAATTTAAAAAAAATGCAATTTTCAATCCTTTATATATATATATCAATTAGGGCTCAAAGTTTCCAATTGTTAATCATGAACAAGCATTGAATATAATAAATTCTCTTTTCCAATACTTACTTTTTACAAATATGTACTCTGCATAGAAATATAGGAGTATCTGAACATTCACTAAAATGGCCACCGCCGCCAAAGGGTTAAAGAAGTGTTAATTTCAATAAGTCATGGACCGACTCCCCATATACATATAAATTCCAGCTCAATCGGATCGGCCTCTCAAAAGATTATCTCCCTTAATATTTTCGCTGATATATATAAAAAAAATCAGCAATTAACAGTATATGCTTCTTTTTTCTTGCCAAATATTTAGAAGGTTTTGTAACCAAATGAGCTGTTGACGTGTGCGGTCCTGGTTGGAATCCAGACGGGAACGATTCGAGTGGAAGCTTAAGGCAATACGCACACGGCTCGTTGAGCTATCGTCGTGGATGCGATATTTCTACGCTTGGTAGTATCTACTAACCTCAATTTAATAAGCTGAAAATACAAAATTAAATAAAATCAAAACTCGCAGTTACGTTATTTATACATTTTTTTACAATACAATTTAACATGTCATTTAACAATCATCATCCGACGACTCGCTCAACGCCTTGTCCCGTGCGAGTGAAGCAGGCGATAATGCAATTGGTAGGATTGGTGAACGATAAATTTCTTCCTCTGAATCCGAGTCGGACGAGTTTGATCCAGATGAACTCGACTCGGAGTCGGACGAACTTGAGCTGGAGGTCGAGTCGGACGAGCTTGGCTCCAACTCACCTTTCACATTAGTCTTCGATGTTGAGCTGTGACCTGTTAGTTGATTGTTTGACGGGATCGGGACCAAAATTGTGTTGCGCTGTTCCGGCCGCGACGTCAATTTCGCTTGGTACTCCTCCCGTTTCTTGAAAACGAAGGCTTCTAGCTTTGTGTCATTGACGATTGGCTTCCCAGGTGGCTCTGCGCGACTTCCCTGCGGAGTAGTCAGAGCACTCGTGACCGGTTCCGGGTCAGTTGGTTTTTCCTTTTGTCGCGCCGCGATTAAGGCAAGCTTTGCTTTTATCTGCTGTTTCCTTATTGCGTTCTCGGGACGTTGGGGCACTATGACTGGTTTCACTTTGAAACTTTTTTGAGTCAGACGCTCTCGAATGTGCTTCGGTCTTTGCGGTTTGGTCTTGTGCTCCTTTGATTTCGTATCGCTCGATTCTAAGTCAGTGCATGCGATCTCTGTCTGCACTGTAGTGCTGTAGTTTGGACCGTTATACTTGCCTCTCTCTGAATTAGCATTATCATTTTCACCGTTTTGTTTGGTATCCTTCAAATCAGTGTTCTTATTGGCAGCGTTTTGTTTGACTTTTTTGAACTTTATTTTCAAACAATCAGCTCTGCCTTGAGCAACACCGTACTCATTTGAAACCAAATCAACGGTCCACTCCTCAAAACTCACCTTGGGGTTTGAACACTTTTTGATTTTATTATTATTCGAAGCTGATGAATTTACGTTTGTCTTTGGTTTCTTACCTTTGATGTTCGTATCCCCGATCACCATCGTTGTTTTGCGCGACTGCTCTATATACAATGCAGATGATTTTTGAGTATTGGATTTGGCACTATCAGTTGTCTTTAATTGTTGGCTTACATTTTCCTTTTCGTGGCTCTTTTTCTTATATTTCATCAGTTGGCTATTCAAATTCACCAAAGTTTCGCCGAAATGCGATGAGATCTCCAAACCGTTTGCAGATTGAATTTTCGGCCTTTTATTCAGTTCTCGAGTAATATCCCGTTTGATTGAAATGGCTGCTTGCTGAATTGGGCTGCAAACTTTTGTACGATTGTGTTGACGAACCGGAATGTTGTCCATGATTTTCAATTTTCTTTGTAACTGTTTTTTTTTGTGCGGAAGATTGATCTAACTCAAGTGAAGTAACAGGAAAATGTTTCGAGTATTTATTGAAATAACTTTAAATTTTACTACTTGAAAATAACTTCTCAGGACTAATTTGTTTTTGGAGGACATTTACACTAAACATTTTCATATTACCACTAAATACCTACAAGTATAATTACTGTTCACTTGTCTTCAATATTAAATTTCGTTGCCAAGCCTAAGACCCAGCTTACTGCTAGGTCATTAACGTCGGTAAAAAGTTAATTATAGTAAAATCGAACTGCAATAAAATTCATGAAAAATATAATTATAGAATAATAGAATTGAAGAAGGAAAAAAATTCAAAGTAGTGGGTACCTGGAGCGGGAGAGTCAGAAATAACAAAGCATTTAAATAATTTCAAGTCAATTTCTAAAGAGAAAATAAATGCCAGGAGACATCAAAATAATTACACCAAAAGTGCAATATAATGAAACCTTTTCTATGAAGCCTAGTACTAAATATCCAAAATTTGGAACTCCGGAAGCACAAAGCTAAGACACAAAAAAAAATTAAGTACTGTTTACTTATTTGGGTATGCCTTTGCAGGTACACAAAAACGATTTGACCGAGTGCCAATCCTGAATATCGCACTGAAAAAAAAAACAAAAGCATAGCCCATGGTTTGGTAGTGAAATTAGTATTAGGGAAAAATACATTTAAAATCACTTTAACTTACGAGTGAACGTATTAGCAACTTCCTTAAGCAAGTACGTACAGTACACATACATAAATCACTTAAAAGTAAGAGGCCAATAGAATCGGCTCTAGACAAGGTTCTTTTTCGAAATTTCTATTAATTAAGTTATAAGTGGTTCGAAAAAAGGGATATACAGGTATTGGAGGCTAACGGTTTTTCTTTTTAAGGAAAGTTATGTGGTGGGCATAATTATGGCTAATGTTGATATTTTTCTTCAGCAGGGATCAAAAAATCATCGAAACGAAATTGGAGTACTTCAGAATGATGCGAATAATTCGCATTGGCAAACGTTGCTTGTTATCCCTGATAAGTATCACTAAAAGAGCAGCGTGAAACAAAGTTGAAAATGTTCATCTATCTAGCAATCAACACACAGTTGTTGCACTTTGTTATCTTTGACGATTTCGGGCTGATCGAAAAATCAAATTTTCAAACTTTTTTGTCTCAAAGACTCGAATATGCTTCTTTGGTCTCTTTGATTTTGTCTTGTGTGCTTAACTTAACATTTTTTTTCGAAGAAGTTACTAGCTTTTTCATGCACTGGGATTACTTTTGGGGGTAAATTCCATAGAAAATCGACCAATTTTCAGAAAATTTTTGAACTCACCTCCTTGGAATTTGGAAATATTTTGTTATCCAGAAGGGCTGAGAAGTTTATTATCGAAAATGAAATATTTTTGGAAAATATGGTATATTTGCGGAAATATGGCTTCTTGAAATTTTTGAGAAACGTCAGTTCGTGTTACATTAAAAAAATTGTATAAAATCTTCTACTTCACGCAGAGCCTTCAAATATGGCTTGTTGGGAAGAATAAGGTGTAGGTATTCCGGAAAAAATAGTGCAAGAAACATCCTGACCAAAAAGGATAAAAGGACCATTACAGTGTCCTTTATCATTGAATATTTCAAAATGCACACCTTCGATTTTCTTAATTTTTTTATATATTGTATTCAGCTACAAATGTGCCAAATTTGAAAGTGGAGCTCGTAAAAGTACAATGGTAAGAAATTTTTAAAGGTGTGGAATACTATAACCGCCAAAGAAACTTTATAGAAAATTTTACCGAAACAAGGTAAAACTTACAAAATATGATACGAAAGAATTTTATGTTTTAAAAATGGATTTAAAAACTGTTTCGCAATGTTATTTAAAGCCTGTAGGAGATTCTAATTTAGTTTCTAACATAGACAGTTCTGTAGAAGTCAATTGCTTATAACTAACACCACTGATGCAATTTTCATCAAAGTTTTTTCACATGTGCTTAGAATAACGGCTGATCCAGGGCGATCCTGGCAGCTACCAAAATACCAATCTGTTTGTGGAGGTGAGCATATCATCAGAGATAAAAAGTCCTTATAATTAGCCAAGCTTATATCGGAACCCTTTGTTAGAAAATTTATTTTTGGTCCTTTAATCATTAATTTAAAGTTTTGATGTATAATGCATCCACAGACAGAATGTTACCCCCATGTTTCCGATAATACCCTGGAAGCAACTTCTTGAAATCAATTTAAACTACAAGCATTGTAAATTGTTGTAAAAATATGCAAAATAGACAAACAAAGGAAGCAATTGAAAATATATGTACAGTATAATATGTACGAGAAACCCTAGATGTAGGGGAAACCCAAAATAATCCTAATTGTTCATGCCGCTAGTAAATGAAAAAGAAATTTGCTTTCTTTATTTTTGTTTCATGATTGCTTAAAAATGAATTTTCTCAATTATTGCAAACAATTTATATTCTGGTGTTAGGTCTGTTAGTTACAGAAAAAATCGAAGTACTATTCCTATTAAAAACAAAAATCATAAAAATAATTACTCATAAGTGAGGAATACAAAACCTTGATTTTGCGAAAAAAAACGCAGAGTCACTATTAAGTTATATCATATCCAACATATATTGTAAGTTTCACCTTGTGTCGGTACCATTTTCTTTAAATTTTCTTTGGCGGTTATAGTATTTCGTACCTTTAAAAATTTCTCACAAATGTACTTTTACGAGCTCCACTTTCAAATTTTGCTCATTTGTAGCTTACATAACTATTCACAATATGTAAAAAATTCAGAAAATCGAAGGTGTGCATTTTGAAATATTTAAGGATAAAGGACACTGTAACGATCCTTTTTATCCTTTTTGGCCAGGATGTTTCTGCACCTTACCCTTTCCAACAAGCCATATTTTGCACCAAAAAAATTATTGGTGCACATTACTCAGCTCTCTCTCTCTCTCTCTGTTAGCCATATATTTTTTCCAAAATACATAAACGTGTCGGACATATATTTTAATTAGAATAGGAAAGGATAGGGTATGAAATAAAACGTGAGATTAAAAGTAATTTGAAATTACAATTTTATTCTTCAAGCCTTTTGTTATGCAAACAAATCTATAGCCTTGTGATAATAAATCTCATGAGCAGTTCGATTTTCTATTCGCGATAAACGTTCCTGGCTCATGGACGATAATATATCATTTTTAATAAGTTTAAGTTGGCTAAAACTTCGCTGGCAGCTTGCGGATGTAGTAGGAAACGTAGAGTAAACACGCAGACCAATAACCATATTAGGAAAGGCATCCTACAAATCAAGAGATTGAAAACGCTAGCATTTTTTATAACTTTATATCTCTTTAAAAACGTAGAATTCCTCGCAGAATTCAACTTTACTTATTTACTCGTATTTTCGTCCAAGATCTACTCGATGTTTCTGCAGTTCTTCAGTTGACATATTCAACATTTCAGCACCATTGAGAAACTCAAATTCAATGTGGTAACACTATCAATCCTCTTTTTAATTTCTGATAAGATTCGATTAAATATCATCATTGTTGCCTTAGCAAAGAGTTGAACAGATTGAAGTCTTCGTGATTCGTCATGACACATCTCATCAAATTGTTTGTTGCACCTCGGAATTCGTTTATTAGGCAGAATAGATTCAACGCCAATTTTTCCAGCAACTTCTTTAGCTTTTTCTATCCAATATTCAATTGAATTGTCTCTCATTTCTTGCAAATTTTTCATCAGGCCATCCATTAAAGAGACGGAACACGTAAGAATTATATCTTCCTTTTGAATTTCAATATTTGTTTGATCGATTTTGCGGATGGATTTAAAATTCTTTAAAGCATTTAAGAGATAACCTGCCTCGTATTTTGCTTCCGGAGCATGAGAAATTTGTCCGACTTCCTCCAAGGATTCCACCACTTTTGCCAAATTATTTAAAAGGGCTTCCGCAGCGACATATTTCGGTGACCATCTGCTTCCTTTTAAATTGGTTTTAACATATGTTTTCACAGTATCACACCAAGTATTGGAGTCTACAATAAAGCATATACTTTTTAAATTACTCCAAGTAGGTTTATTGCTTCCGGACATAATGAGGCAGAATGGATTCCGACAAGATTTAAGGAATGAGCCAAACACGGTTCGAACTCGGCCAGCTCATCTTTTCGGCAATCCTGGCTTGCACTTCGTTATAAGTGCCAGTCATATTGGACCCATTATCATAAGATTGGCCACGACATTGTCTAATATCTAAGCCATCAACTGTTAATTTTTCCATAATCTGTTGACAAATATACTCTCCTGTCTTTCCAGCAACTTCTATGAAATCAATGAAACTTTTTTTTATTTCACACATATCGCCAGTTTTTTCTTAAACAGCGAATGACCAGGTCATTTGTTTTACATGCGAGACATTTGGGGTGCAGTCGAACATTATTGTGTATTATTTGGCTTCTTTAATGTCGTTTAGAATGATATTTCTAACTGTTTTTACCATTATGTCAATAATTTCATTCTGTATTGACTTTGATAAATATACTACTTGTCTCCTTTTTAAGTGTTTTAATTGAAACTTAAGAGTTGAGCTATGTTTGGAGAGCAGAAAAATTAAATTTTAAAAGGTCATATTTAATTGTATATAATATGTTTAAAGGATTAGCTACTATGACTTCCCCCCTTGAAGTTTTTATGTAAAAACTTCAAGTAAACAAAAATTTAATAAATTAATAAAATTTAAATTAAATAATCAAAAATTAGTAAAAAAATAAATTATTATATATTTAATTGTATATAATATGTTTAAAGGATTAGCTACTATGACTTCCCCCCTTGAAGTTTTTATGTAAAAACTTCAAGTAAACAAAAATTTAATAAATTAATAAAATTTAAATTAAATAATCAAAAATTAGTAAAAAAATAAATTATTATATATTTGTTTGTTTTTTATTTGTTATTTTTTTGTTGTATTAGTTTCTCCCTTGACCAGGCCGAGTACTTTGTGTGATGAGGTCGCTAGGGGTTTCGTCGGACCCACGAAAAGAAAGACAGTTTTTTGATAAATACAATGCAACATCCATAACCATAGAGGTATAAGACATTAAGAGTGGTGGTAAAGAAGCAGTCTGTCTCGAGGTCACCCATATCCACAAATTATTCCAATGCAACGAAATATCTTTCGGGGTGTAGATCACTTGCTCGTTTTGGGGGCATTGACTTGGCGCGTATATTTGAAAAAAGTGAAATATTTAAATTCAAAGAACAATTTTCGTGCATCTAAAATTTGAAGGTAATCTACATCGTGGTCGGTCATTGTTCTTCAGTATTAGTATTTGTCAATAAATTTAAATATATGGCTTCTCAAGGAAAAATTGGTCTTTAAATTAAAATATTTGCTTCTAAAAAGTAGAACGAAACGAATCTTATTGTTGAATTGTTGAAGAGCTATTTATTATTATCTTGCAACGTTTTCATTAATTGCATTAACGCTATTTAACCGCTGTACGCAGATTAATTAAAAAAATATTTTCATTTCATTACGTTTGCTTACAATGATAAACCTGAACTTTTGTATGCAAATGAGATGCTAAATTGCTTATTACCTCCCTCTTCCTTTTTAACCGGGCTTGGGACCGGCATTGACGGAATTAAGGCTGTTGAAGCAACCTAAAAAGAAATCAATTAGTCGTGATTCCGATGTTGTTACTTACCGGATTGTTCGATGACAGCGAACTGACTGTCAGCATGACATCGCCCAGCCATTCCGCTGAAACCGGCAAAATTCCAGTCAGCTGATATTTTGAAAGTTAATGATGTATTCCATATTTGAAAATTTGACCAAGTTAATAGTAGTCTAGTAAACAGTTAAAAATGTACCGAAATTTTCATCGCTATATAAGAAAAGTATCGGCTAATTGGAACTCTCTCTTCTTTGTTAGTCTAAAATTTGATTTCATTCGCTACATTTCGCATTCAGTTCGATTTTTCGTATTTTTTCGCATTGTACTTTTCGCATTTTCATACATTTGAATTGTTTTTTGTATAATTGAATTAAGAATAAACGTTTGAATAGTTTTTCTCGCGTTTTTTTTTTGGAATTGCAAGTGAAAGACAAAACAAAGGCACTTTGCAGATTTTTTTGGGCCCTTTTTATTTACATGAATTCATGAATTTATGATAGCCGCAACCATGCCATTTTAATAAAAAATTTTATTTTAACCTTTGCTATAATAATTAACAACACAAATTTTCCCAAAAACTATAATTTCTTCTTTGTGAAATATACGCTACTATTAATCATAGATTTTTTTCTGTACGAATTTTATCAAACTAAAATCGGTTGCCCATATGTATGGACTTCTAAGCCTACTTCATTTTCAATTTCTGCCATTTCGGAATTCAAGAGAAACTGTCAAGTACCCAGGTGTCAAATTCGTGGGCCAGCAGACAAGCACTCGAATCCGCATCGCACAATTGCACTAAAATTAATAGTTTTCGGCCACGCCAAATACCCGAATCTATTTAATTTTGATTACAGACTTTACCATAAGGTAAATGGTAAGTACTTACCTGTAGAAAGATTACCCAGGCAGGCAGGAGCGCGTATTTTTTTAACAACACTTCACTTCATATTTCGTTGCCGATGTTTAGATAGTAATTGAAGGTGTCACTGCCACTTTTAACCTTATTTTATACTTCTTATGACGTTCTACACTTCTGAACACTCGCGTCGCTATATTTGTTTTGAAAACGCAGCTTGTTCTAGCTAATTTCCCAGCGGGAAAAGAAGCACTTCAAAAGGGTTTCCGAAGCGCTTGTATCGAAGCATGGAATCGCTTACAATCGCTTCGTTTTTGCTTCTGTTTCATATAAATTTTAACACAGCATGTCCGCAGGAGGAAGCGCTTCCATGTAGCTTCATTAATATTGCTTCTAAAGCACTTTGGTTAAATCAGGTAGAAAGCTGCTGATTGCTCAGGCACACGTTACAGTGCTTCCCAAAATTTTCTCCATGTCAGAAAAGAGTAAATTGAGATTTACAAAAGAAGGATAGATTTTAAAAGCTAGCTTTCTTTTGAAACACATGAAATGCAAGTAAAGGTAGGGCCAAGTCGGAGCGACGAGAGCGTACATAAATACATAAAATAAAATATACTCATATTGCATAAAGAAAAATTTATTAAACGTAAAAACGTGTCCAGTGTACAAAGAAAAAACATTTAACATTAAAGCTAAGGATATAAACATTGCTCCAATTTGATTTATTTTTTTGGAGTGTTTTAAACTGAAGGTACGGAGATAAAATTTGTTTTTCGCCTTTCGAAAACCAGCTTTCATTTCCGCCTCGAAGTCAACGTAGCTGAAATGATCTTTCTTTACAGCAACTGAAATGAAAAGAACGTGGTTTTATTAACACGGTTTTTCGTTCGTTTTCGACTCCTTGAAAAGTTTGTACTTATTCACAGCAACCCTGCTATGCCGCCCATCCCAGTTTATATTCAAAATTAGCTCTTCTGAAAATAATGTGGTGAGGCATTGACTAAGCCTCTGGCTTCCTATATATTGTTTTATGTATGATATCTGTAATGAGAATCACTTACATTTACGAGGATATATTTAACAATGTTGCATTTGTTTCACCACTTCTTCTTTTGAAAAATCGGTCCTGCATTAACATCTTCTAAAGCCGTATTACAGAAACCAGAAATAGCTTTTTCATTGTTGGTAATTGTACTCATCTTGCGCGCAACCAATCTTTAGGAAATGCCGTTTACTTACGCCTGCTTTCATTTTTATACCTTTTGCTTCAAATTATTAACGTGTCAATAAGATTGTTTTGCAAACAGAACTTACCTTTATCTATGTATAATTAAAGTATTATGCACTTGCCACTATTGAAAAAATACTATGCCCTTGCCAGTATTATAAGCTGTATAAGCAAAACTATATAAGCACTATGTAAGCAAAACGTTTTGCACGCACGTGTCTGCTCCAAGCAGTGGTAACCGTATACTGCGAAAAACTAAGAAAAACTTGCTATATCATGTGTAGCGTATAATTAAGATGAGAGTGGCCTTAGCACAACTTAGAACCAGACCGAAGTCCAGAACCAAGAGTGCTAAGGTCAAACAGTGGGAATGGCTGCTGCCATTCAAGAGGCAAAACAAAAAAAAAAGAATTGCCCCGAGAGCAGGGTGCCCTAGAAATGGCCGTGAAGGCCCCTCGTCCGCATTAGCGGAGCACCCTTTAACCAACCCCGACGGATGCTGGGGTGCCGCTTTGCTAGCTCGCTGCGGCTGGGGTGGGTTCTTTAAACAAATGGGGATGGTTGGCTCTCAAGAAACGGGATGCTACGTATATTCATCCGTCATGAATTGTAGCCGCAAACTGGTATGTAAAATACCCAGGGACCAAAAAGGGGGCATCGTTCCGTACAGGAAACCACCCATGGCTCTGCAACATGGGCTGACTAAGCAGACCCAGTGCTCGTGACAACGCACGGAGCCAGAACATTGAAAATCTAAAACGGGAAAATAGGAAAAAAGGCTACCTCTCTTTACAAGGAACCCGGGTGAGGCAGACAGCCCCGGGCCCCCGATGTTAGTGGAGCCCTGACCCCGATGTTCTGGGGTCCTCCACCCTCTGATACTGGCCCCATATCAAAAATTCAAAAATCTACCAAACAATGCTGAAACTAATTATGTTTGGGCCAGTATCCCTCCCTTTTAAAGAAATGCTGAAAAAATGCCGAAAAATCACGAAAAAACTACATTTTAATCACTGGCCAGCCAGGCCATGCGCGGACCCTGAAAGAAGAAACGAACTTCTAGGGCTTTCGCCCAATAAGAAGGCCAAATGTTTAGGCTTTACAAATTCATTATTTTTATTTTTTTTTTATTTTTTTTTTATTTTACCACGTAAGAAACAATCCAGAAAATCTTTTCGAAGTGAGAAGATATTCTTACATTCCTGAGCCTTTCCAATACTATTTCTCAAAAATTATGATCCGTTACCGCGCTCACGGTTGTACATTCAGGATTAGTATTAATAAACTGGATTTTGTACGTTAAGCTACACTCAATTATGTCATTTGCCGTATAATTTCGGAGTTAATAATACCAAAGGAAAACAATGTCTCTGCTCACTTACACTATTATAAGAAATAATATAAGAAATAATACACATTGTTTTTCCAATAATCACATAGAAGAAAATAAACTATCTGTTTAGTTTTACATTATTAACATAAATTTTTCCCCCATTTTTGTGTTGTTTTTTTTTTATTTTTTTTATTTTATGTTTTTTTGTTTTTCTCTTTTCCTTTCCCTTTTTTTTTCAAGTAATATATGCAAATCAGTTTTATGAATCACCCAAAAATCAAGAAGACTACGTAACTATTGCTATACGGGCATGCGTACGCAAGGGTAAAGACGAGGAAGAAGAGCTTGGGAGCTCTTACCTAAAACCCTACTTATTTTGCCAGAATAATAAGGTATTTAGTTGTTGTGGTAGTTGCTACCTTTCCTCTTTCCTAAGTATTCCCAATATTGTAGATCAAAAGAGAAAACCAAAAATACCATATACTTTGTGACTTACTTATTCTAATATGGGCGTGCACAGTAAATACTTGACTAATGCGAACAAAAACCTAATTAGAATAACAACAATAGGACATATATATCAGAAATAGCGAGAATGCAGAAAAAAACCGCTGCATGTCGTTGTGGTAATTTCAAATCAGAAGCCTTGTCAATCAAATCAACACTAGGTTTTTGTTCGTTCCATTAGATCACGTCCTGAATAACTTACAATTTATTTTTACCTCAACAATAATTTAATTCTTAGTTATGGAATTTGTATTTCTCACAGTTCAACAGTTCCGCTTACAAGGTTTAATTTTAATATCCACGGCACTGAATGCCATTCTAGATGTCGTATACACTAGAGCTTTGCTTATTTCTTCACTTTCTTTTCTTACCACCGCCACTGCTGTCACTCGCTCCGAAAAACTTTCTTGTCGTGCTTTGTTGGGGCCATCGATAACTCGGAATCCGGCATCTCGAAGGGCTGTTTTAACGGCGTGGGTAGCCAGGCAATAGATAAGTCCACTGGTTCTTTCAGTGTCTGTATGGCATCTCCTGCACTTGAAGAGGTTTATATGCTATTGCACTCCATGCAACTCCGTCGCAATCACAAAATACGACACCGCCTGAATTCACAAAAAAAAAGAAATCTGAGTTTTACCTGATGTGACGGCTCAAAAAATATTGGGAGCTGGTGGTGATAGAAGCATCCGATCAATCTTATGAATATGGTAAACAATCTTGCAATGATTACTCAGAGCACTTTATCCGTCGCAACTGAGGTTTAAATATCCCCCTCGCACTCGTTGATTTCACCTCGCTTCGTTCAAAATACACTTGAACGTCGACAGACACTTCAAATAATCGCGAAACACACTAGAGGGACCAAGGTCTCGATATTTAACGGGGAATCTAAACGTCACACCACTGTCTGCGAAATTTTCAAACCAGTCATAAATGCACTATTCATTTGAAATTGCCCTTTCATTTCATCTTTTGTTTTTTCTTTTTTTTCTTTTTTTTTTTTCAGGGATTGTTGTTTACACGGAATGGGAAACAAAAACATACGAAACCGAGTCCGTGTCACTTTGGCTGCGACTTCTTTACGCGCGAGCTCCGATTTTCCTCGTTGTCGTGAATTTGAATTTGGCTATTTCGCACGAACACCAAAAATCACGATAGATTTTCCCTTTGAAACGACGAACAACCGGGTCTGGGAACCCATCTGGCCTCGCCCAAGATCCCATCAACCCCTTCTCGTCGTCACGACTTTTCAAAAGCCCTCTCGTCGCTACCACGATATAACAATGACTGTCTCGAGCGCTGGTTGGATATTCGACGCGAAAACAAAATCCCGTTACCGGTTCTCGCTTTCGTATCGCGCATCAAGCCAGGCAATGTCAAATCAGACTTACCGTAAATATTATTTTTCAAATCGAACAATATTTACAGCTAGTCCGATTTGAAGAAAATGTAGCTATTTCGAGCACGGGACAGTGTGCGTCGAAATAAAGGTTCCAGTAATTTCACTTGAAATTACTGGATGCTACAACACAGATCTTTCCACAAGGGCAAGTGCGTGGAAAGAGCTGAAGGATGGATATAGTATGGGAATGACAATGATGTGAACAGGTGAGCTTGTCTTTTACTAGCCAATCCATTGTAGAAAAACGTGAACAAGGTGAACAGGAAAAGGGTAAATATAATGAAAAGAAATATCGTGAACAACGTATACTAGATTAATTGAAATATCTTGAAAGAAAATGTAGTGAACTAAGTGACCATGTTTCAAGATACGGAGGGAGAATAACAAAGAAGAAGTAGTTAGGGAATTGAGGTGCGTGAACTAGTGGACTAGATCACCTCGGGGCTTCTTCTTATGCTGCAACCTCCTCAGGAGCTCCTCAATTGTCCAAAAGGTGTTTTCCACCCTTTGGAACTTATTCCACAAACCAGGGAACTTCAAGGGGAGAATGTCAAAGTTGTGGGAATTCGACTTAATTGGTTGAGGAGGTGCTTTTGAAGGGTTTAGGGAAATAGTGCTCTTCTGGAGCGTAATCTGCAGACCCTTCAAAGCAGATATACGGCCACTGGAACGACGTCCGTTAAGGACCTTCTTCCAGAAGAGGCGAAGACGCAATGTGGAGCGCTTAGGTTTTTGAGCGTTTGGGAGGGGAGGCTTGACGACCTGTTTCCTCCTTTCCGCCGGTAGTATTGGGGCCGGTGTATGTGAAAACTCCAACCTTTGGTCAGAAGGGTGAATGACAGTAGTCGGGCGGGTATATGCACGATGCCATGGATCCATTGATTGCGTCTCAACAACACCAACCTCAAGTTCTGCAGCTCCATGATATCCGTCCTGGTGCATTTCCCTCTCAAAATCCTCCTCTCGAAGAACGGCTTGCCGAAGTAGTCGTACCGAAGGCAGATCAAGAAAGAGAATGCGGCGTTGCACTTCAGGCAGCAGGTTGCGGCGAAGGACTCCAACCAGCTCGCCATCCTCCATTGGTCGGACCATGCGGTCGACTAGCCGAAGCACCTCGGAGTGGAAGGTGTCGAATGGCTCGCCAGGTTTCTGGTAGCGGTCTCTTACCATCTCCGCGAGCTCGAAGTCGCTGAAGCGATCTCCAAGATGACCCCGCAAAGCATCGCAGAGATGGTTCCACTCGACAACTCCATTGTCACGATGATACCTCCAGAACCAGTCGGCCGCCGGCCCGACAAACAGAAGGTGTGCGTATTGGCAGAGAAGGAGAAAATCTCCCTCGAGTGTCCGGCGCGTGAGACTTTCTACGCGGAACAAAAAAGATTCCAGGGGCAACGAATCTTCGAGGCCGGAAAATGAGATATCCCAGCTGTGGATCACATCTGGGACCCAGTCATTGAGTGGTGCCGTTGAATAAGATAAAGAGCTGGTCGGGTACCTATCACGATTCCTGCTGGGGAACATGATGGTTAGAAGTTATTAATTATAGCCTAAAAGGTGGGACGAATATAGGTTTTCCGACAAGAGAAATGGTTTTCTTAATTTAACTTGAATGATAATATACGAAAGAAGAGATGATATGTAACAAGAAAGGACGCAACAATTGTACTATACGCGATCAGATATGATAATGATAAAAAAAAAAGTTAATATTCGAGCAAATTAATGAATGTTAGGCCTTCTTATTGCGCGAAACCCGGTCAGTCTCCCCATTTCAGGTCCACAGGCTGGCTGGCTGATTCAAAAGAGATGAATTTATAAAATAAGTTACGTTAAAGGAATTAAAGTTTGCATTATAAAAATTAAGTTTAAGTTGAGTCGCATCCAAAATGGAAGCGCCCAAGGAGGTCTGTCCGCCTCCTCCGAAATTCCTAAGAAAAGAGAGGAGCTGGGAGATAAAAACAAAAGTTGCAGTTGTCCAACACATGACAATCCTTCAAAGTACCGGTCGAACTAACGGGACGCAATAGTGGCAACACGCCAACCACACGTAATCCGAACATCAGTTCGAACCAGACCCGGAAAAATTGCTCTATGCAGAACAACTCCAAATCAAACGTTGGCGTAGCTTCTGACATAAAGAGGGGCAGGGGCCCTTTGGACAACTCGGACTGGTGACTGGCGAAATTACCAGACCCAGTAGAATCCAGAGTAGTCCTCCAGGTTGCACCCAGAGCCTAAAGCTCAAAAAGACAACACATAAGAAGCTAACGCCAAAGGTATACTAATAAGGATTGAAGCTAAAAGGATAGGATTGGGAAAGGATGTTTGCGGCTATTAGGGAAAGAGCGAGCAATGCAGGTCTTAATAAAAGGGTTTTGTTCTCTCGAACGAAATGAATTGAATCGCAAAGGAGGCGATTCTAAGACCTGCGAGTGAGAATGGAATGTTTGGGATTGAAGACGTAAAGTCTTAAGGGGAGTATGAGTCGAAACTCATAAGTATTTTCTCACTTTGGTGTGGGTTGCCCAAAACAAGTTTCGGGCCCCACGTTGGGCGCCATTTGTAGCGTATAATTAAGATGAGAGTGGCCTTAGCACAACTTAGAACCAGACCGAAGTCCAGAACCAAGAGTGCTAAGGTCAAACAGTGGGAATGGCTGCTGCCATTCAAGAGGCAAAACAAAAAAAAAAGAATTGCCCCGAGAGCAGGGTGCCCTAGAAATGGCCGTGAAGGCCCCTCGTCCGCATTAGCGGAGCACCCTTTAACCAACCCCGACGGATGCTGGGGTGCCGCTTTGCTAGCTCGCTGCGGCTGGGGTGGGTTCTTTAAACAAATGGGGATGGTTGGCTCTCAAGAAACGGGATGCTACGTATATTCATCCGTCATGAATTGTAGCCGCAAACTGGTATGTAAAATACCCAGGGACCAAAAAGGGGGCATCGTTCCGTACAGGAAACCACCCATGGCTCTGCAACATGGGCTGACTAAGCAGACCCAGTGCTCGTGACAACGCACGGAGCCAGAACATTGAAAATCTAAAACGGGAAAATAGGAAAAAAGGCTACCTCTCTTTACAAGGAACCCGGGTGAGGCAGACAGCCCCGGGCCCCCGATGTTAGTGGAGCCCTGACCCCGATGTTCTGGGGTCCTCCACCCTCTGATACTGGCCCCATATCAAAAATTCAAAAATCTACCAAACAATGCTGAAACTAATTATGTTTGGGCCAGTATCCCTCCCTTTTAAAGAAATGCTGAAAAAATGCCGAAAAATCACGAAAAAACTACATTTTAATCACTGGCCAGCCAGGCCATGCGCGGACCCTGAAAGAAGAAACGAACTTCTAGGGCTTTCGCCCAATAAGAAGGCCAAATGTTTAGGCTTTACAAATTCATTATTTTTATTTTTTTTTTATTTTTTTTTTATTTTACCACGTAAGAAACAATCCAGAAAATCTTTTCGAAGTGAGAAGATATTCTTACATTCCTGAGCCTTTCCAATACTATTTCTCAAAAATTATGATCCGTTACCGCGCTCACGGTTGTACATTCAGGATTAGTATTAATAAACTGGATTTTGTACGTTAAGCTACACTCAATTATGTCATTTGCCGTATAATTTCGGAGTTAATAATACCAAAGGAAAACAATGTCTCTGCTCACTTACACTATTATAAGAAATAATATAAGAAATAATACACATTGTTTTTCCAATAATCACATAGAAGAAAATAAACTATCTGTTTAGTTTTACATTATTAACATAAATTTTTCCCCCATTTTTGTGTTGTTTTTTTTTTATTTTTTTTATTTTATGTTTTTTTGTTTTTCTCTTTTCCTTTCCCTTTTTTTTTCAAGTAATATATGCAAATCAGTTTTATGAATCACCCAAAAATCAAGAAGACTACGTAACTATTGCTATACGGGCATGCGTACGCAAGGGTAAAGACGAGGAAGAAGAGCTTGGGAGCTCTTACCTAAAACCCTACTTATTTTGCCAGAATAATAAGGTATTTAGTTGTTGTGGTAGTTGCTACCTTTCCTCTTTCCTAAGTATTCCCAATATTGTAGATCAAAAGAGAAAACCAAAAATACCATATACTTTGTGACTTACTTATTCTAATATGGGCGTGCACAGTAAATACTTGACTAATGCGAACAAAAACCTAATTAGAATAACAACAATAGGACATATATATCAGAAATAGCGAGAATGCAGAAAAAAACCGCTGCATGTCGTTGTGGTAATTTCAAATCAGAAGCCTTGTCAATCAAATCAACACTAGGTTTTTGTTCGTTCCATTAGATCACGTCCTGAATAACTTACAATTTATTTTTACCTCAACAATAATTTAATTCTTAGTTATGGAATTTGTATTTCTCACAGTTCAACAGTTCCGCTTACAAGGTTTAATTTTAATATCCACGGCACTGAATGCCATTCTAGATGTCGTATACACTAGAGCTTTGCTTATTTCTTCACTTTCTTTTCTTACCACCGCCACTGCTGTCACTCGCTCCGAAAAACTTTCTTGTCGTGCTTTGTTGGGGCCATCGATAACTCGGAATCCGGCATCTCGAAGGGCTGTTTTAACGGCGTGGGTAGCCAGGCAATAGATAAGTCCACTGGTTCTTTCAGTGTCTGTATGGCATCTCCTGCACTTGAAGAGGTTTATATGCTATTGCACTCCATGCAACTCCGTCGCAATCACAAAATACGACACCGCCTGAATTCACAAAAAAAAAGAAATCTGAGTTTTACCTGATGTGACGGCTCAAAAAATATTGGGAGCTGGTGGTGATAGAAGCATCCGATCAATCTTATGAATATGGTAAACAATCTTGCAATGATTACTCAGAGCACTTTATCCGTCGCAACTGAGGTTTAAATATCCCCCTCGCACTCGTTGATTTCACCTCGCTTCGTTCAAAATACACTTGAACGTCGACAGACACTTCAAATAATCGCGAAACACACTAGAGGGACCAAGGTCTCGATATTTAACGGGGAATCTAAACGTCACACCACTGTCTGCGAAATTTTCAAACCAGTCATAAATGCACTATTCATTTGAAATTGCCCTTTCATTTCATCTTTTGTTTTTTCTTTTTTTTCTTTTTTTTTTTTCAGGGATTGTTGTTTACACGGAATGGGAAACAAAAACATACGAAACCGAGTCCGTGTCACTTTGGCTGCGACTTCTTTACGCGCGAGCTCCGATTTTCCTCGTTGTCGTGAATTTGAATTTGGCTATTTCGCACGAACACCAAAAATCACGATAGATTTTCCCTTTGAAACGACGAACAACCGGGTCTGGGAACCCATCTGGCCTCGCCCAAGATCCCATCAACCCCTTCTCGTCGTCACGACTTTTCAAAAGCCCTCTCGTCGCTACCACGATATAACAATGACTGTCTCGAGCGCTGGTTGGATATTCGACGCGAAAACAAAATCCCGTTACCGGTTCTCGCTTTCGTATCGAGCATCAAGCCAGGCAATGTCAAATCAGACTTACCGTAAATATTATTTTTCAAATCGAACAATATTTACAGCTAGTCCGATTTGAAGAAAATGTAGCTATTTCGAGCACGGGACAGTGTGCGTCGAAATAAAGGTTCCAGTAATTTCACTTGAAATTACTGGATGCTACACATGTTAGCATTGAATTTCCGGGAAGATATTTTACCGTCGAATTTGCTTCAAACTGCTTCCGAAGAAGCACTTTTTTTGAAGCATTTCAGAAACCTGGGTGAAGCACTGCCAATCTGCCTTTTTCCAAAGCACTTCAAATTCTTCCCGCTGGATTCATCTCTAAATCAATATCATACTTAAAAATTGTTTGCTTTGTTTGTGTGTTTGATTTGAGATTGGCTCCTGGGTACTTTACAGCAGCCCCTAAATCTTGAGAGGTGAAGGCGAGGGGAGAAGAACTTCACAAAAAAAAAACAAGTAAACGCTCGAGACACACACCTACAGGCGTTTACACGGATACAGCCACTCTAAAGTCTTATACCTCTAACAATAACAATACGAACGATCTGTCTAAATATAGCTGCATCCTTTTCGCAAGGACGCTAACCGCCCTCAAATGTGAGTGCGTTCCGCTTGCACATTGCCCCTGAACTACCGGACGAGCGCGATTGTTGTCCCATCTATGCCTACGTGCCCCCAGGATAATAATTTATGTACTTAAAGTACTATAGGGCATATCATAACCGACGACATTAAAGACGATGCTGCGCGGCTATGATGGCTAAAATTATGGTATTAAAGTTTCAATTATTACAGCATTCATCAGATTTGGTCCCTTGTTTCCTAGCTTGAAGAAATGACTTGGTGGACCAAGGTTTACGTCTAACGAGAAGGTCATCGCCCAAACAAATGCCTATTTTGAGGAGCTGCCGAGATCCAACTTTTTGGACGGCTAGAAAAATTTGGGAAAACGCTTTAAAGAATGTATAGAGCTGAAGGGAGATGTTGAAAAACAAAAAAAAATCATCCCAACAATTTTTTTTCTGAGGATTTATTGAACGACCCTCGTACTGCCTTGGTTTAGATAAAAGAGAAGTCCCTCGAGCTACGCAGTACTTGAGTTGTGGGAAAATGGCTAAAGTTTTTCTGTATCTTCCTACTTTACAAAGGACATACAATGCTCCCAAGTGTACATATCATGAAATGTTTCTACATTTCAAGGCTAAAGCACAAAAACCATATTTTTTAATTGCGTAGGAACTAATAGAATAAACAAATCAAAAATTATGAAAAACTATACACTCAAAGTAAGCAGTAAAAACGCAATCTCCTAACCTTGAAATATTTAACTTTCCATTTGTTCATTTTATTCATATACGTTGAAATCAAACAATCTGTGGGCTTCAGTGACCTCAATATCTAAACTCGAATCAAACTAAATTAAGCTAGTAATTACACTCTTATTAAATATTCTCTAGTTGATTTTTTTTTCAATTGCACAAATATATGTCGCACAACAGATCCTGATCTTGAAACAGACAAACAATCACAACAAGTCCCCCATTTACGGTCGAAAAGGGGGTGCTAGTTATAATAACTAATATTCAAGCAAATATACGATATGTAGGTATATGAAACTGTTTTATTGTTCGGAAATCATTTCTCATTAAAATTAAATCAAAGTCAATTATGCGACGATTAAGTTTTCGTCTTGCACTTTTTGTTCGCTCGCTTCTTCCAAAAACATGTAACCCTGTATTGATAGAACTTGGATGATTGTGCTAGTATAATTTATGCAATGGCGACATACTCATCTATTCACAGATTTATATAGATGTGGAGTTATTACATGACAATTGGAAAAATAAGACCGCATCAAAATACGAGACAAGTTGCTGCTCTAGGAGACCCACAAACTGTATATTGTGGGCTTCATGGATACACGTGGGCCTCGATCTTCAGCGTTTATGGATAGGATCGGAATTCTTTCTCAGTCTGCATGAATATGAATGTATGAATGTTTGAATTGTCTCCCCTGAAGTCATGCTAACAAATAAATTAGTATAGTTTTGCAATTCCATAAGAAGGACTGAAAACGTGTTTTGTAAACTTGTTGATGCGGACTTTTGTCGCATAACTCTTGACGCCTTCGGCGCTACATACTTGCTTTGAGCGAATGCGGTTTTCCAAAATGGTTCGACTATTCTTTTAAGTCGTGCAAAATGTCAGCTGGTTGTTGTTTGGGTGTTGATAGAATAAAATATTCAATAATTTAATATTTTAAAATCATTCTACTTTGTCTCTCATACACCTCAGAATTTATGAAATTATCTCTGGCTTCATTTCGCTGCATCGAAACCTCGCTATTACCTCCAATTAGATTGCACATTCTCGTCTCAAAACTGCAACCGTTCACCTGACCATGCATTCATCCGTTTAATTAATTTCATTACACGTCGCTGACCGAGATCTCTGCAAAGTTATTAATTTTTCGTCAATCCAATTGAGAAGCATCTCCGTGATAAGTCTATCATCTTGTTTGATGATAATGATGATGGTATCATGTCGGTTCGTTGGACGGTCGTTTTCACATCAATGCGCTTGCTACTTTTGCTGCAGATTAATGCGGAAACGTTAAAAATAGGCAATTCCCTTCAAATTTATGCAGCACGAGATGAGATAGTCGGAGTTCCGTTGATGGGCATTCAAAATTAATTTTCTAAAAATATCATCTGAACTTTGAAGTTCCTACAAGATTAGATATATTCGTATGTATGTGTATGCATGAGTTTAAATGTGATTTGGTTGGGAGGGTGCAGTCTTTGATTGACTTGAAATATGGGCTACGTATGGAAGGTACGGTTTTAGATACACGAAATTGCTTTTAAAAATGACGAATAAGATTTTCGTGGATTTGGAATCGGTTATTTTAGTTAAAATTTACAAAAAATCGGGTTGTGACCTAGTTTGCTGCAATTTGTACCAATGTATTTAAATCACAACTCACTTTATTTTGGCATATTTAACCTTCATGCCACATATTTTCCACTATGTTGTAGCCAATCGAAATCAACCTAATATTAAATCTACCAGCTTTCAGTTTCATCATTCCTGTATTAATCCATTCCATAACTAACAATCACCTTCAGATCGCTTCACCCACATGATCTACTTCTGATTACAGATAGATGTCTGAATGAACTTTTCGAATAGATTGAATTGCTACACATATCTATGTAAAAGTATATCTTTGCATAGCACGCTCAATAAAAATTTATTTGAATTTTCCGTAAAAATATTCAAATTAAATTTTTGAGTAATGCTTTTCATCTTGTACCCGAGTATTTAAATGTTACGAATGGTGTACATGTATAGTAAGGCACCCATAGTCAGATTAATCTATGCATAGTCAACCGATCTATTTTAAGGTAAATTATAATGGAATTTACGAAAATCACCACTCGCTCAAACGACGAATTGGTGCTTTCTTAAAAGAGTTTGATATGGCTAGTGAAAGGCTTTTGAATATCATACAGAGTATAACCAATGTCCGATTGAGTTATGAGTTTTTTTTATGAGTATGAATAAATCCTTGATTTTGACTCATACAAATATCGAAAAAACCGATATTTTATTGTTCTTTACAACTTTACAACTCGACCGATTTCTGAATAAAATAATGACCCAAATGGGCTTTTGTTCTGAGAAAAATGTGAGAGATACAGTTTTGTGACTTCTGGGATGGTTTTCATTGGGACACTGAAGTTTTATAGAAAAAAAAAGTTTGATAAACGTGAATGAAATATGGATTTTTTGTTCTTCTAGTTTAAAAAAAAATTAAAAATTATTAAAAAGTTTTTAGTACGTATGGCATCTAAAAGAAATAGATATTCACAGACTTGCTTGTAATAACTCGTCGCTACTAGTTATGACGCCTTATGGAAAAATGAATAATTTTTTAACTCCTTGCCATGGAATTTTTCCAGATGCAATTGTACTGTCCGATAAAAAGTTACATGTTAATTTTCATGTTAAAGATGTATTTTTAGTGTTAGATGCTCTTACTTTTTCTCTTTTTAAGGTACACGCTTTTAATTTTTAAGGGGTTACCCCCACCTTTAGCGCAATAAAATAGGTCATTTTCATGAATTTTTTTTTACAAAACTACGAAATGTTTTTAAACGACTGTTATAGTTTCTTAAAGTACATCTTTTGAACACCTTTTAGTAATTTTTTTATTGAAAAATATTACATGATTTAATTACAAATGGCCGTCAAAACAATGGAATTTTAATTTTCACCTTTTGCGGTGACCAAAATTGTGTCGAACTGGATCATCTGAAACAACAAATAGCGATGGACTTAGTTAAATAACAGTATAAACTAGTGTTTGATCGAAGGATTTAAAATAGTATCCATTTTTCACAAAATGGCGGACAGTCAAAGTTAATATTTCGATTTTCACTTAAAAAAATGGTCGTCTTTTGGCTATAAAACGGCCATTTTTTATTAAAAAAAAAATCGAACGATCAAACACTACATTTTTATGTATTAAATAAAGCTGTTAAGTTTCAAAAAGATCGGTTCAGTAGTTTTCGAGTAATTTTGGTCACCGACTTCAAAGATGTCATTTCGAGAAAAACGCGTTTATAAGTATAAGTAACGGTTGTATTAGCAACAGTTTCTTCTCTTTCAACGCTCATATCTCGGTTAATTATGTTTGGATCGACTTAAAATTTGAAGGACGTATTCTCAGATAGTTATACTTAAAAAAAATGCAACAAAAAAAAACGAAATACTTCAAAGTTACAAGTGGGGGTAACCCCTTAAGCGACACGATCCTCCCTGCCTCGTGTTACTTTTTTTCTAGGTCAAACGATCACAAACACTCAAATACGTGTCCGTTAATATTTTGAAAAAGGCTGCATGCTAAATTTCAATCCTGCAGCAACTTGATATGCGAATTGACGTTGTAGCTACAACATCCGTTTGTCGATTTTCGTGTGGAACTTCCAGAAACTTTCAAGCACGCGCATGACCGACAATCTGAATTTGATTAGATTTTTTATTAAGGTAGCCACGTCCTTTTCGGGGCGTAATTCTCAAACAGCTTTTCTTATACTTTGAGCTGTCGAGCTCTCTCTATCGCAACCTTTATTAAAATAAGCAAGCAAAAAAAAGCCAAAGGACATACACTGGGCAAAAAAAGTCTGTGAACACCTAACGAAGCGGACGGGGATTTGCTACTGTAAACTCAGCTGCATTCATTTATGGATTTGGATGGGTTTTTTACTCAATAAAGCAATAAAATTTTGTTTGGTACAAAAGGTAATTAGGATTTTCCATTTAAGGATCCTTCAAATGACTTTGAGTACATGCGCATCACTAGGCTAGGCAAAAAAGTCCATGAACACATGTTTTAATGAAGGTATTGAAGCAGTTTGGGAAAACATTTATTGCTTTAAACTTTGATTACTTATGACACATGGCTTAGAGAGATAGAAGGTATGAGTCCTTTCAAAATTTGAATCCATTTTAGTTCTTCGATAGCTACGAAAATAGAAGTTTCCGAATCGATTCGAGAATTAATAGTTAGCCTACGAAGAGAGGGAAAAAGTATCCGTGAAATCGGCAAAATTGTTAGCAAAAACCCTTTTATCGTACATAAAATTATAAAACGGTTTGAAGAATTAGGATGAATTCCGCCCATAAACGAGAGATTTTAAAAGTGATTCGTGAGAAAACAGGTACAAGTGCATTGACAATCGCGCAAAACATGTCACAGAATTATGGAGTGACAGTTACACCACAAACTGTCCGTAACTATTTGCACAAAAATGGCTTTCAGGGTCGAGTCCCAAGGAGAAAGCCAGTTATAAATAAACTTAATCGGAAACGCCGTCTCGAGTTTGCCAAGGAACACTTATCCAAGCCTCTTTCGTTCTGGGAACGTGTTATTTTTTCGAACGAGATCAAATTCAATTTATTTGGGTCCGACGGACGACAGAAAGTATGGCGGAAACCGAAGGAAGCCCTACAGCTCAGAAACCTCAGACCTACGGTGAAACACGATGGAGGAAATATAATGGTGTGGGGGTGTATGAGTGCTGGAAGAGTGGGTAAACTGCACATAATTGAATGTAGTATGAATCAGCATATGTACCTTGATATTCTGAGCGACAATTTATTTGAGAGTGCCAGAAAATTTGGATTAGAGGAAACTTATGTTTTTCAACAAGATAGTGATCCCAGCATACTGCCCGCGAAAGGTTCAAGAATGGTTGCTTTACAGAGTAGATCGACTTCTCAAAACCCCTCCACAATCGCCAGATCTGAATCCCATTGATCATTTGTGGAATGAAATTAATAGGAGAATTCGTAAACGTCCGCTAAAATCCTTGCAGGATTTGAAAAGAGTCATCAAGGAAGAATGGGATCAAATTCCGGCAGAATTTACAACGGAACTAGTTGGATCGATGCAAGCACGTCTCCTGGAAGTAATCAAAAACAAAGGTGGCCCAGCATCGTTTTGACTTAAATTTAAACTTCATTTTTTTAGTTTATAAATTAGTAATTATATTGTGTTCGCAGACTTTTTTTTGCAATATTTTTAACCTTTTTTTATTTTCAAATCCTTGGGAATTTTCCAAGCATAAAAATATTAATGTTTAGTTTTAGAAATATACTTTGTGCTTTTTAAGATGCAAACAAAATGTTTTTCTTTTGAAAATATTGCTTGTACGACCCTTGTAGTGAATTTAGATCATTTGCTTATGAGTGTTCACGAACTTTTTATGCCCAGTGTACATATGCCTCGTTGTTTTAGCTATGCGCCAGAAGTTTTTTTAACAATTTAGCTTAAGGGGTTACATAGGTCTTGAAGGAAAAAAAAACAACTTTTTCAAAAAATTGTATATTAAAAACCAAAAATCTATTTTATTTGAAATTCACACATAGAAAAATTTAGCATTTCAAGAAGTTGTAAAAACATTTTCAGCTAAAAATATAAAAAATTGTCGACTTTCCGCAGTTTTCCTCGTCCAGCCTTTTTTTCGCGGTTGGCAGAATATTTCGGTGCAGGTTCATCTGAAATCAAAAATGTTCTTATAGTTTATACCCTTGGCTCGTGCTTGAACGAAGAAATTGAAAAAAAAAATGAAATTTAAGGTTTTGAAATAGATTTGAATGTATTTTCGTCTCAAATTTTTTTTAGCATTTTTCCGATTCTCATCGTTTTTAAAACATTTTTTTCATATAAAACAAGATCGAGTCAATCGATTAAAAATCCCTTCGTTCAATCACGAGCCAAGGGTATAAACTATAAAAAATTTTTTGAATTTTTGATTTTAGATTAACCTGCACCGAAATATTCTGCCTACCGCAAAAAAATAAGCTGGACGATGAAAATTGTAGGAAAGTCGACAATTTTAAAAATTTTTAGTTCTTGAAATGCTAAACTTTTCTATGTGTAAATTTTAAATAAAATAGAATTTTGGTTTTTAAAATACAATTTTTTGAAAAAAGTTATTTTTTTCCTTCAAGACCTATGTAACCCCTTAAGGCAGCCGCACGTCTCTTTGGGGCGTGCTTTTCAAAAAGTTTTTCTTTTAGTTTGAGCTATCGAGCTCCCTCTATCGCAACCTTTATTAACATAAGCAACTAAAAAAAGCCAAAGAACATACATATACCTCGTTGTTTTAGCTATGCGCCAGAATTTTTTTTTAACAGTTTACCTTAACTTCTGTTGCTTACATCAACATTACTTTCAATAAGCCCAGAAAACCCCTCAGTCACAAGACTGTGAAGTATGATAATTCCTTCAAGCCAGTCAATGCAATATGTGTAAACTAAGCAACCTAATTGAATTTGAAATAAAAAATGGAGAATGAAAATCAAGGAAAATTAAAAACAAATTGTAACTGTCAAGAAAGATATTTTTCAAATTCGCTCAGAATCGTATAAAACTCAATGTATAGAAACTCTCAAGTGTGTTCACTTCACATGCTTTGGCAATAATAATTTTTTAACTCCTTGTCAACTTCCATATGTTTTCTTGGGATGCAATATGGAATGTGTAGCAATTTAGAGATGAAAAAGAACTGCTTGCTGGCGCCTAAACTGTACCGAAGTCCAGTAAAGGGCCTGTCAAGCAGGGTAAGTGTGATGGCGAACCGTCAAAAGGGCAAATAATAAAACAAAGAGAAGTGCCCCCGGACCAGTGTACCCCAAAAATGGCTGTGAAGGCCTCTCGTCGGCATTAGCGGGGCACCCTTTAGTTCAACCCCTACAAGTGCTGGGGTGCCACTTTGCTAGCTCTACACGACTGGGGTGGGTCAATAAAAAATGTGGTGGACTTGCTCCCAGAAAAGGTGAGATGTTACGTATATTTCATCCGTCATGAAAAGGGATACAGTGGCTCACAGCTTAAACTAGGTGAGTACTTTTTACGAGAAAAACCCTTAAAAACTCCCGGAAAATGGAAAATCCTTTTCCTCAAACAAACAAAATATTTCAGCTTGTGGCTCTGTTTATTATTACGAATGAAAAATATTCCAATCAGCACAAAAAAATAAAAACTTATTATAAACACAAAATTTCACCTCACAGCTTAAATGATGCGCCATTTAAAGAGCAGACATATAACGGTGTGTGTTACGCATTTCTGCATATTCATTGTTATTTTAGCCGTGAAGTGCAATAAGTATTTCTAGTGAAACTCTGTTACCATTTGGACTGATCAGTAGAAGTAGGAGAAAACAGTTTATTGGAAAATGGGCCGGGAAAATCACGTGCAAATCAAAGTCTACAGTCCAGCACATAATTGAACGGTTTGTTCGTGAAAATTGCATAGAAAATAAGGGTAGCACAGCGTGCCATAAAATATTTCCCCTTCCGATTCTCGCTGGATTGAAGGACAGGTGAAAAAAAATCCCAATCTGAGCGAATCAAAACTAGCGCTGTAAGCGGAAAAAAATTCTTAATAAGAAGTGTAACCCAGAAACCGTAAGAATAATGCAAAGGGATGCGAATTTTAACGGAAGAGTACCCAGAAAAACCCCTATATTAGTGTTAAAAATAAGGCAAGAAGAATGAAATTTGCTTGTGAACATTTAATGAAAGGTACAACGTTCTGGGATACCGTTTTTTTATCGCGGATGAGAGCAAATTTAACCTTTTCGGAAGCGATAGAAGGGACTATGTGTCGAGACAACCATATGCTGAACTTCAACCACGGAATTTATGCAGTTTAGTAAAACACGGCGATGGCCACGTAATGGTGTGGTGGTGCATGACATCTTTCGGAGTGGGAAACTTGGTGTTCATTGAGTTTCCGAATTCCAGTATTTGAATATCTTGAAGGATAATCTATCGCATAGTGCGGAAAAATTACACATCAAGGACAATATCCGGTTTTATGAGGACAGCGACCCCAAGCACACCTCAGAACTAGTTCAAACGTGGTTGATTTGGAATTGTTCAAACAATATTAAAACGCCTGCTCAGTTATCAGATCTAAATGCTATCGAATAATTATGGTCAAAGCTAGAAGATGGCGTCAAAAAAACATCCGATAAGCAGTGAGGACGACCTTAAAAGGGCAGTTCAATAGAAATAGGAGCTCATTTCACCAGAGTACACCAAAAAGTCAGTGCACTCAATGCCAGATCGCCTCAAAGTGGTATTGAAACAATCAGGATATCCAACTAAATATTTTATAAGTATTTGAATAAAAAAATGTTATAAGTTTAAAGTAAAGGACATTTTTGAGAGAACACAATTTAAGCTGTGAGTAAGCAATTTAAGCAATCAGTTTTAGTATAGTCGGGCAGAATTTTGTGGAAAGGGTGCTTAGAATAGAGAACGAATTCCTCTTCGTCTCTGTTGAAAATACTTGAACCCAGTGCCGAACCGTTGCGCCTGCCGTCCTATTATTTAGTTGTAAAAAAACCTATAGTGAAATTCAGATATTTTAAGAGTACGATCAACCCCAACAAAATCTTCATTTGTCAAACTCCATCCAACAAAAAAATGGCTAGAAAACTATCTAAACTAGCAGTGAAAGATGGTCACAGTGAAAGATGGTCAGCAGTGAAAGATGGTCACTGCAAATCCTGCTTCAGATCTATTCTTAGTTCTAGCCAATACTTTGTAAGAACATAAAATCTAATTTTCTAAAGCTCATCGCATCTCCTTGTACCAGTGGAACCACTTGCACCAATCGAAATGAAACCATCTGCAGAAATCCTCTCGTAGTCAATCTCAAAATAACTTTATTTAGAATTCAATCCCCATCAATACATCATACCTACATCCAGCTTCCATTTCATTATTTCACTTACTTATCAGCTAAATCGTCCGGCATTCATGTACACTTTTGCAAAACTCCAGAAAAATACTTCTAAATATAGAATTTATGCAGGCACATTTTACGATACAGTTGCACGCAATCAGTGAACCCCACTCACATCAAAATCATCTGTATCAAAAACAGAGTGCAGACCATAGACTAGACACGTAGTAAATGCAGTGTAGGTTTGTAGGTACAACTGAACTGGAAAATCATAAAAATGCATCGATGCAATGAAATTCCAGTTACAAAAAATAATAATAATAATCAAAAACTCGATTCTGGCATTGATTCATACAAGGCAATTGTAATTAAATCTGTCGCGTTTATGGGAAAATAAAAGAATTTTGTCGTCGAGATAGGTTAAATTACATGTGAGAAATCTTGAAGCCTGATCTGCTGGATCTAGTAGCGTGCCCTTTATTATGAAAACAGATAAGAGTTGCTGTTTTTCGGAAAAGAATATTAAAATTCAGCGTGGTATCTTTGAAGCTGATCTTAGTTTGAAAAAAAATGTATCGAACCTTGCTAAGAATTTATTTTATTTAACTGTAAAAAATTATGTTTTGAAAATTATACATCATCGAATGAAAAATTATATACTTTTGTTTTGTGATATAATTACTTAATACTTTTGTTTTGTGATATAATTTATTTAGTTACTATAACATTCTTTTTAAATGTTTAATGCTTTGTAGTGATTTCCTTTTTTACACTATGATTTCCCATTTATTTCATTTTTGATCCCATTTTTCTGACATAACCATTGACACGAAATACAACGTTAACACTGACTGTAAACTTTATCAGACGTCAATCGAAAATATTGTGTATGCAAATAGCTTGGCATTTCTTGGGCAAGAAGTGAAAACTCGACGCCAGGTCTGCATGTAGGACGAACAAGGTAACTTGTTTAGAGGTCGATATGTTATTGAAATAAATGTGGTATCTATATCTATTTTGTGAAAAAAAATATCATTTACTTAAATGTTCTTGCAATTATAATTTATTTGGTATTGTTTTTATTTAGTTTTGTTAGTAGCTTTTAGTTCCTGATATTTTTTTCAATTGCGAGCGAATTTCGTTGCTTGCATCCTTTTTGAGAACACTCTTTTAATAATTTTGAAGATCTCACGACATTTTTTTATTTTGTAGAGAGAAATTACAGAGAAATAAAAAAGAGACAAAAGTCAATTGTACTTTAGATTTACATTTATTTTGCGACTTGTATGCATTGTAATTCACCTACCTTTTAAACTGCTGGCCATCCCACTCTAAAACTTTTATGATAAAATAAGTAATTTTTAAGTTTTGTTTTGTTACAAAAATAAACAAAACCTTGTCCAAATTATTCAAGCACCGAGTTAAAATCTTTACTTCCGCTTTGACACAAGAAAAGAATTTGATTTTCAAATCTAATCGCAAAATTAAAAAGAACAGTTAATTTTCTATACCAATCAGTATGTTTAATGTTTTTTTTAGATTTTTTTTTGAATCCCAGAATCGGCTTCCAAAAAAACCTTTCATCGATTTCATCCATTATTCAGAAGCCCATAGCTCGGCACCTAAACCAAAAGATTGTGTATCCACGGTCATATTTTCTAGATGTACCATTATGCACAATATGAACGAAATCCAGAACCTCGACTGTTTTTCGTTGTCCGCTTCACGTGAAATGCCTCATATTCAGGGGCGGATTTACTAGGCCCGGGCCTAGGGCGGCAAATTTCGGGGGCGGCAAATTTTCGATTTTTTTTTGGGCGGCAGATTTTTTCTGTCGTTTATGTATGTACATATATCTGAGTTGAATGAGCCTTAAACCTCAAGCCAACCGAATTCTCTAAAAAATCAATGCACGCGAAAATTCACCTCTGATGATTTTTTTCGGACATTAAAAAGTTTGACTTGTAATAAATATCGAAGTGTGATCACGGTAAAGGACCAAAGAAACTCAAAAATACCTAAAAAGTACCTAGAAAGTATCTGAAAATACCTAAAAAGAGCCTAAAAAGACCTGAAAAGATTCTAAAAAGAGCCCAAATAACACCCCTTCAATTTAGGAAAAGCTTATCAGAGGTAAATATTTGCGTGCATTGATTTTTCAGAGAATTTTTTCATTATTATTATGGTACAGAGTATATCAACTACATGCGAATCTCTTAATTTTTGACGTGTTTTTTTAAATTGTACTTCATTACTGAAATTAATTTCTATAAAAAAAATTTCTATAAAATGAAATTTAGAACATCATAGGTCAAAATATTTCGGGCTCATCTTTTGTCTAATAATATATCGAACATTAATTTACAGTAGTCAGTAGTCAGTAGTTTACAGTAGATATCCAGTCAAGTGCGGAAGCAAACTTTGAACGGAATAGTAAACTTACTTATAAAAATATGAGCAAAGACGTTGGAATTATATGCGATTTAAAGGTGATACGGTTTTGGACTGTTAAAAATTGGTATTTTTGGTTTCTTTTTATTTTTCGGTTCTTTTAGGTTCTTTATCGTGTGTGTATTTTAATAATTATTTGTGTGGCACGGGCGCAATAATAGGGAATTTTTACGAACGAACTGGTGCCAGTTTTGCTCTGATATTCCTTTTTTTAGCTCGGGTGCAACGAAAACCAGCGAAGTATTGTTACATATCATATAATTCACGAAAAGGGCGGCAAATATTGCTGAGGCCTAGGGCGGCGAAATGGCCAAATCCGCCCCTGCTCATATTAGATGGCGATGAACTTAAAATTTATCCAAAGTGCAATTTTATTTATTACTCAAAAAAATTCCAGCAAAAACATGCTTTTGTGACATTAACTGCTTATTGCGTATGCAATAGTCATTTCATTTCCAGATAAATATTCACTCTTTTTTTAATTCAAATAAATATCGATGCCCAGATACTTAAAGAATGCATTTTGATTCAAATCCATCCGAGGGCTAGAGGCTAAGTGGATCATCATCATCATCGGCGCTACAACCGGGGTCTGGTCCTGGTCTCCGTCAACAGTTTTATCCATCGGTCCCGATCGTGAGCCGATTTCATCCAATTGGGTACTCCTAAATTCCGAGCGTCTTGCTCTCTCCCTCCATCCCTCCATCGCAGGCAAGGTCTCCCACGCTGTCGTCTGTCGTAAAATCTGCCGCAAAGAGTTTTCCGAGCAGGATCCTCTTCGCTCATTCGAGCTAGGTGTCCTGCCCTCCAGAGTCTACCGAGCCTTATCTTAGTAATTATGTCTGTTTCTAGGTAGATAGCGCAACAACTCACGGTTGTAACGTCTCCAGACTCGCCCTTCTTCACGTATGGGGCCAACGATTCTTCTCAAGATTTTCCTCTCGAACACGGCTAAGAGGTGAAAGTGCCTTTTGCTGAGCACCCAAGTCTCGGATCCATACGTGAGTACTGGCAGGACCATGGTCTTGTGCAGCAGGAACTTTGATGTTTCGGGTGAGGTTTCAGGATTTGAAGAGCCTTTACCGACTGTAGTAGGCTTTGTTGGATTTGAGCAGCCATTCGCGTATTTCTTCGTCTATATTGTTATCGGCTGCTACGATTGACCCAAGGTAGTTGAATGATGGCACTACTTCAAATTCATGCTCAACTATCCTGAAGATTTGACCAACTCTAGGGGTTCTTCCTGCAGATCCTGCCGCCATGTACTTAGTATTATCTTCACTTATGTGCAGACCCAGTTTTTGTGCCGCTCGCTCGTCTGGATGAAGGATTCTCGTATAGGTAGTTCTGATATTCGATTTATGTCTACATCATCTGACAAGACTTGGTGAAAATGATCCGTCTCGTTGACGTGCCAGAGTCTCAGATTGCTCTATAGAACGCTAGATTGAAGAGGAGGCAGGCCAGTTGGACCATTAAAGATGTTGAACGGTCTGGATAGCAATCCGGCTCTTTTGACTTGGCTTGTTACTTTGGTCATGGTCAGCATACACAATCGTGTCAGTTTGTTTGAGATGCCTAATTCCCTCATGGCTTTATACAGTTCTAACCTGGCAATGCTATCATAGACGGCCTTAAATTCTATAAATAGATTTAGAATTTAGCGTATGGGGCTATCCATTGCTGCAGAATAGAAGAGAGTATCTTATAGGAGGTACGCAACAATGTTATACCCTTATAGTTGCTGCACATAGTTACATCTCTTTTCTTATGTATGGGACATATTATACCAGTCTTTTGGCACCTCTTCGATCTCCCATACGTGCAGTGTATTTTTGGTGTAATATGGAACCTCCATATTTAATCAGCTCAGCTGGTATGCCGTCGGCTCCAGGAGCTTTGTTAAATTTCAGCCTATTTATGGCTCTTCGGACCTCTTTTATGCTTGTCTTGGCTTGTCTGGCACAATGTCTTCTTCTTGCATTGGTGGAATCTCCAATTCTTCGTTGACCTGAACGTTTGGCAATTCACTAAAGTGCACTTTCCATCGCTCCAGAATGCCTTCAGGATCGGTGATCAGATTACCCTCTTTGTTCTTACAGTACGTGCAGCGTGGTGTATACTGAATCATGTTTCGGACTATTTAGTAGAACTTTCGTTCTTGGTCGGGACGTTAGGTTAGTGAAGAGGGCTGCCGAGAACGCGGCCAGCATTAGGCCACCAGTTTGAGCCCATTTGCCACCCTCATAGACAATCACACGCATTCACACTTACAGCCATGGCACTGGCGGGATTCGAACCCGCAGGCCCCGTAGCGCGCCGTTTTTCGGCCTGACGCCTTAGCGAGCAGAGCTACCGGGCCCCCTTGGTATGGACCTTGCTGCCTAGTTCTTTACTTCACAGATCAAGTATTTTTCTCAGGGTGCTTTCTTCTGTCTGTGAAGTCTCTTCTCTGTTCTTCTGACTTCTTTATATTCCTCCTCACGTGCCCGCGTTCTATGAGATTGCTGCATTGCCCGGTATGCAATATTCTTACGTTCAGTCGCTAATTTGGATTCATCATCAAACCAGTCGCTCCAATCTTAGCGACTACTGCCTAAGATGGCGTCAGCAGTACTAATGTACACTTTTCATCTACGCCCGGCATCTTGGTCCCAGGACTTATTCTCTCTCCGTCGAACTCTTCGAGGACAAGTCCTAACGTAAGACCAAAGGTGTTACTGGTATTTCCATTGCGTAAAGCAGCCATGTTGGTTCGCGGATGTTTCTATGCCAAGCAATTCGTGCTCGGAGGTCCATACCAACAAGGTAGTGGCCAGAGTCTAAGTTGGTACCTCGATACGTTCGTAGCGTAATCATGCTCCAGTAGTGGCGGCGATCTATTGGCAGCGATCTAAACGTAGTCTATCTGACTACAAGTAACGCCATTAGGTGATATCCAGGTGGCCTTATAGATATCTTTACGCGGAACCTGGTACTCGCAACGACCAAGTTCTTGGATGGTGCCAGTTCTGTGACTCAAAGTCCGTTGTCATTAGTGTTCTCATGCAAACTATGCGTAATGCCTGAATGCTCCCGAACTACTTTGGCGTTCAAATCTCCAAGGATGATTTTTACATCATGCCCTGGGCAGGCATTGAGGATCCACTCGACCTGTTCATAATATTATTCAGGTCAGAGCTAAAAGAGACAACAAGACTGCATTAAATGCTTGAGCTAATGAACTAAGTTGGCGTCCCTCAAACTACCGAATTCCGAACTTACAAGTTCCACTTAAGAGAACCCACTCTCCAACCGTTTAGATGACGCATTTGAAAGCTCTTTGTGTTGCTCATCAAACCTTCGAGATCCCAATGTATCAAATGAAATTGATATACCAGCTATCGAATTTATATCAACTATCAGAGAAATGGTTGGATTACAATAATGACCTCCAAGGCTTCCAAATGGTTTTAACTAAACCCATTCGATATCCACGAAAGACTCAGAAAAGCTATCATGTTCAATGATGAGTCAAGAAAATATGTCCAGTATGTAAATATTTGCAAGTTCTAATGATGAAGGAAAAGTTGAAAGTCGGTTCCACATTTGTATTGTTGTAGACAAGGAAAATTTGCTAAACTAAAGCAAAAATCCGGAACGAGTACTCGCAAGAACGTCTCTCGTCATCATTTTTATGAATTCTGCTGGATGATACATCATTGGATGCACCATTGCTAGTATCTTCACGTTGATTATGTGATTACACTAGCTACTAACAAGAAAATAGTTAGCTATTTTGAATAGAAATAGCAATAAGTATAAACTCTCAGTTTTTCTCAGCAAAACATAAGCTAGCCTTTTTACATGAAAAGAGTGATGCTTTCAGAAAAAAGGGGCTCTTATTCATTTTGATAGTAAATATTTTCCGCTAAAGTCTCTCTGAAAAATTCAAGCTCAGACTGTACAAGAATATGATCTAGAAAGTTCTCATGCATTCATCGTAAGTCTGGAAAACTATTCAAACTAATTGCGAACTGTTTTTTGCATTTAAGGAAAGTATACTTCACGACGTTACGTACCCGTAACCTTGCTGATAAAATTAAATTCAATAAAATTGACAAAGATCTAGCTTCAAATATCTGCAGGGACAGGATTATTAGGAAGAGATGACAAGACAAAACCAATTTTCAGTGAATTGTAATAAAATAGAATGATAACTACCCAGACGCAAAGTGCCTGAGCAAAAATGATGAGAGTCAACGAAGACCATCAAATGATATCGAGTCATTAGTCCGTGCAGGACTGAGCAACGCCGGGTAGCTACAACTCTCACATAACAGGATGGCGGTACATGCTGGTTGGTTTCTAGCGATTCCAGAGATATGGGAGGTTGTTATTTTTCTTGTTATTATAGTGTTGACCCTGTCCAAAGCCAATCTATTGTCTCTAGTTGTTCGATCATTCCGCCTAGGTAATGTCTCTTCGCCACAGTCTCCTAACACATGTTCATGTCTGATTCCAGCCAGGTGGGTTGAGGATCGTGGTTCCCATAGAGAGCTGCTCCTTCAATTTGCTCGTCAAACTCATGGGCAGACAAGCTTGCAGCCAGCTAGGCTGAAGACCGCAAATCCCGACAGTTTGACTGGCGACCTCTCCTAGTCACTTCTGGTGTGGATATTTCCCTCCCGGGGCATCTCATCGCGCCAGTTGGACGGGGTGTCTTTACAGAATCTCGAGATGAAGCATTAGGGATAGAGATAGTCATTGCAGCCATTTGATGCTGAATGTTATTTACGGACTGTATGAATTGACGTATCTGCTTCTTAATGTCCCCCTTGTTGGGATCAGGGGTCAATCTTCTGGAATCCGTTAGACTCTGAGACAACTCAGGAAGAGCGACTACTGCAGAATGTCGTACACCAGGATATCTAAATAAAATGTGAACATCGAACTAAGTAACGGTGGTAAGAAAATTTGGAAATCAAGACCTTTGTACTACAGCATTTACTATCTGGAAGGCTCTTTGAGAAGATTAGATTTTGGAAACCAGCGTTTTTGCTTGGAGGCAGCGCATCATAGCTTCCACAATTACTTTGAATTTCAAGCCTAATAGAGTCAAGTGGATTGTGCCATAAGATTTATAAGTCACTTAGTCTTCTAATAAATAATCTTGACCATCCCATTATCATTGCATGTGCACACAAGTAAATTATTTTTATGGCAATCGACTATTTTTGTTCTTCGATTTTATCTACCGATTTGAAAATTTTGTTTGAAAACACTTCTCAAACTCTGAATCACCGAATTACACATACGAAAACACAATTGCTCACTTCTATCAGCATTAAACCCACTGCAACTTAATTATGAATGAAAAGTGTGTAAAATCAATGAAGCTTGCGTTCTCGTAGGCTTTGCTGCAAGGTAACCGAGAAAACTCATTCATTCATAGCCGCAGGAAGGTCGTCACAAGCAATTTTCTTGGTTGTTTTATCATTTTCAATGACCACAAATGCTATTTAGCATTTTTCTGTTCCGCATCGATTCCATTCACAGCCAGTAAAATCGGAGTTTTGAATGAAGTCTGTGCGATCGTGTTCGCGATCATTTGCACATTATCTCCAAAAGACTATGCAAATTGCCCTTGTGCCTTTCATTTGTCGCAAGATATTAAGCTGTAGTTGATTAGGCTGCAACCTGACTTTGATGAAATCGTCGTAGCCCCGATCCGACTTTGATAGGGAGATCAAGTCTAACTTGACAACGATCATGTGTGGGAGACGATCGCTTTGCAATAAGCTTTCGAACGGACTATGATGACCGAGCCAGTGACGTGTCTAATGGGCTCGGTCGTACCCATTTCTGGGCACATTGCGGAGGCGATCAGAACAGATGACCGACCCACCATTCAGTAACTCGTTTTCCACATTTCGAGCCTTATAATTTTTTATCGTAGATAGATTATTTGCCACTTGCAGGCATGTAGTCACTCATCGTAGGTGTCACTTTTCAATGTATCCACGAATTACAATCAAAAAACAAAAAAAAAGAAGATAGAAAACGAAATCAGCTTTTATACTTCTTTGTGAAGTCCAAAATGGTAACAGCTATTTATCCATAATCGTCGGTAGACTTTTTTATTAAGGGGAAATCATTTTAGGGAATAACAAGTTCGACAAATAACAAATAGACGGCAGATGTGTTTATGAGACATTGTATGATAGGATTGTGATGTTATGTGGTTGATTTGGTGATTGCAAGATGGCCAAATAGGGCTAGAACGATGCGCACTTAACGTGGGCTTTTCAACGTTGCGATATTAATATTCACGAGCTTTCAAACGATGTAGCTGTGCTGTTGGTTGGCTTTGTGTGTTGTTTGTCATCCAAGGAAATGGAAATGAGAAATCCACGCCAGTTAAAGAGATATGATGAAGCACTGCTTCCTACACAACAAGTTCCATCTTGTCTTACAGCAAACTGTTATTAAGTAACATGTCTAGTTGGTTAATGTAACTGACTGTTGTAAGATGTAAAAATATGCTTTATGTTCATTTTATGACTAGATTAAATAATATCAAATCAGAGTAGTGGTAACAGATGACATTTCGGCATCCTTACGCTCTAAAGGTTGCAGGAATCCATTTGCAGTAGAAACTGTTTTGATAACCCGTCAACCCACAATTTTAGGTTGATGACCACTTTTCAATTCCATGGCACCCTTACCGTAGTCTAGTGCGAATTCTCTCCAACGGTAACAGTAGCCTCGTGCTTCCGTTATCTAAGCTGAACGCCCCCACTAGACAATGCAAAGGTGTCAAAACAAGTAGTCATTTCTTGTTTCGAGGAAGATATTCGAGATTTGTATCTTCGTTAATAAATTGTTTCTATTAAAATCGTAACAGACAATTTAGATATGATTGGCGCCTGAAGAATGTTTGAATAAATTATATGGTTGTAAAAGTGTTTTAGAAAGGAGACTGTTCATATCGTATGTACTTAGTTAAATCATCTCTAGTTGAGGTTCTAGATCATTGACATATTGATTCATTAGCTGCTCAAAATTCATGTCAATTAGACGCTAAACAAGTTTTTAAATATTCTGAGCCAAAAACCATTCTCAACCTAGTTAACCTAGGTCTAGGTAGTTTTTCATCGATGTTAACTGTAAAGCATATTCATAAACTGCCGCCATCTATTCGCTATCCACCTCTTTCACAAGGTCTATTAATGCCATCAGCTTTCAGCATACACCAAATGAGGTATCAATGATCATCCTCACTTGATATATGCTCTGAGTAAATAAAAATATAGAATGCTACCCATGTAGGATAGAGACAGCCAAACCATCAAATCCTTACTCAAATATGCCTAGCAAAATAATACTGTAGTTTTGTGGAGAGATTTTGACCTATCGAACAAGTAGTTGAATGATCGCACGATAGATTTAAGTGCTGCAACGCCTGAAAACTCTAAAAACAAGATACACAAATTTAGGTCCTTTGGATAGTGCTGTGAATATTTTTTGGCGGCTATGCTATTTGTTTTTTAGAGTCAGCTAATTTCTACTTCCTTAAATGCTTGGGTTTTGCCAGATCTGAGACTATCTATTGACTTAATGGCTTATGGACTATTTATTGACATAAGACGATCTATGGAGAGATATGCGAAACAATCATTTTTTTTTAAATCTTGAACTTGTATCCAGATGGTGCCTCAAAAAGTGTAGATTATTAAAAGTGTAGCTGCAACATAACGGCCTGTAATGATTGCGATCAGCTGCCTAGAAAATAATACAGTGATTTTTTTTTCCTTAGTGTAAATGGCCAAAAAAAATCTGCTTACCACATCCCCGGGTGACCTTTCATCGCGCCGTTTGTGAGGTTTGACTCACAAAAAAAAAGAGGCCATCTACAAGCCCACGAAGTTCCGAGTCGGAACCCGCCTATGCACTGCGTCAACCCGGTCGTGCTGACTCACCCATCGGTAACTACGGACTTCAGAAACTACCACAGCTCATGGGTCGGTAAGGCAACCTTCCTCCCGCTTTATGCGTAGCACTTTCTCCACGTATGTTGAGACTGCACACCAGTTCTTATCGTTTCGCAGCATCCACGATCGTCTCAGGCAACAGTGATTACCATCTGCCTAGAAAATAATACAGTGATTGCGGAGTCTGAAGACTACTTCTATTTCGCAATCTACAGAGTACGCTGCAGCACCTACTCCTGCAGCTGTTTTGGATCCGTCGCTGTTAACGTTAAAGGCTACTGTGCCCATTTGCTGATGCCAAACCTGTCCATATCCTACGGTCGCTTGATTTCTTCGCTTAAATCAAAGAGTGGGGACCAAGTAGTCATCAGTACATCTTGCATGCCCCTGCACAATGCTGCTGTGGCCAAAGTATTTTGACTCGTTGGTTCCCGATTCCTTTGGTGTGACAATAGTTTTTTTTTTGCGGCAGCGCTTCTACGTAAGATCAAGCGAGGAAAGATGAAACACAATGGAGAATGCAGACAGAGTCGTGGCTGAGAAACCTGTAGTACAGTGAGCTGCTAATTTATGAGCTCTGTTGGCTATATTAGCAAAGGTGATTTTACCCAAAACTGTTTTTCGCTATCGCTGTGTATATCCTGTCAGTAGAGCAGTACTGAAGCATCTTCTTGCTGGCGAAAATCGCATTGATCGCGCTTTTTGCTGTATATTCTCCTTCCTGGTGAGATTGCGTTCTAGAAGTAGTTATTGTGCGATTTAATCTAGCGCCGCCCAACCTGATTGGATCTATTTCAGGGATCTTTCATTTTCTCGTGAAGAGTATAAGATCGGGTTTAGTGATCAGACCACTTATTAATCAGCCCCAGAGCATACTCGATGACCTGGCTAACGAAATGCGGGAACCTACCAGATACTACGGTTGCAAAGTCATCGGTATAGACCGTTGCTCTCCAAACTCTTAGAAATTATATTAGTCACGAGGTTCCTCAAGAGAAGAAATATAACTCTTTCTTGGAGCATACCTCTATGAACATTTCTTATGATCTGTGCACCCGCCGATTCAGCTAATATGAGCCTTTGCTTAAGCATACCACTGATACCGCTGCTTATAGCAGCGTGGGTGTTGGTTGCGTGGGAGCTATCAAAAATGGTTGTTGTGTGCAGATTATTGAAGGCGCTTTCAATGTCTCAAAAGACCCCCAAAACATATTCCTGGTAATGGAGTGCCTTTTCTATTCTCTACCGACTTCCCTTCCGTGTATACGTGTTGGTCTCTCGAAAGGGTGGTGAAATCCAAATGTCTCCTTGATATGGAGATCTAAAAGTCTTTCGAATGCTTTAAGGAGAAAGGAAGTCAGGCTAATTGACATATAGTCTTTGTGATCATATGGTTGTTTTTACCTGCTTAAATAAATAATTATAAATTCAACGCGATAAGCACTAACCACTAGCACTAACACGACCCACATAATAGCTGCCCCTTCAAACGGTTTGTCTTCCCGCGTTTAAATGATAAATGAATGAATGATAAATGTATTATAATTGAAACCTCACTATGGCTGAAGAATTCTAGACCGCAACGAAAGTCGATTTTTATACTTAAATTTGGCATAGTAAATTAACTAGCATAAAGGTTACTTTCTTTTAAAAATATGCTAATTTGATTTGCTAGAACGTTAATTTGATTTCTAAACATCACTTGAATAGATATTAATATAATTTGAAATACAACGAATTTGATTGGAAAACGTCATATTTTGAATGCAAATGAATACCAAATAAACTATTTGTTTTTATTAGATTTTGCGTCTTCACTAATTGAACAAAATATCTTTGATGTTGCTCGACACCACGCTTAATACAAACAATCAAATTATTATGACAATCATTCCGAAATTAACTACGCCAACTACAATAATTTCACGGTACACTCGAAATTATTTTCTAGATAAATCAAGCGCCGACACCGCCATCACAACCGCTGCTACCACCTTGAGAAATCCAAAAAATATCTGTGCACCGTAAACACCGTTACGGTGGACGTTATATTACAAGCGCCAATGACTATCATAGACAAACATTATTATGAATGACACGAAAATGTTGAAATCGAATGTAGATGGCACTTGAGGCAACTTATTTGTGGGTAGAATAACATTTGTTGACAAAAATCCATTCGAAGGAAAGTAAAATCCTATAGAGATCTTCATGCTGCGTTTGACCGAAAAAAGGTAGTGTACACACATGGAATTATAATTACCTGAAATAACAACGTGGGGGCATGCAAAGTGTTAGTCATTTCGCTAAGATTCAGATTTGTTTGTGATCTCTGGTACTAGATCCGCCGTATCCGTTCCAAGATAAGTTCGCAGTGCATAACTAACGAAACAACAGCTTAATTGACTAGCTTCGGTTTCTTATATGCATAGTCGAACAGACTTAATAGGGTGTTTCGTAAGCAACAGAAAAAAATATAGTTTTAACGCCTACACAGCTGCGTCGTCATCACTATATTTACTGGTGTTGTTCGATTGAAATGTTTGTTGTTTCCCGTGTATTCATTCATAAAACCTCTAAATGGTCATTTATGTGCTTCTAAAATTGGTTACCTCCGAAAATGTCTATACACGTATGTATTATCTTAATCGATCGTGATTGAACGCGTCCAACTGCACAATGGTGACGCAAAACGTTTATCTCGATTGAACGATCTCGAACTTTACTGGTCTTGTAAAAACGAATTTTCGCTTCTAACAATTTCCGCTCGAAATGGAAATTGCATTGTGTGAATAGAAGTAAGAAGCCGATTCAAGCTATACATTTTATAGATTCATCAGCAACTTACATGATTATTCAATTTACAAACCATTATTCGAAAAAGCAACGAAACTGCATGATAATTTGCATGTACCTGAGATTGCGTTCAAGCATATTACTAAAGAAGTCCAAACACAGACAACATACCCCAAAAGTACTCTGAGGATCGAACACACTCGTGATGCATCCAAATGACCAAGATCTGTATCTAAGATCTGCTAAATATTAGTGGATTCTTGTTTTGGAAGCCAAGAAAATGTGCAACGCTACAGTCAAACTTCCTTTAAAGGGATGATGGTGTTGGCACTTGATCGGCTATTAACTGTAATTAAGGTCGTGCTATATTAGCGCACTTATAAGGTAATGGTGTTGAATGTGTGTGATCTAGTGGAGATCGGGTGTAGTTTCGCTAGTAAAGAGATCTGACGCAAGATCGTTAAGATGGTCTTTACCAGCCCATAGGTTGGCGCGATTCATTGGGCGGAAATTGTCCAATCAGAAAAATGTTAGGATCGATATTACGTTGGACTATAATTGCAGTAATTTTTGCTCGATGATGCAATCGTACCTAATGACCTGCATTTAACGGAATAAGATTATGACTCAAATATGTAAACGATTTTTCTTGAAATTTTGTGACGTAGGCAATGTCGGCTGAATGACTTATGGGAGAGCTTCAATTAATTACTATTAATCGGATTTTAAGAGAAAGAATTAATTTTAGTTTTGGTGAAAAATCGACGGCATCATCTTAGTTTTCAATTAGCGTAGTTTGGTCTAAGATTTTTCTGAATTTCACATCTTTAATTCGGTTTCTTACCATCGTTTTCAGAATTTAAACACTAACTTGTGAAATTATTTTAATGAATTATATAAAATTTACCTCGTCCCGTTCCCGTCAAGAATACATCAAGACATATAGTACTATTAACCCTCCGAGAACACAGGGGGTCAAATTGACCCCAGAGACCTTTTTGACCACTCGCAGCGCTTAGGCCTGTGGGAACAGAGGGGTACTGTAGGTTCCTTAGTGTATTTCTGTGCCTTGACTGTTAGTTTAAACCGTTCTTATACAGTCCCATGTCGTCAGTCGTCGTTGAGAAGCCTTTGAAGCAGATCAGGGGGTCAAATAGACCCCATGTGTACTCGACGTCAATTTTGAGGTAAAATTCAATAGTTTTTTTTACTTAATAAATCGATAGATTAATTTAAAATAGCCAAAAAATAATTGTTTTTAATATGTACCAATTTTTTCCAGCTTGTAAAAACTGTTTTTAAAAAACCGATTTTTCCTTTCGAAGCTAGATATATTTAGTTTTTGTGACAAATATCGATATTTCGAGGGTAATCTGCCCTCTTCTTCTTCAATGTCTATCGGTCTATCGATAGACACTGACGCTACCAAAAATAAATCTGCCATTGCTGCCTTGAAAGAAGTTGTGGCTCACCTCGTCGAGCCATATTTACGAGAAAAATTGAATAATACCATTCTACGTGTAGACATTCGAAAAGGGATCGAGAATATTTTAGGAATAAATATCCCAAATGTTCCTTCAGAACGTCCAAAGCTCAATAAAAGAGCAAGATGTTTATTGTGCTCTCGAAAACAGGATCACAAAACAAAAGATGTGTGCGCATCTTGCGATCGACCGATGTGCGACGAGCATCGGGCATTTTTATGTAATGATTGTGTTGGATATGAATAATTTTTCAATTTCTTCTTTATTTTGTCAATATTTTTATATATTTTAATGAATAAAAAATTGTTTTTTCTATTCAAAAATAAAAAAATTCATTATTTTTCATACCCGCAAAATTACTACTACCAATATGCGCAACGAATATCTTTTTTGCAATCTTTTATATAGGGATAATTTTTGTATTATTCTAACCATATAAATTTTAAGCTCAAAATATTAAAAATCAACAAATTTATAAATTTTTTTTTAAAATATGCAAATATAAAAAACCTTCAAAATCGCCACTGTAAATATGCAAAATAAATACTTTTTTTTAAGGTCCAATATACATCTAATTTTTTTATGATTTTGTCATACCTTGAGAGTATCTGTCTAAATTTTTAGCCAAAAATATTGAAAATTAAAAAAAAATAACGAGTTTTTAGTAAAAAACCTGATTTTCGGCAAAACTGTTTTTCGCGAATTTTCTTTAGGTATGTTAAGGACATTTAAAGCACGTCTTATGCATAAGAACTACTAGAAAAGGCCTTAAACTATACCTACAAATTTTTTCAAATTAAAATCTTCAGTGGCGGCGATTCTATAGACGTTCAAAAGTGCTTGGGGTCAATTTGACCCCAAGTGTTCTCCATGATCGAAAAAATAGGTGTGTACTCGGAGGGTTAAAAAGCATTCGTATCTTACTAAGAAAAGCATAAATTTAGATAAATACGGAATATAAATTTTTCTATACCCAATTTTGGTATCAAATTGCACAATTCAGCAAAAAAAAAGTGCTCCAACATTCAACCCAGTACAGTACAGTAGACCATTTGATACGTCTCTTGCTATATAAATCCGTGTTGTACGAATAATTTAGATTATACAAATCCATGAGCCGTTCACAGGCCAACGTGATCAGCTTACTTGTTATATTTAAAATAACTTTCTTTACTAATCAAGAAGCAGACTTTTCCTTTTTCGATATGTAAGTACATCCGGGTATTTTCTTACAATACGATTTTAGGAAAATTCTCTCAGGGTCCCTGGATTATTTATGTGTCTTCTCATATCCTTCCTACCACAGTGTTGACATTGCGCAGTGAAAATCGATTTATAAATCTGTGAAACGAACCTTTACTGCCTTTAAATTAGTTTTAATGATATTAAAAGAAACGGATTCAAGCTCTTTTACATGCTGGCAAATATTTGTTGCCTTTTTTTGCTTTGTCACATAATTATTCAAAAGAATTCCTTGAAGAACAATATTCTATCCAAAACATCAAACACTTTTCCCATTTTAGACACTAAAGTGTCTTTTATACGAGCAGTTTTATTCAAACTTACTAAAGATTCAGAGCATATTCTAGCACTCATTTTGTTTTTCTTGCATTCTTATTATTTGAAATGTCACCTCGTTTGGTTTTTAATCTTTAGTAATGCTGTATTCTCACTGGGTTTCGACCTATCCAAAATTTTAATCTTTTCTTCAAGGCTCTTCTTATAATTCTTCTCCGCGACAGGAGTCATGATGACTTAAAACAACATTTATGAAAATTAGTCTTAAATTAGTGTAACCTACGTACGTATTACAATATCTCTTTAAATTTATTTAACACACTTGACTTTAAACGCAGATTCTCAATTGATAATCTGTATGTACCAGAAATTCAGGCATCCGAGATAGAATCTGTCTCATCATTTTACCGTAGTCAGTAAATGCCATTCTTTTAAATCCAGTTAACTCCTTTTTTGTAAAAAAAAAAAATCAATAGGATACATAAAAAGTCTTATTTTCTTAGATCACGCGAACCTGCAAAACCTGCAAAATAAAGTTTGCAAAGAGAATGATAAACAATGCAACTTGCATCTTTCTTGACATTGAAGCTTCTTTCGCTAATATTTACTTTGAATAGTAAGTGTCAGTATCAGAAAGCATGGACGAATCAGCTACTTTTCTTTGCGGTGAACACTCTTTGAGGTATCCATGGGGCCAATGTGGATCTGATTTGCATTTAAGTTCTCTAAAGCCGAAGCTATCTAATCCCAGACAACATTCAACCATTTGAATAAATTTAAGCCCTCACCAACATGATTCGTGCGTAAATCGCTGACAGCAATATGTAAAAAATAAATGAAAGTATTTCCAAGAAATAGAGATTCAGCTATTCAATTCCGCATAAAACTTCAATTTCACAGTTTATTCTGAAGTAACTGGAAGATGTAAGCATTTATTGCGACCTGAATGTACAAAAGGAAGTTATTAATAATATCTGGTCGTTGAATAAACGGTATTTCTAATGCAGTGAATCATTTAATCTATAGGCAACATAGCTGCTTCCGTCTTAGATCAACAGATTCAAATAGATGTAGTTTTCATGCGTCAGTTTTCATATGTTTAGTTTTCATATGGATGTAGCTTTCATATACAATCAAGTTGAAAATGCATGGCACTGCTGAATACTTTTTTTCTGGTATTTTCTTTGCACATCTGATTGTCTTAGCAACATAATCCTCAAATCTTACTCTTCTACTCCTTCCGATTCCACATCTAGGATTCTACCAGCCGCTCAATAAGCCTCGATCCTTTCGGACCCAAAGCCTTTCCATTTTTCTAGAATCTCTTTTCTAAGGCTGATGACCTGGAACTGTTTCGATTAATTAAATTTCTAGAGGATTTAACCTCATTCGAAAGGGACCTTTGTTATTCCCTGTACAGCTGCTGTTTTCTAAATTCTGTTGTTCTAAATATTGCAATGCTACCAGATATTCTATGTTTATGAAAATGCATTAATAAATTTCTCCTACTCTCTCGGACCCTCTGATATTTCTGTTATTTTCGTCCACTTTCAATCCTTTAGTGTGATATTTCATTCGAAATTTCAGTTTAATAAACCAATAAATACTTCTTAGCATTTTGTGAACGCATACTTGTTTACGTCTACATATTTTCTATTTTTTGAAAGCATCCTTTTCAAGTTAAAACTCAGTTACTCTGAATATATTCCTTTTCGAGTTCAAACTCTGTCACTGTTATTATATGAATTGTTTTTTAATCTCGCTGTATTTTTGAATTTCACAGTGTTTCTTCAGGAGTATTTTTTGTAACTTATAACTTCTGCTATCCCAACTCTCCCTGAGTTGCGTCGCTCAGACAAATTTGCTTTCCTTGCTCTTTGGGCACTGTTATATACGACAGTATTTCAGTTTAAATATGTACTGTGTAATGTAGACTCTTAGAGCATTAAGAATTCTTTAAAAAGTCACTTGATTATTAATTTTTTAAATAATTTAGCTTCAATTCCCATAGATTTTTAATCAAATATTTTTTTTAATTAGATAGATTTGCGATTGACTACTTCATTTTTTTAAATTTGTTTTGAATATATGTTGCACCTTACTTGATATTTCATTAAGTCTAGTCGAACGAAAGCTTTTGCTCGCAGACTATACTTTGCTTTTTTCAGGCGCTGCACTGTAAAAATGAGTGGTGAGCTATGAGCGCTTTTACTCATCTCTAGTATCCGCATTCTATCTCATTACTTTGTCTATTCTATAATTGATTTTTCGTCAGTTTTAGTATACTAATAAATAAGAAAATTTGGACTGAAATCTATTCGTTATCGATATGATTCTACTCGTTTCCTAGGTTGCTAAAACCGGCATTGAACTACCGTTCTCAACAACGATCTGAACATCTGGGGCTTTATTACGGAGAATAAAAAAGTCTGAGCCAAGTACATAATCAAATTAGAACATCCAAGCAAGATGGAGAAAAGAAGGCAAAAAAATGATTTGCCTATAGACAATCTATCACTAAAAATGAAAAAAATGTAGTAAATAATCGTTTCGATTGCTGGCCTCAGTTTCTTTGAACAATCTCTTTATGGTCGTCAGTAGCAATAAAACTATCAACACCAATATTTTTATAAATCAACAAGAACGTGCAAAGTTTCCTCATGTAAAAAAAATGAATTTTCGAAAGTTCAAGACATTTGGTAGCCCAAAATCGTATATGAAATTGTAAAAATACTTAAGTAAGTTTTTCTATACGAATCTGATGTTTCTTTCATAGTTGTTGACCGAACTTTCTACAGTTGCATAAGGTATTGCATCACTAATTAAATAACAGAGTTTAAGAGTTCAAATAGCAATAAATTAAAGTTTTCTTTTGTCATATGATTGATAAATTTATTTATTTTTAATGAAAGTAATATTTATTGAAATATTTATTCAAATTATGTTTAAAACAATTTTGCGTAACTTATTCAACTAACCAAAAAAAAATTCATCTATCTCATAAAATCTCGATTTTTCTTAATATCATGTTGATTTCGTACTTGTTTGAATATTCTTTGTTTCTTGTCATCCTTATTAAGATTCTTGTAATATCCGAAACCACCACCGCCAGCACGTCTTTCGGGCCGATGTCGTTTCGTTCCGACTTTCAAATCAACAACGGGTGGCACTTTAAAACCGAAACTTTCAGCGACTTTTTGCAAATCGAGCGTATTTATATCGAAAATTGTTTTCAATTGATGCGAATCGTATGCTCGGACATAGGCTTTGAATGCTTCCTTGGCTGATTGATGTAGGAAATAGTTTTTACCGATTAGTTGTTCGAGCTGAAATTAGAATTAGAGAAGAGGAATTTGTGAGAAATGTTTACAAAGAGAATCTGAGAAATGTTTGGGTAGGTGATTCGTGAAAAAATATTTGTGAATAAAAAGTAGGTTTTGCATATAAAATAAAAATCTAGTATAGTTAGTCCAAAAATGAAATCTTATATGAAAGATTGAAAATTATTTTAACAGATTCACTTGTCCCATGAATCCATATATGATGCACGATAGCTCTTTTGCACTAGCTATAATATGTTCGTGAATTATATAACGGGTGACAACTAAAAATCTGCACTGAGTAAAATATGTCATAGAAAGAAAAGTAGTGTTTATATCTTTTTCAAATTTTTAATACTTAATATCTATCATATAAACAAAAAACTAACATTAATGAATTTGGTCAAACGGACCGTTATCCGCAACACGGCGTAACTTTGGAAAAATCCCTTCGCAGGCCTTCTGGACGCTATTTACATCGTAATTTCTAATACATTTGCGAATCCTATTTACTAGTTGCTTCACTGTTTTTGCTTTCCAGTTATTTCGATATACTTGCGAACTAAGATTTCCAAAAAAATCTTCAATCGGTCTACACTGGGGCAAGTTTGTTGGGTTTCGCTCTTTTGAAACAAATGGTATATTTTTAAACTGGAGGTACTCAATTGTGTTTTTGGCATGATGTGACGAAGTTTTATCAGGCCAGAAGACATAATTGCCATCAGAATGATTTGCTTTAAGAAATGGAATCAGAATTCGCTGCAAACACTGTTTTTGATAGACTTCTTGATTGATGGCGAGTCCACTTGGTTTGAACCAAGGCTTCGATATGCCCTTCTCAGAAATCGCTATATACAGCATAACTTTCGGTTCAAATTTTTGCTTGAACTTATATTTTACATCTGGGGGAGTTGTAGACGGGTCAGATGTGTAAAATATATTATTTCCTGGCATTTGGCTTCGACTTAACCCAAAATAGCTTTCGTCGTCCAAAACAAGAGATTTTCCGCGAAAATTTCTACACATCCAACGACACTGAGATTTTATTGTCGCGATTTCACTTATTGTGTATTTGGGTGCCCTTTGTTTATGCTTGCAAGTAATTTCACATCTTTTCAAAGCTTTCGAGATGCATTGCTGTGAACAGTTGAAATTTCTTGCTGCGTCTCGTTGACTGATGTTATCTTTGTCGTTAAAAAGTCTTTTAAGCTTTCGAATGTTCTTAGCGTCCATAACTGTTGGTCTCCGGCCACTACCAACTTTTCTTTTTACAGTTAATCGCTGTAAAACACTATAGATTGTTCGTTTAGGTACATTTTCCTACACAAAATGGTCCACAGTAAACTTTTTACCATAATCCGAATTACTTTCGTAAAAGCGTACAATGCGCTCGCGCAACCGTTCTTGTTCCGACGCTATTTCGATATTATAATACTGCGAGTAATGGCATTTTGCTTTTAAACTGTGTTGCCAGAGCTAGTTAAAATAATTTGATACATCCATTGAGCCAAAATACGTATTTTTAGACTATGTTCCTAACTTTCAACTTCAGTGCAGATTTTTAGTTGTCACCCGTTACAAGCAAATATAGGAAGAATTTAATGAATAGTTTTCGTCCTGAGCACCGTGAGCAATTATGCTTACCCAATATTGGTAATTTATTATTATGTTAGTTAGTGCTGATCAATAATTTTATATGCATGACTTAATGTTTCATAACATATTTCCTGAACTAGAAATCATCATAGAAAGAAAAATAAAACGTTAGAAAAATCCCAGATGACTTCGGATCGCTATGTTCCTGAAACTTATTCTGTAGATTTCAACTAAGTAACTTGCTATATTTAAAGTTCATTTTCAACATTCAATATCGCAAGACTCCGAACTTGTTTTCCGTCTAATTTTTCATTTTGATGCACTTCCCGGTGCTTTCATACACTAATCAGCAATCAGGCAAAGATCTCATTGAAATTAAATAATTGATTCACGTTTATATTTTGAATTTCAATAGTGGTTTCATGTTTTCAATCAAATTCATGTTGATTACTTGAAGCCCGTCTAAAAGCATACATTTCATAATTTCAAATTTTAAAGTGTCCTGCCCTTTGACCATTTGTTTCATATAAACGATTACTATATCTATTTTGAGCAGCTTCCAATCACTTGAAACAGGCTGCGCATGAAACGCAAAAACCACAACTTTCAAGTATTCTTCAATCTTCTGTTCATTATCATTTGAGTACTAAGTACCAACCACAGGATTCCAACAAAAGCATCATTCCTTAACGACTCGTAACATAGTTTTGTGTTATTTTCATTTATGATGCATATGAGTATCTGACATGTAAACATATTTCCTTTCTCAATTTCAAATACTTTACACAATACTGGGGTGTTTTGCATTCATTGATGATGAGGAGTTAAAGCACCATTGCGAACACAAAATTGATGAAGATGATGACCTATTGCCTCGCAGTACATTTGTACCAATAAAAGGCAAAGATTTTTGATGCATCATTTCATAATACATGCACTTGGTGAGTGTTTTTGTTCCTTTGCGATATATTGCATCTTGTTAGTTTTAACCAGAAGTAATTTGAGTATTTGTTCTTCTTGAAATGTGATTTCGAGATATGTATTTTCTGACGGCGGATTATGGATGTTTGAAGTTGTTCTCGGAATGATGCAGAAATGAAAAAAAAAAGATGAGCAAAATTTGAGTTATTTTGAAATTCGCATAAGAAATAAAATTATGGAAAAAAAAACATGTACAAAAACTTATCTACCATACTCCAGAGTAGGTGGACAAGTATGCTTCGAACAGTTGTTCGCGAAAATTATATATTCAGTCAGCATTCCTGCTAAGATTGACGTTGAGGTAGTATAAGTACTAACGTTATAATTTAAATGTATATTTCAATGATGTTACACAGGTTGACATCATTGAACCAGTCGACGCTCCCGGCAGCTAGAGCAGCCTTCAACGCTCCTTTCATTCGTAAGCGAGTGGAATGGGCTGAGAGGGTTACTTTTCGCGCTGGGACTGTGCTGCGGTCACGAAGTGCAGTAAACAAATGTTGGGCTACAGCCCTTCACACGTCGGTCGATGGTTCCGACCTAAGAGAGTGCAATAAAAGTAATTTGTCCTCAAATTGGGTCGATACTCCGGGATCTATGATCCCGGGTAGAGACTATATCCAATATCACCACATCAGGATAAATGCTCTTCCAACCAGAATTAGGACGTCACGAGGTATGAGAACCCCCTCGCGCGATATAACGTGTCGGGCAGGTTGCATAGCGACCGAAACAGCAGCACATATCATCCAATGCTGCACCCGCACGCATGGGGGTCGTGTCAAACGGCACGATGCAATTTGTAAAGTTCTTGTAAAATCACTGAGGGACAAAGGTTGGCATGTCCAAGCCGAGCCTAGATTTCTAACAGACCAAGGTCTCCGCAAGCCAGACTTGGTGTGCAAGAAGGACAGTAAAATCTGTGTTGTTGATGCACAAGTTGTCAGCGGTTCAACATCTATAGACGCCGCACACCAGAGGAAGGTTGACTACTATCAGAACAATGGAGACATTACCACTTCCCTTATGCGTGAACATAATGTCTCCAGGGATAGTATAACCTTCACCTCGTGCACAATTTCGTGGCGAGGAATCTGGTCCAAGAAATCGGCGACTGACCTTGTTTTACTAGGGCTAACTACTAAACTGTTATCATCTTTGACGACAAGGGTGCTGCAGGGGAGCCACACAAACTGGTCTAGGTTCAACACAATGACAGACCACGCATTCGGGAGGGAAGGGCGGGGAAGTGCCGGAGTTGGGTGAAACGGGAGTCACCCAATTGTAAAACCAGGGCCACCCATCCCCTAACATCTCAGATGGAGGAATATAGCGGGCGGTTTAGTGGGTCGATCCCCACACGAGCGAGGCCGTCAACCCACGTTACAGGGATGGGCTCGTAGGCGTTATAAATGAGAGGAGAACGTTCCTACCCGCTTCAAAAAAAAAAAAAAGTTTAGAAGTTCGATATATTTTAATTTCTTGACAGATATTGATATTCAGGATTAAATATCGATCTTATGGGTCTCTTCTATATTATCTATCGAACTAAATCGTAACCTAACTGTAAATTTCTATTTCTATTATGATTTACAACGATGTATATTGAAAAAAATGAACAATTGCCTTCGATTTATTGACATTTGTTAAGAAATCTAAATATATTTAGCTTCTAGAAAAGTTTATCTTCAAATTAAAATTTTGATAGCTAGTAAAGTCGAATCAGGTAAATTCAATTAGTATAAATATTTAGTGATGGAGTTACGTAGTCATTTATAGCAATTCCAAATATTTCAGCTATTTTATACCAATCTGCGACTTGATTATTTTATCCCTATTTTTTTTTTTTTTTTAAATAAACAAAGAATTCATTTAGGTGCAGTAATATAAATGATGAACAAACGTTTGAATTTATTTTCTATAAGCAGCACATCAAGCAACATTGATTTTACGAAAAACTACTTCAGCAGATTTAAACCTTAAAATAAACATTTAACGTGCACCATCAACTTGCAAAAATTATATGAAGCAATAAACAATTTTTCTTCTTGTGAATCATACACATTCACTGTGAATCATGCAATTGAAGTTTTTGTATCAAAATTAAAACATGATTAGCTCATGACATCTAGATGGACAATCTGTCATAGACAAACATAAATTATCATCATCAAAAAACATGAATTATTATTATGAATAGCCGTTGGATTATAATTTTCTACAATTCAATTTTTCTCTACAGAATTATCTTAGATACAATTTACTCTCTCTCTCGCATTCACTCGTTTATTCTAATACGAAAATTTAAAAATTTTAGTTGCACTGAACTTTCCGATCCGAAATATTCAAATTGCAAATGAAATTATTAATAATGCACGTATATATTCTCCTAAACACTTATAGATCTGTAGATATAACATAGTTTTTGCTTTTCTTTTCGCAGTCCACCCGAATCAAACTAAGATTTTGTTGTTTACAAACTCTAACCTAAATTTCATTTCATCTAAATACCATCGAATGAAATATTTTCAAAACAATTATCTTTGTGTTTGCGAAATCAAGAGAAAATTTAAATACGCCCGGAGAATATTCCGAAAAAAATAAGTAAATAAGAGAAAAACAATACTGTGGACAACATGTACGTAGTGATAAATCAACATGAATGTCTTTCATTTGAACGAGTTTTGATTATATTAGATGAGTGGTATTAAGGCGGTCAGAATATGTGGATTTAATTTATGGTTACGCTTACAATTAAATTCGTAGATATTGCTTTTTGTATATACTAAAGAATGTATGTATAATGAGTAGCCACAAAACGGTTTATTTGCATGTACAAGTTTCGACAAAAATAATAATGTTGTTTACGTTGAAACAGTCCAAGGAATTTAAAAGAAGCACAGATTTTGTAGAATACAAATGATTGTATCTCACCTGATAACTAAATTAAATTATTGAATCAATTATAAAATCACTTTCAATAATTATTGAATTAATTATAAAATACCGATCATAACAATTTTAAAACATAATTTAGTAAAGATAATAATAAAAAAATATACATTATAACATAAGTTTTCATTATAACATATATTTTTTTGTGCTTTTCGTGTTAAGCGTAGAATTAATAGTATGCTGATAATTTTTATCAGTACAGAATTAATATACACTATCGCTCAAAAGTGTTCAGGCACCCTGTTTAGCAGCAAAAAATGTATGAAAACCCATTAATAATGTGATAACATTTATTTTTTATGTACATCTACACATACGTTCATAAAAATACACTAAATAAATGCGAAAATTAAAACGTTTAATTTAAATATTGCCTTCATCTATGTGACCTCCTCTTGGCTTAATAATTGCAGCACACAATCGAGGCATTCTCGCAATAAGTTTTGCCTGAGTTTCTTGTGCTATTGAAGTCCAATATGACTGCAATTTGTTCCACATGTCAGTAGCTGATGTTCGAGCCGATTTCCGTACTTCCCATAGTAACTCGATCGGGTTCAAGTCGGGGCTCTGGGGAGGCCATTCCATAATTTTGAGAGTTCCTTCCTCTTCTATATGGCGTAAATAGCCTTTGCATAATTTGGAGGAATGTTTTGGGTCATTATCTTGCTGGAATATAAAATTTTGGCCCAAAAGACGATTTCCGGAAGGGATTGCGTGGTTCTCCAAAATTTCACGGTAGCCTTTTTTTAATACACCGTCAATTTTCACAATGTCTCCTACACTAAGACCAGCAAAACAGCCCCACACCATCACTGAACCGCCTTCATGCTTCACGGCAGCAGCAATACACGGTTCCCTGGCACGGTCACCCACAGATCTCCTCGCGAATATTCGCCTTCGGGTTCCGAACAGTACAAATTTGGACTCATCTGTCCATAATACGTTGTTCCACTCTTCTATGGTCCAATGTTGGTGTTCACGAGCCCCTTTAAGTCGCTTTTGCTTATTTTGATTGCGAAATAATGGCTCTTTCGTCGCAATGCGGCCGTGGAGCCCAGCTTTCTGTAGACGACGTTTTACGTCGAAACCCTGAATGGCTTTGGGCGACCAAAATTTAATTCTACGGTGATTTCTGGGGCTGTTTTACGCCTTTTTAATTTGCTGGTAACCACTATTCTGCGATCACCTGCGGATGTTGTTGCTTTCGGTCTTCCACTCCGTCTTTTGTTAAGATAACTGCCACTTTCCCGATATTTTTTACGTTATAATCGACCGTAGCGTGAGGTTTTTTCATTTTTTTGGCACTTTCTCGATTACTTATGCCACTTTTATGGTACGCTATTATAAGCGTACGCGTTTCCGTACTCAATTCTTTTCGTGGAGGCATTTTCAAAAAACTATCACTCGATTTTTCGCTCACGACGTTAACAGAGTAAATACCACACTGCAACTGACCATAAGTTACGGATATCACTATGATCTTCTAAGAAGGTCATTTAAACATCATTTCCTACAATTTACCTGATAAATAACTTTCCCCACAAATTTATAAGAATTATTATTGTAATTACATCGCAATAAACAATTTCCGGGAATCCGGCTAAGTGCAGGTAAAGGAGATTAATCCTTATCTCATATAATGGGTGTTTCTTACCGAACTACTTTTAAATACGTATTTCACTTTATTATAATGTTTTTCTTGTAAACATAATACTGTTTGAATAACGGATTATTTATCATGATTTTGTACGCAAGTCATCCTGTAAGGTCCTCAAAATTTAGACTTTAGCTTCAGCCTACTTTCAAAATGGTTCCTTCTGATGGTCACTAGATCATTTAATCGATGTCTATTGTAACTTCGTTAATTTTCTTGCTGTATCTTCAATATGTTAGCTCGAGCCTCCTGTTTAAGTTATTCTGAAATTTCAGCGGTTTCGGCTTCTACCTTTTTTTCCTTCCTCTTTCCAGTCTCACCATCTGTCAATCAGTATGCACGGTCCGTGTGCATCATCGCGCCATCAAACACATCGTCCAACTACTTCCCAGATAATTGAAGCATTGATATAAGGGAAAGTATAATAGTTATCAATTCTAATGACGCTTCGTGTATTGTTATATATTTATCCTCATTGACATGTGTCCAGAGAAAAGTCTACAAAAAACTCTGGTATCTTCTTCATTAAGGACGGTTGTTTTTGACGTGTCATTTCAAGTACGTTTCAAACTCTATTATGTATTTCGCCGATTTTACAGAATTCGGTTATTAATTATAAAGTGCGATAGGCTGCTGTATTGGGTCCATTTTCAATCTATCCGTTCTTGGAATCGCAAGAGATAGATTCCTAGCAGTCCTGGTTTCACGGTTATTTATCTTAGGCCATTTCAAATTGTTGTTCAGGATATTAAAGACCACTTTACCCCTTTCAAAATTATTTAATTGATGAATATTTAACAATTCTGTTCAGGTGTACACAGCAACTGTTGGTGTTAGAGTCGGCATTCTAAACATAATTTTAATTGCTTTCGAGATCAGTCTTCCAATCAACTTGCTTTGATGTCTGATTCCATAAAATAGCTCCGTATGTGATACTTAATAGAATATAGGCATTAAAAATCATTAATTTTGTAATGATTTCCAAGAATTCATGTTTTCTTAAAGCTGCAATCATTGGTGCGACTTTATGTCTGATGTGGTTTTTGTGGTGTATCCACGACATTTTCTCATCCAAGATCAACCCAAGGTATTTCATTGATACAGCTTTTTCCAGACGGATTCCGTCGAACTGAATAAATATATTTTAGGACATTTGTGCTTCTGCTGGAATATGATGCATTTGATCTTATAGACATTTATGACCAGTTTGCTACGCTGAAGCCTCACTTGATATTGTTCTAAGTCTCTATTAATTTTATGGGCCAGAGATGGTACATACTTTCCTGAATATAAAAGAAGTGTGTCATCAGCGAAGAGGACCAATTTACTAGACAGCTGGAGATATTGGATGCAGTTCACATACAGGATGAATAGTACTGGTCCAAGAATTGATTCCTGCGGTATGCTTATATTGATGAAACGTTGCCGACTGATGCACTGTGATTGTTTTGTCACAATCTGCCTATCCAATAAATAATCTTTTATCATCGAAATAAACTTCCTGCGAATGCCATATTTTTCGAAACGTTAGAGCTGAATTTTGAGATTAATTGTATAAAAGGACTTCTTGAGATCGACAAAAATGACTGCTGCATAGTTACCTTTATCCAATGAATTGTTAATAAATTGGACGCTATTGTATTACTGTGTTCTTGGAAGCCGTACTGAATAGGAGCTAAAAGTGATGTATCGTTGATGTTTTGTACTATACGGGATTTTATGATTCTCTCAAATATCTTGCTTATTACACTAGTAACGGCGACTGACCGATAGTTTGAGGGATCCGAAGGGTCACCACCTTTGAAGATCTTCACACGCATATCAAATCCAGAGAGCACTTTGAATGCTGTATCCTTTTTATTCCTAGTAACTGTATTATTAATAAGATGTTGTGTATAATCTACTTGATTGTCCCACGCCTGAAGTTCTTCTAAAAGCATCTTGGTTAGTAAAGGTATTAGAACACAATTCACACACTCTCTCTCTCTCTCTCTATCTCTCTATCTCTCTCTACTTAACCGTTACCTCGCGGCGCTGCAGTGGCGATAACCAAATGTCTATTTTCGTTCTTGCAAAAGTCATTAAACTGCTTCAATGTAAAGGCAATACCACGATCTGAGGTTATCCTTCAAGAATTTCCAAAGATAACTGATTGCTTTTTGAGGTGCTCGAATACTTCTCCACTCAAGGTAACTCGGATTGAATAAGGCCACACAAACTTTAAAAAAAAGTCAACAACCACAAGATTATGTGTGTACCTTTTTTGCGTCTCCGGTATTCATGTCGATCATACGAAAAGTCAACAGAAGATGTTCCGCGTTATCGATGGGGGTGAGAAATCCTTTTCGTTTTCAAGCTTTTGACAAATCTATCAAAGTGGTAATAAAGGCTTTAAATTAAAGTGGCTTTTCTCTGCTGTCCACCTTCCATTTTAATTTCAACATTATTCTTCAGCAGGTCGCTTAACTGTTTTGCTACTAAGGCATCATTCTCAATAAATTGTCGAAAATACTTGTCTTTTTGGCAATGGCAAGCTAACGACGGCTTTTGTTTTCTTGAACTATATAATAGCTCTTGTGATCGAACAATTCTAACAATTTAAAACAACAAATTTATTCAATATCACTCGAAAATTAAAGAAAATTCACAAAATTTAATGATTAGTCGATGCTATATATGATATTTTCATCACCTTCAACTCGATTTGTTTAAATCCTTCTTTTCTTTGTGATTTTTACTACCGTTTCTCGAAATAATAAAACAAAAATTTCAAATAAAACACGAAAATTAGCTGGCACGTACGGAATACATATCTCTCGCAAAAGAAATTCCTGAAAATTGTTGAATTTTATTGTTTACCCGAATGGCGATGCACGATTAGACCGAGGTGGCATAAGTGAAACGACGACGTCCACGACTATTTTTAAATGTAATTCAGAACGGTTGGAGATTTCCATAGTGTTGAAAAATCTGGGCAAAATTGTGCGGGTGTAAATCGGACTTGGGCGCTATTAGCCTGCATATTTCAATACATAGCGACGTAAATGCATGATGGTTGCACTGTTTTGCTGTGGTTTTTGACATTTATAAATACTCTACATGCAAGTCGAATAAAAAGAACTTTAATCTGTTTTGTCCGGGAAAAACTGGCATATATTTATTTACTCGAACAAGTTTCAGACTAGCGTACTGTGACAAGATTAATAAGAACATCAACAACATCAAAAACCGAGAAATAATACATAAAAGTTTACGTATGTATGTAAAACAATTTTATTAGGAAACATGCTCGTAGACTTTTGCCACAAGTTAATGTTTGCTTGGTTGATGTTTTTTTTTTGTTGGTGTTTTGGTCGAGAAGTGCATTTTATTGTGAAATTCTTAATATTATTTTCTTGGTGTGCATTTTAAAAATGACTTGAAGAACAGAATAAAATGTAAAACGGAGATTTTTTATAGACAGAACATTATTATTGTTTGTTTAGTTGAAAATGTGCTCCGGGAGAAAAGAATAATGAATTTAAAAATGCCAGAGACGATAAAATGATTGCAGGAATTGCGTTAGAATGTATAAAATACCGTTATATTTTTATCGTATTACGTAATATTCTAGAACTACGTCTCAAATTTCAATTTATATTTATTATTTTAAATGGAAAATATTCTGTAGAAGATTTTGCTCCGAAAACTTAGCATAAAGTACGTTCGATTTAATTCTTCTAGATGCCACCTTAACACCTTAGGTTTTTTATTTATTTATTTGCCAAGCAAGGCATCCAAACACAACATTTATCTATGCAATTAAGACAGAAACATAATATTACTTATGACAGTAAAACATTAAATCTTATAATTACAGTATAATGAAAACATTTAACTTATATTTTCTTCAGGCAATTAAGGAAGGGTAATAGCTGGACTATGATGTTAATAAAGCCTTTGTCAAGTTATTTTTGAAGGTATATTTGGAAATACCTGGAGAGAAGTGCTGGCTTATACTGTTAAATACTCGACAACATCTACTAATGGGTTCAGTATACCCGTAGCCTGTGGGGTGCTGATATTCCCTCAGAAGACGTGTATGCCTAGTGCGCCTAGCTTGGTTGTTAATTGTAAATTTGTTCGATAGGGCTCCTATCTTTACCGTTCCATTAATGATATCAAAGGTAAGGCAAGCGCTAACTACCAATCTTCTTGAGGCTAGAGTCGTTAGATTTAAAAGTTTAAGTCTGTGCTCATAAGAGGGGATATTATGAAAATCTAGTGGATTGTAGACGTCTCTCAATGCAAAGAGTAAAAACTGTTTCTGCATCGATTCTAGTCTTTCACAGTGAGTAACAAAATTTGGGCTCCAAATTATGCAAGCGTATTCAAGTAAAGGCCGCACCAGTGATGTAAATAGAGTCTTGGTGACCCAAAGGTTCTTGAATTCTTTAGCACGCCTCTTAATAAACCCTAGCTGCTTGTTAGCTCTGGATAAGACTACATCATATTGCCGGTTGAAACGCATTTTTTTGTCCAAAATTACTCCGAGATCTGTGACATAATCAACAATTTTAAGCTCATTGTTGTTAAGGTAGTAAGAGTTAGCCATAACAATATTCTTTCGGGAGAAATTTATCAAGTGGCACTTACCAACGTTGAGATTAAGTTTATTCAGATTACACCACTGCTCAAGGGAATCAAGCTTCGACTGGACAAAAGAAACGTCAGAGGGGGTCTTGATAGTGTGATACATTTTCAAGTCATCAGCATAGAAGAGATGGGGAATATCAGATAAAATCCGAGATAGATCGGAGATAAATATATTAAAGAGCAGGGGGCCCAAATGACTGCCTTGTGGGTCTCCAGAATGCACAGAAATTGTTTTGAACAGTGCCCCTTGAAATTTAACCATCTGTGTTCTATCGCGAATATATGATATGAGCCATTTGAGAAGGGAGCCAGATATGCCAATATTTCTTAACTTATGTGACAGAATCTGATGGATCATGAGATTGGTGGTGGTTGACCTTCCTTTGCGAAACCCATGCTGTTGTTCGTTAAGAAGAGGGTCTATGATAGGTGTTAGTGTATCACAAACCAGCTTCTCGAAGAGTTTGGGGATCACAGAGAGAATGCAATTATTTCGACACATTCTAATTTGAAACATCCGAAACTGGATATACAAGCCATTCTAATCAAGGCTCTTGTCTTCACTAAGATCTTGAATTGGAATTCTTCCAGTAAATCAGACACAATTTGCAACTCTATTATCAATTAAAAACAAAGAGTAGAAGCTTCTAATGATATTGAATTTATGGGTCGATAAAAAAAAAAGTGATCAACAGTTAATGAATATTGATTGGATCATGGATGGAGAATCAAATCAATAGTAGGCAAAACGAAATAAAATAATTAAAGCTTAAAGCAAGAAATATTCAAGGGGTTTAAGTATAGAAATTTGAATCTAGTACTAGATGACATGACCTATTGGAGTCGAAATATGAAAACGATTTGCCGGATTCAATGAACTCTGGTAAAACAATTTTGTTGGTAAGATCAATTTCAATGATGTGAAAATGATTATACTTTATTTAATTTTATTTACAGTTTTCGAAATCGAAAAACTTTCACAACACTTTGGGTATTTCTATATGATACGTCTTTACACTTACTGATTAGAAGGAAGACTGCTTTTCACCAAATAAATTTCTTTGAAAAAAATCTCTATATTTACCTAGTATGTCATAAAGCACTCAAAAGAGGGCAATAAGATAACAATTCCGGTAAAGAATGTAAACAATCCTTACGTACTCCTCCTAAGTCGATTAAGTTACTTATGCGGAGGATTAACCAACTCCGGAAAAAGAGCTAGAGACACAGGTGACCCTAGAATAAAGCGGGAAGCAAACCGGCTTACAAACCAAGAATTCTTTTAGCGTCCCAAAACACTGATGCATAACCTTCCCTGCCGAACTCAGCATCTTGGATTTCTTCGGCACCGGTAACGAGGGTCGCTTCCAGGTCATTGATTGCTGTTTGGTTTCTGGATCAAAATTGTGGATCTAGGTCTTGTCTATGGCTACGAAACGTGACAGAAACTTCTCCAGTCTGCCTGGAACTTTTCGAGCTTCACCCTCAAAATGTCGACTCATTTCCCCTTTTGCTCGTCGGTTAACATTCTCGGCACCCAATGCGCAGAGACCTTCTTCATATGTAATTCGTTGGCAACGGTACTTTGAGCACTGTCATACGAGATCCCTGTGACCTCAGCTACATGCCTGATGGTCACTCTTTGATCTGGCAACACGGCATTTTCGAATTTTTTCACGTTATCTTCCGTGAGGGACGGGGATGGACATCCTTCGCCATGTTCATCTTCAGTGGCTTTTTTTCCCAGCTTAAAAACCTTTTTCTTGCGTGCAACGGTGGAATATGAAGGAGCAGAATCCCTTAGTGCTTCCACTAAGTCGCTATGTCTTTGGTAGATATATTTTTTCAAACACAGATACTTAATGACAACTCTAATTTCGTTTTTCTCTATTTAGTTGTTCTCTCTTCGACTAATCGTATTCAAATGAATGTACCTCCCTGAAATCGTGGCCTATTTATATGTTTTTTTTTCTGTTGCCTTAATGGGTGTATATGAGGTAGTATTTTGAAAATTTTTTGCGAACTAGAAATAGCCGATTATCACTACTTTTGGATCAACCCTCGTATATCTTACTAAACTATTTAAAATGTTTGGTGAACTATACATCAAAAAAAGCAATTTGTGTATAAAACCATTGCATCTAGTCAGAAGAAGTCAATGATAACAGATTTTCCAGCTAGATCAAGTATGCATCTATCAATGATGTTCTTAAATCTAAAAAATTGTACTAAGTTTTCCACAAATAATCGATTTGTATGTAGGTTAATCATATGATTTGATATGCCACATTCATTCAAGAATTGTTTTTCAAATATATTCCATTAAGAACAAATAAATGTACCGGATAATCTTACAATAGGCGCGTTTTTTGCTCCCCTTATCCATAACAGAACAATACTAACCAGTGCTGATGCATTGGAAACAACTCCTGTTATGGAAAGGGGCAGTTGTTGTCCCCAATGCGTCTGCAGTGGATAGCATGGTTCTGTTATAGATAGGGGGAGCAAAAAAACACCCCTAACGTTATCATCTAATGAAGAAGCATATGCAAAAAATAATTTTTCATCTTCAGATATTAAAATTAAACTTACCTGATATTGAATGTCAGCGATCTTACTCCACGAAAACTCAAATTCATTAAGTGGCACCTTAGCTTGTTTCAGATATCGAAGAAATCCTAGTTCCTCCGGACGCAACATTAACAACGCATGACCTGAACTACCCTCGCCACGCGCTGTTCGACCGACGCGATGTATATATTCCTGTAAATTATGAAAAACAAAAAAATTAGTCTTTTGAACATATGAATAGTAGATATTTTAGAATTGAAAGAAGCTTTTGAGAATAGTAAGCAGCCTTTAACGATAGCGAGTTGCATTGAAGAATAGGAAGTAACCTTTAAAAATCGTAGCCTTTAAGAATAGTAGATCAATCCCATTCACACATACCCTTAAAATAGATGAAAATAACAAAGAATGTACATAGAAAGCAATCCTCACATTTCTACCTCTAGCGATACTCGCTTCCTTGCAAATGAAAGTTTCTAAAAAAAAAAATTCTCGAGAATAATAATGGCACATACCTTAGGATCATCTGGTGGATCGAACTGTACGATCCAGTCAACCTGTGGAATATCCAAGCCACGAGCAGCCACATCTGTGCACAGCAGAATTGCAGTCTCTGCACTGCAGAACTGAAAGTATGTGGTCGTACGTTTTGTTTGCTTCTGTTTACCCTGCAAAGATATAATAGCACTTTACATAAATATACGAACTAATCGCATTAAATAAATAAAACTTACATGAATCGATGTCACTGGCAAATCGATATAATTGAACAATTCATGATGATATTTGACAGACATACACGACGAGAAGAAAACCATTATCTTCTTCTTGCGATTCTTCTTTAAAAATGTAAATAGTACAAGGAGTCGTTTTTCTGACGGGCAAACAATATAGCCTTGTTCTAAGCCAGTTACAGTGGCGGTTTCCTTATCATCATCAACTCCTACGTAAATAGGCTGCTTTTTCAAGGCTAGCTTGGATAATGCATCCGTTCGTTCGGTTTGTGTGGCAGAAAACAGCATGGTTTGACGACGTTCTACAAAATAGAGACAATTAATTCACGTAACAAAACTAAGTCCAAATAGCTTACTTGGCAGTAAGTTAACAATCTGCTTCAACTCCTCTTCGAAACCGATATCTAAAATCCGATCGACTTCATCAATTACCAGACACTGCAAATTCTTATACAGAAAATCAGGCGAGTTCTGCAGGTGATCCAAAAGTCGACCGGGTGTCGCTACTAAAATATTTATCCCTTTTCCTAGCTTCTCTGCTTCAACTTGACGATTCGCGCCGCCCATTACCAAGCCATAGGTGTGATGATGATGTTCCATCAGCTCTTTCAACACGCCGAATGTTTGCATGGACAACTCACGCGTCGGAGATATGATAATCACACCCGTTCCATTTCTGGGCATGAATTTAAGTTTATATATCAACTCAATGGCTGGAATGAGGAAGGCCAGCGTTTTTCCGGATCCAGTTCGGGCTGCTCCGACAAGATCGCGACCTTCAAGTAGCGGTGGAATGGCTTTTGCTTGGATTTCGGTCATCGTTGAAAAACCCATATCGGCAATAGCTTTTAAGGTTGGTTCGGAAACGTAATCTTTCAGTACGTCGAATGATCGATTCTGCATGGTTTCACGTTGTGATAGACTCGAAGATGAGGGTTCTGAATCGAAAGAAAGAAATTCTGAAAATGTGCTTAGGTAGTATTTTGTGGAATAAAATACCGCGTGCGTTTGCATAGGTTGATGATTCCTCTTCTTCATCCTGGCTACTGTTTGGCGGTTCCTGATTTTTCTTCTTTTTTTGTTTCTGTGGTTTCGAAACAGGCGGGCTTTCATTTTCTTCGATCGTCTCTTCATCGGGTAGTTCAGTTTGAGTTACTTCTGGTTGATCGGGTTGTTGCTTTTGTTTCTTCTTTTTCTTTTTTTCTACAAAAATATAATGAAAATCAATGAAGCAAAGTAATCTATAAAATGTTGTGCAGAACAGTGAAAGAATTATCAATTCAATTGCTATCGCTCGAACAAAATACTTTTTTATGTATCGTATATTATCGAATATGTAGCCACTACAGTGAATTTCCCTCAGAAATGAAAAGAATATCAACTGATGCCTCAACTGCCGTCCGGCGGCCGTAAATTGCCAACCAACGAGGAGGCTTCATCAAATTCGCCTTTAAATCATCATAGGGTTATTGCTATACCGCCTCATACTCATAATCTTCCATTATATTGCAAAGGACAAGCAATTTAACTTACTTTTCGGTTCAACATCATCATCTTGATCGCTATCAGGTCTCCGTTTCAGCAGCACATATTGACCGGGAATATGGTTAGAAGTTTCTTCTTCCGATACCGCACCATTCTGTTCATTGACTTCTATTTGCTCTTCTTGTACGTCTAAAAAACAAAACTATCGTTTAATATCACGAATTTCAGCGCTTAACAAGATTTTAAATGATACATTAACCCCCAAATCTCATCTTCATTTACCATTGTTTCGTTGCTGAACAATACCATTTTTTTTCTTCAAAGCCAATTCCTTCTTCCTTTTCTCGCGTTTCTTGATCTTTTTCATTAATAGCTTTTCACGTATCGACATTTTTACTTGATTTCTCTCTAGAAATTAAAATAACGCGGCTCGGTAAATACTGAATCTAGAAAAATCAGCTAGATTCGCACGTGGACGTCACGATCTGTCAGCGAAACTTCAAAGTGACATCAAATGACGCGTTGGCGGCGTGACCAGATGCAACTGACAAAATGAAAATGTACTAGTCGTGATGAGGAAATATGACGCCGCAAGATGGCAGGTAGAAAGGTAAGATGATTATTTGAAAATAACGAAATGCTTGAAACGGGGCCCGTTTTTAATCGATTGCGAAAAATATGTAATTAACGGTTTAGAATTGCTGTTTTGATTGTAAATTTATGTGAAACGCTTTCGAAATTAAAGTTTTTTGTATGTGTTTGAGTCAACAAATTTAATTTACTATTTTTTTCGAACTGCATCTTCTTTTCATTTTTGTTGTTAATTGTCGAAATTTAAATTATATCCGAATTATTGGCAAAACTCGACTTGATAGTATCCTGTTGGGAAATTTCATCACCAGAGGGGTCAAATATTTTAGAAGACCACGCAAAAGCACACGAGAAGGAAACATACTGAAGAAAAACATATAACTAAATTCAAAAAAAAAAAAAAAAAAACACATCCACACACCCTCACACACATCCTGGAGGATATCCGGCCTATAACGGAAATGCTGAACTTAAGCGATCAGATAAAGAAAGAGAGTTCCTTGTTGACTCAAGGATTGATTGATTGATTGATTGATAGCCTGGAGTTGGTCCAGAGGGACCCTAGCACTAAGACCTCCTAGGTCTATTGTGCCTCCTCTGCGCTATGTCCTATAGGATGTCCAGGCTTTTAATGAACCTGGATATGTTCCTTGATGGGACATTTGTGATGTCCCTGATGAAAGGAAGAGCAAAGCCAAGGAGCTCGAATCTTCTTCTCGCTAGTGCCGGACAGAGTGTGAGCAGATGTTCTACACACTCTATCGTTTCCCTACAGTATCTACAGCGGTCATCCTGCCCTCACCTATCCTGTGGAGATACTTTTTGCAGGGAAGGTGTCCTGTCAGTGCTCCGCATAGGGCTCTTATGTCACTTTTGCAGAGAGCCATTGCTTCTTTTGCTCTTTGTTATCGAAGCCAAGGTATTTTTTTTTAGTGTTTTAAACCCTCAATATTAAGCCAACAGGGTTCGATCTTTTTCTTGCTCCATATTTTAATTTCCTTTTCCGTATCTGCTTTTGTAAAACCCCAGTACGGAGAAGGACTAATGAAGGGCATTTTTGCTCCTTCTTTGGCTCTGGTAACAGCTTTCTCGTTTCCTTGGTACCCCTCATGGCAGGAGATCCATATCAACTCGAGGCTCTTCTGTCCCCTATTTCATTTAGGAGTATAGCCGATTTTATTTGATCGCGATTTATAGCCATGAGAGCCGCTTGACTATCCGATAGGATCTTAATTCTGACCCTTCTAGTGTTCCCTATTTTTATTGTTTGTGAGGCTCTTAGTATGGCAGATAGTTCTGTTAATAGATCGGGGTAAACTGGACTTGATGCCCCACACCCGGGAAATCCCACCACCAGAGGGCGAAAAGGTGGTAGAAGGGCTGAAAAAATGAAGAAAAACAGACAAAATTATACATAAAAATAAAAAAGAAGATAAAACAATTAAGAAAAAGAAAAAAAGAAAGAAAAGAAGCCCCAAAAGCAAGCGCACAACCTCAAAAACACAAACATATTAGCCCGACATCTATCGGCAAATTCATGTAACAGCTGTGTGGGGCATCAACTCCAGTTTTACCATAGATCGTGGCCTCCTTTGGGAGAGGGAAATGTATTTTGGACTTCGACTCTACGATCCCTGTTCCTACTCCACAATCCATCTTTAAACCATCCTTATACCACATTTGCGCTTCCATTGCCATCCTTCCATTTGTCCCTTGATGGAATTGTGACCTTGAACCTCTTCCCGAATGCTGCTTCGGTTTTTATTTGGTCACTGAGGTTCAACATTTCCGTTATGGACCTAACGTCCTCCAGGATTTTAAGGTGGTCTTTAAGGTCCCCTGATTTATACCTGTAGGCCTGTTGTAGGCTAAGGGCTTGTTTCGCTGCTTCCGCCTGAACTTTGGGGTGTATCGGCTCAAGGTTTAGAAGGGCTTCCATTCCTGCTGTTGGGGTGGAGCTCATTGCTCCTATAATCAGCAGGCAGGCCATCCTCTGAAGCTTGTTGAGCATATTAATAGCAGTTTTTTGTATGGTTTTCTTCCACCACACTGCAGCTCCATATAGGATGATAGGTCTCACCATTTGTTTGTATGCCCATAGGGTCTGCTTTGGAGATAGTCCCCAATTGCGCCCAAGCATTTGTTTTGTCGCCCAGAGTGCCTTAGTGGCCTTCATGGTTGTTTTTTTTTTAGATGATTGTCCCAGATGAGTTTCCTGTCTAGGTGTATTCCTAGATATTTTACCTCTTCCTGCAGACATACGACTGTGCCTCTAATATTTAGGGTTCCTATTTCGATTTTCCTTTTTCTGGCGAATGGTATTATGCTAGTTTTCTGAGGATTAATGTTTAGACCCTCTTTTTCGCACCATTAGGTTATTGCATTCTGGATCTCAAGGTATCCATGTGTGAGCTTCTTAATATTACCGTGATGTCATCCGCGTAACCGAGAGTATTTTGGCCCTTACTATTGAGCCCTTTCCGTGGGCAAATTGAAATTTGTGAACTGGCATCTTTGTCAAAAGATCATTCCTTATGTATAGGTCAATTATTTTCTCCATGGTCTTTAATATAAAAGATGTGAGGCTAATTGGCCTGTATCATTTTGGCAGGTCGACTGGTTTTATGCCACCTTTAGGGATGAACCCAACCCGTGCCAGTCTCCATAATTTTGGTATATAGCTGAGTTGCAAGCTCGCTTTAAATATGTGTACCAGAATGATTTTTAGTTTCTCTGTCGCTCTTTGTAGTAGAGCTGGGTAGATTCCGTCTGGTCCTGGTGATTTAAAGGGCTTAGAGGAGTTTATCGCCCATTCAACCTTTTCCTCTTTTTCCTCAGCCTCATCGCTGATTTTGCTGCCTGGAAAGTGTGTTCTAAGCAGCACTTCCAGTGTGTCGACAAAGGTGATAGTCATCCCTCCATCTGGAGTTCTTAGTAGTTCTATATGCCCTTGGTAGCGTTTGGACAGAGCACTTTTGCAGAACGCACTCCAAGCCTTCCTTTTGGATTTTCTTAGCTCTTTGTTGTTGACTCAAGGATAAAACAAGTTTTCTTTTCTCATTCAGAAACTCAAATGATTTCCAACTCATTTTTAAATTATTACTAGCTATCTTGTCGAATCTGTTATCACTGCTGATCAAAATTGTGTTTGTCAGAACTTTTGGAACTTGCAGTTTAACCAAAAAAAAAAACGATGAAAGTAGCAAACCCCTCATTTGTTTAGTTATCCTGGTCCTTAACAGTGCACGATTATTAATTTTGGATCGTAAAATGTGGGTTATTTCGTGAACTTCTTTTGCTGCAAATAAAAAGTGTTTTTAGCATCCTACTGATGGGTTACGCATTTCACCATTCCATGTCCTGTGGTTGCAACGCTATTTCTTTTTTTCTTAAATTTTATGTGGTGTACGGATAAGTACTTTGTATATTGTAGTTTGCTTATGAAATCGAGCTTCCTTAGGAGGACGTGTACGGTTTAATGATGTATATTCAAAATTTCTGCAATCGACGATGTCGTGTAACGTGGATTTGACTCAATCGACGCATTGTCATCACCTCGGTAGTATAGTATGTTTGAGGTCAAGATCATCATCACGGATTTTTTCAAATCATTATTGGCACTTGCGTTCTTACAGAGTCTCATCTCGTTGAACTTTACGCAAAAATTCACAAGTTGGCGTGCGAGCTTGTCTTTACGGGAACAAAACAGTGAAATATGACAAAAATCCGAATTTTTATCTTCCATTACGTCTTCCATTATGTTCCAAATGTTTTGCCCCGCGAAATAGCAAATGATTGTCTTGCCCCGCGAAAAATAAATGTCTTGCCCCGCGAAATAGCATATGAATGTCTTGCCCCGCGAAAAATAAATGTCTTGCCCCGCGAAATAGCAAATGATTGTTTTGACCCGCGAAAAATAAATGTCTTGCCCCGCGAAATAGCAAATGAATGTCTTGCCCCGCGAAAAATAAATGTCTTGCCCCGCGAAAAATGAATGTCTTACCCCGCGAAAAATAAATGTCTTGCCCCGCGAAATAGCAAATGAATGACTTGCCCCGCGAAAACTAAATGTCTTGCCCCGCGAAATAGCAAATGAATGTCTTGCCCCGCGAAAAATAACTGTTGTAAAATATCCAAAACCCAGCCGGAAGCTCAATATTTTTGATTAAATTTCAAACTGTTATCAGTCAAATGACAGCAAAAACATAAATGCGAATGACTTTAGCACCTACAAAATGGGGTATGACAACCCAATAACCCGACAACCCAATATTTACCCTAAACATATGAAAATAATTCCTCTTCTTTCTTTCCTTCCTCAAAACTATAACAACAAACAAATCGTATATTTTATTTTTTATATTTTTTTATTTAGTTTTTCCCTGTTATTCATTTCATTTTTCTTCAAAAAAAATTGAATATAATTTTCATTTTTTCTTTTTTCCCTTTCTTTTTCACTAAACGTATTTGATTTGAAATTTTTCTTTTCAATTTTCATATATAAATACACAATAATCAGCAATCTACATATATATTCCCGTTTCGTTTATTTTCTTCTAAGTTTCTTGTGTATTGGCTTCCTAACTACAACAAATTGTTTACATTTTGATTATTGCATTAAATTTTCAAAATGAAATTCGTTTAAGACATTGATTCCAATGCCGATATACATATTTTTTGTGTGATTTTTCTTCGTTTTCTTTTTTATACATCATTTTTTTCGGACATCAACTGAAATATATATAGTATGTAGTTTTCATTTCATTTTCAGATATGTGTATATATTACAGAAAAATATATAATTAGATTTTATATTTTTTTTAAGTTAGTTCTTTTTTGATACTTGTAGACAGTATATTTTTAGGAATTTATTTTTTTCTGATTTTTTTTTTCTTCGTTATTTTATTTATGGCTTTTTTTCTAACAAAAGAACACTTGTATTATATGTCAAGCATAAATTGATTTTTCAACTGCATTTCAGATTTTTTTTTCTAATTATCTACAGACTTTTAGAAGAGTATAAATGAACATACATTATCATCGATTGTTAAGACACTTATTTGTGAATTTATGCATGTTTAAAGATTGTTTTTTTTGTTTTGTTTTCGCTTTGCTAAAGGTTGCTGATATGAGTTTTGTATGTGTATAATACATTTAGTTTGCAAAAGGAAGAGGAAAAGATGTTGCAATAATCATTATAATAATAATAAAATAACTTAGTTAACTAGTTTAATCGTTTTCCTTTTTTTTTTAAAAAAAATATTTAATTAAATTACTAACTAGTGCGCATGAGACTAATTTCCAGCCCGCTGGAATACTTTTTTTTCGATTTTTTTTTACATAAATTTTCATTAAATTCTAAGCATTACAAAATAGTTGTTCTTGCCTTTGTTTTACTAAAAATATGTGGGATGTAAGAAATATCTCTTTTGGTTTAGGACAAAACAAATCAATCTATCAAATAAATAGTACGCTTTGGCCATTACTGTTCAAACGTTGTGGATTATCAAAGTGTTTTACATGTATGCATATGTTTGTTTTATAGATATTTTTTGTTTTCTACATATAAACTTGATTCACATTAAAATTATTGATTGAGAAGCTTGAATGCAATCATTTTTCAGGCACTGCATCATTATTTTTTTATATATATCTAATTGTTGAGACTTTTAAGGCACCTAGTATCCGATAAATTATTTCAATGTTGAATACCAGTTACTATTATAGAGTTAAGGCATATCTGACAGCACCATGCTGCTATCGCGAATTGTTCTTTATATTCAAAGTCGATCAATCAATCATTTTATGGAAATTTTGCCCAAATGAACAGTGGCGCAATGTTTTCACAGAAATTTTCTAAATTATATTTAAAGGGACAAGAAGTTGTTCAAATAATTAGGCATAATCATAAAAATGTATACATTAATATCCATTCGCCTAGAACTCTACAAAAAGAGTTTTACTCTAAAATTGGGTTTATGTACAAAACTTACTACTTAGACGTGATTCGCACGAAACAAATTACAAATATTTAGACTCGTAGAATAAAATAATTATAGAAACTAATATGCAATAGAATTTACAAAGAAGCAAATACACACTATTGAACGCTATACACTACAAACAAATTTTTTTTTTTGAGGCTAGGGTGTTTAAAAATAAACAAGGAGAAATTCATAACTCACTTATTGATCGTTTTCGTTTCGAATAAAATACCATCATATGCACGCACAAAAATAATTATTAGTTATACATACATATTTCGAATACACATACATATATTACAAATAACGTTTACTAGAGTTTATTTTCTCAAGACTTTTTATTTTAATGACAGCACCAATGACTTGAATTGTTTTTTTTTTAGAAAATATTTTTAATGCTTCTTAGGTAGAATGCATGTATTTTTTCTATTGTTAATTCAATGCTTCAACAAATTAGTTTAAAATAAGTTTTTTTTTTGAATTAATGTTGTCTTACTTCATGAATTTTATCGAGGAGGCGTTAGTGATGATTAGTTTTGGAAAATATATATTGATGGGACAAACTTATTTTTTGTCTCCTAGTACGACTGTAATATAAATCGAATATGTGAATCTGCATTTTGTTGAATTTATAGTTGTAGGGAAATATGTTTTCAATATACTACTGTGATCAAAAAGTAAGGTGAAATTGTCAGTTAAAACTCCCGGGCATTAGCAAGGCAGGTAAATTTTTTTTCCTAGGTTGGTAGGACTGTCTATTACATTTGCCAAGTGTTTGTTTGTCAAAAGGTTTATTTATCTCCGAGTTACACGTGTAGTTGTAAACAACCAAAAGTGAATTTTTCGATTTTTACAATGGATGATTTTGTTGAGCAAAGAACTTGCATCAAATTTTGTTTGCGCAACGAATATTCTTGTGCAGGCACGTTGAAAATGTTGCGGAAGGCCTTTAGTGATGAAACTATGGCACAAAAAAACCTTTATAAGTGGTACAACGAGTTCAAAGCGGGCCGAGAACGCGTTGAAGACGAACCGCGCTCTGGACGACCATCAACGTCTATCGTCGAGGATCACGTCCAAAAAATCTAAGATTTGGTGCTTGAATATCGTCGATTGACAATAAGAGATCTTGCTGATAGTATTGGAAGATCATTTGGCTCAGTCCAAACCATTTCGAAGGATTTTTTGTGTCTCAAACGCGTCCAGTCTCGATTGGTCCCAAAATCGCTCAATTTTTTGGAAAAAAAAGCGTCGCGTTGATGTGCGTGAAACTTTGGTGTCTAACTATCAGGACCACTTGAAATGCATCATTACTGGAGACGAGACTTTGATTTACGCATACGACCCTGAAACCACCGCCCAATCCAGCGAATATCGTGCAAAAGGTGCAACAAGACCGAAAAGACCACGGTAGAGTCGATCGAAAATCAAGGTCATGTTGACAGTTTTCTTTGATTTTCGTGGTGTGGTGCACTATGAATTCCTTCCGCCGGGCCAAACTGTTAGCGAAGAATATTATTTGAACGTTATGCGTCGTTTACGTGAAGCTATTCGTCTGAAACGGCCGGAATTATGGGCGAATATTGGTTCCTTTCATCACGATAATGCACCATGTCATACTGCATTGGTTCTTCGCGACTTTTTTGCCAAAAACTCGACTCACATCGTTCCGCAACCACCGTATTTGCCTGATTTGGCTCCGTGCGACTTCTGGCTATTCAGCAAACTCAAAAAGCCAATGCGGGGACGCCGTTTTGACACATCGAGGAGATAAAAACCGAATCGAAGAAGGTCTTGAAGGCTATACCGGAAAAAGACTATTCCGACTGTTTCGAGGACTGGAAAAAGCGTTGGCAAAAGTGCATTTTATCGGACGGAGATTACTTTGAAGGGGATGAAATTGATTTGGAAGATTAAACAAAGAATTTACATTTTATAGACAAATTCACCTTACTTTTTGATCACAGTAGTATGACATATATGGTGTAGCAAAAAGAGATTTCAATTCAAATTCGATGAATTGAACAGGAAACATTGAGATTTTACGAATTGTAGCATTCAGAAATTTCACGCTAAATGTCGATACGTACTGTAAAGTGTGCATTGTAAACCAGTAAGTACTGTACGTTTTTTTTGTGGTCAAGAGGGAAGACTTGCGGTACTCTGGTCTGTCTCCTGCTCGCGACGAGTTTGGTCGAAAGGAGTTCGCGCACGTGGAGGTTCAGTCGTGCCGTGATTTTAACTCGGTCGATTTTATAGCCAATTTACAGTGAAATCTTTTCGGAGTTTGGTGATGAGCAGTGGTCGCCGTGAAAAAGATGGTAGGCAAGAGTGTAATCAAGAGTGATAAAAAAACACATATATGAATGGAGCAGCTGGTGGCCGTGAAGTTGTCCAGTAGTCTAATTAAATCAAATTCAGAAGCGAATTGGACGGACATTTTTGATTGACTCTTGACCCGGCAGATTCGGAGCTAGAGATTTTATTAGTGTCGTACTGTCTGAAATTGCACATAAACATAAATGGTTCGGCGCAATATTTGTGCTCACGGCATGTGGTACTTGGGGGCTATCAGTTCAGCTACTACTATACGACCGAATAATGAGAAGGCTGGATCGGCTGGTGCACAAGTGCGTTTTTATCAGTGCTCTCGTCCGACCGTGCAGAATTTGAATATGTATGTATGTGTCTGAATTAAGTAGTAGTTTAAATATTTCGCAAAACTGGGAAAGAAATACTAGATCGAATTAAGTCCTGGACACACACACCCTGTGTTTATATAAACATTTTCCTGGACGAAATTCCAATAGTGATAAAACTAAGTCTTTTAAGCGCGATTTAGACACGCTTACAAACTCGAAAAACAACTTTGTTATCTCTGGAGATTTCAACTGTAGGCACTCTCTTTTGGACTGTTTGAGAGCTAACCAGTGGGGAAAAGCTCTACATCATGTATATACTGTTAAAGACTTCCACATTCTATACCCAACTGAGCCAACATATTATCCTCAAAACGAAAAGCTTAGCTCTGCACTTGATATAGTTCTAACCAATCGATCTGAGTTTGTCACACAACCTTCAGTTTCATGCGAACTATCAGCAGATTTCGTACCTGTTCACTTCACACTAAATAAAACTGTCTTAAATAAAGATTTACAAATTTTGGATTATTGCAAAGCCGATTGGGAACAATTTCGCAAAGTAGCTACCAACTCGATTCAATTAAGGTATTTGTCCCTTCACAATATACAAAAAACAGAACCAATTGATTCGTGTATTGAAGTATTTGAAAAAACAATCATAAAAGCAATAGATTGTGCTATATTTAATATCACTTTTGAGTTAATGTCCGAGTCGATTCTTCCTCTTCAATTGCAAACCCTCATCAGAAAACGTAATCAAACAAGAAGATACTGGCAAAGAAACAGAAATTCTCAAAACAAAAAATTCTTTCATGATCTCAACATAGAAGTACGGCAAAAGCTATTCGACTGGCGTACTAAAGAATGGAATCAAAAAATCAAGTACTTAAACAAGGCTTCCAAACCTGGAATCTAACAAAATGTTTACGTAAACGGCACCAGACTATTCCAGCATTAAATATCAACGAACAGCTTGTCTCACCTCAAGAGAAGGCAGAGAGGATCGGAGAAATTTTTCGGAAATATCACAATTCGAATCAATGCACATTAGACGAAACCCTAGAACGAAAAGTTAAAGACGATTGGCTTTTTATGGACAGTGCGAAACTGCCAACAAAAATGCACTTTAAACCTATAGATGTCATTCAGAAACTGCGCGTAAATAAATTAGCTGGAGATGGCGGTCTGAATCCCTTTATCTACAAAAACTTGCCCAGAAAATGCATTGTATTTCTCACATGCATTTATAATGCTTGTATGAATCTATCGTACTTTCCAAGGGCTTGGAAAAATGCTTAAAGTAGTCCCAATTTTAAAACCCAGTAAACCTGCTCATGAAATCAATAGTTATAGACCGATTAGCCTGTTTAATGTAGTGTCCAAAATTTTCGAAAAGCTTATACACAGTCTTCTTGCAAATCACACAGAACAAAACAATATTATTCCTGCCATAAAGCGTGGATTAAGTAACAAACCACCAGCTAAAAAGACTCACATCGGAAATAAAATAGTCATTTAATAGCCACAAGTCAGTAGGTGCTATCTTCCTGGACAATCAAAAAGCCTTTGACACAGTTTGGCACAATGGTCTCTTACATAAGCTACTTAAGTTCAAATACCCTCTTGGTTTAATAAAAATAATTGAAAGTTTTCTCACCAATAGAACCTTCTATATAAAAATAAACGACGTGAAGTCATCGAATTTTGAAATTCCTGCAAGTGTACCCCAGGGGGTCAGTGCTTAGCCCGACCTTATATGGAATATATACATCTGATATGCCTCAAATACCACACTGTGATCTGACCTTATTTGCGGATGACACAGCAATTTATACTTCCCATGAAGATCCTATTATTATTACAAGCAGACTGGAAAGAGGTTTGTTTCAGCTTAACGACTATTTTTCACAATGGAAAATATTTTTCATAAAAAATTTTTCACAAGAAAACGGTCGCCTAGATTCAAACCACAAGCTCTTGTTCATTTAAATTCTCTAGGTACGTTGAACTCTCACATCGCCAGTCGTAGCAAACCAACAAGCCAGTTAATTAAAGCATTGTGTCCGCTAATTAATCGGAAATCCAAACTTAACCTCGAAAACAAATTACTCCTATTCAAAACTATTTTTCAACCCACTCTGACATATGTTGCTCCATTATTAAACGAAACGTCAAAAACGAACCTTATCTGAAGATCCAGAGATTGCAAAATAAAGTCCTAAATATTATGCTTGATCTTCCCCCGTGGTTCCCTATTAGGACATTACATGAAGCTACTAGAATCGATCTTATCAAAGAACGACTACGAAAAATTACCATGAAATTCAAACTTTTTTGTATTGCATCACCTAGCCCCTTCTACATTGAGTTATATGTATAAGTTTTATAGTGTGATTAATGTGTTAAAATGTAGCGTAAGAAATTCAGTAAGGTTTTGAGATTTTCCTTCAAAATTCGCAAAGCTAGAAATAGAATCGTTAGAAAAGGCCAAATAATTGAAGCCGACAGCATCAAGAAATCTTGGCCTGCTTCGTCGTTCCTCGAGTTCCCAGCCCACAAGAACGGCTGCTGCATTGACAGCACAGAGAGCTAGGGAAACAAAAGAATGTCATTTCTGTGGAAATAGTAATCATCATATGACAGAGTGTAGAAGTGATACGGTTTCGCTGAGCGAACGAAAAGATAAACTGAAAAAACACGATAATTGTTTCAGGTGCGGAAAAGTCGGCCATAATTCGGGGATTTGTTGGAACCAAACGGTTCGTTGTGCCAAATATAAAGGACGCCAAATGACATCAATTTGTGATCCTCAGTTTAGTGCGAAAATAAATTCAAATGCTGAATGTAAGCATACGCGAACAGTGTCGAGACACGGACAGATAAAACCTTTCGTAAATTTGTGTTCAGCATGAAATGTGAACGCAGATACTGTTTACTTACAAACGGCTTGCGTACTCGTGTCGAACTCAGTAGATGGACAGTCGCAGCATCTGATCCGTTTGATATTAGATGCCGGAAGCCAAAGATCTTACACTCGTGAAGCGGTAGTGAAAGCTTTTGATTTGAAAGAAGGGGGACTTGGATCGTTTGGTAACAAAAGTAAAGGTCCGATGAAAAGATTTAAGCGCGTACGCGTTAGTCTCAAAAGTTTTCACGACAATCGTGCGATGATGATTTTAGCCATAGTTGTGCCGGAAATATATCCAGATTTGTTACCGCCTCCATACAAGGTAGATTATGGTAATACCGCCTCCATACAAGGTAGATACGAAGTTTCTACACGATTCAACTCCAAACCCATAAGGTTTTAGTGAGAAAAATTACTTCGCTTCGATTATCAAATTCGGGTCTCGATAAAAAAAATATAAGTCCCTAAAATTTTCAATTATCAAAGGTTTACATAGGAACGTTCCTTAGTTTGTACGTTTTGGAATCCCAAATTTACTCACAAAGCGTTCCCTAATTATATCGTAATTGAAAAATGGCATAAAGTGGCACAGACTTTTTTGTTGGAGACTTCGGCCAGATTATTTCCAATTGCCAAGTAATTATATGTAGTACGTATATTTGGGTTTGTCCGTGCATGAATCTCGAAATCGAGATGCCACTTTTGACTCTTCTTCTTGTTTTGCAAGTTTTCACTCGAAATCTGTTGTTTTACTTTTCCGATTTTCGGAAAAAATTTTCCTAGCATATCAGGTTTTTAAATGTTTCTACCTGAAATGTTAGGGAATATACACATAGTCACAAAATAAAGGCATAAACTATTTTGTAATTATAAGTATTCTATTTAAAAATGGCTTAGGTTTGCATGAATTTGTATCAATTTTATTTTATCAACACAAACACGCTAACATTTTCGAAATTCCAAGAAACATCGATAAATATTCATCTTAAACTAGCTATCTAATATTTACTATAGAATGAAAAATCCTATGGAAAATTTACCCATAAGAAACTTTTTGTAACTAAGATACATGGGAAAATAAACAGACTCCCATAGGACGAGAGAATTCTAGAATTGGCTAATAGCATGGAAATATCCCCGATATGACTTTTTGAGAAGTTAGTCTTTTGAAAAAAAAACGAATTGAGTGCGTTTCACGGCGGGTTAATTTCAAAGCGAGTTAATTTAAGCGCGAGTGATACTGATATTAATGCGGCATTTAAAATGTGTGAGCAAGTTTAGTTAATTGTAGAGTGTAAAGTGATTTAGTTGTGACAATTATTGTTTCGAATAAAAGTGTGTTTACTAGTAGTAAACGAACTGTTTTATTTCGTAAGCTTATAGAATTTGGAATACACGAAGCGTGCTTTCAGTGCAAAAACACAACAATATTAAGCGCAGGCAGGTGTACATAACATCACATTCACAGCAATTCACTCTGAGAGATGTCCAACTATTAGCCCCTATCGCTCCCAGCGACTTACAGCCTAATCGTAAGGATACATAAGTTTCCGTTGAATATTTTTTTAAGGCTTCGAGGACTTTAGTGAAAGTAAAAAGAAAATTGTGTCTTTAGTAAAATCAGCATATGTGTGCACATATCACTAGAATAAACAATTTCATTATAATGTATATATTTTTATGTACTTAAGTTTCGATTAAGTAAAGAATCCGGAATAGTAAAAATCAATATGTGCTAATTGAAAACCATAGGCCTTCTTATTGGGTGAAAGCTCATGAGGACCTTACCTTTTTCAGAGTTCGAGAAGGCCTGGCTGGCCAATGATTGAATAGTTTTTTTTTTGTTTTCAGATCCCAGGGAGGGACCTTGATCACGTAATTTTTTTTTGTTTTTTGATTTGTTTTAGGCCAAGGTCAGAGGGCGGAGAAACTCCACAGCATCTGGGGTCTTCGACCCGTTAACATCAAGGGCCTGAGGCCGTCTGCCTCATCCTCGATCTTCTAAATAGAGGCAGTTTTCCCCCTCTTAAATTTTTGCGTATTTTTGGTCCCTTGGTCCCCTTTTTCAGATAGCTAGCTACGGTATTCGTCACGCCTCGGCTGGGTCTGGTTTACAGCCCATGCCTGAGAGCTGCATCTGGTCCTTTACGGACAAAAGTCTCATTCCCTTTTCCTTTGCGGCTAGTATTATTTCATGACGGATGAATAAGCGTCCCTTTTTTTCTGGGAGCAAGTCCGCACCATTTTCATGACTCACTCCCCCTGCGTAGAGCTAGCCAGAGGTGTAGAGCTAGAGGTGCCTTCACGGGCATTTCTGAGATACCCTGCTCCCGGGGCATTTCTTTTTTATCTGCCCCTTTTTGATGGTTCGCCATCCCGTTTTTCTACTTGTCACGCCCTCTTCTGGACTTCGGTTCAGTTGAGAGGCCTCCAAGCAACCCTCTTTATTTCCTAAATCGCTACAGAGAGGACGTCGTTTTTTTTTCAAATTAAGTAGGCTTGACCTTGCAATAAGCCTAGCGTAGAGTTGGAGCTAAAAGTGCATCGAACCAGCAAGAATATATCATCAAAATCGGTAGGAATAAGTGAGTTTAATTGATGCCCGTTGTATCTCAGCACTACACGGACTTCCACTCGTTTCCCAAGTAGACCATAACAATACGAGCCTGGGCACTTGTGCCCTTGCTAACCTTGACCTAATTTAACGCTGGTGCCATTACAAAGTGACACAAAAACCATAGCAAATTTTGTGGACGGCATCGCCATTCTATGCGAAAATTCAGCTCCAAGCGTAGCATCTCGATTGAAAAAGATGTGTTCTTGCTATGAGGCAGTAAAATCCGATGCCTTTTGAATTAACAGCGACAAACGATATGAATAATAGTTAATAAAAAAAACAAGTCCCTTACGTGCAGGAAGATTCCAGCTTCAATGAGCCGAAACCGAAAAAACCACGTCAAAGCCGGTCAAAAATCAAAGTCATGTTCATCGTTTTCTTTGATTAGCGTGGTGTGGTTCACCATGAATTCGTTCCACAGGGTCAGACGGTCAATAAGGAATACTACTTGGCCGTTTTGTGGAGTCCACGTGAAGCAATTCGTCATAAACGACTGGATTTGTGGGCAGAAAATGCATGGATTTTCCAGCACGATTCTTCACATTCTAGCATGATTGTGACTGACTTTTTAGCCAAACACGAAACGAGAGTCATCACTCAGCCACCGTATTCGCCAGATTTGGCTCACTGTGATTTTTTTCTGGTTTCGAAACTGAAAAATCCGCTTCGGAGAACGCGCCATGAGTCCATTGAAGCCATTAAAAGTCATTCGCTGAAGGCAGTGAAGGCAATCCCAGCCGAGGCTTATAACAAGTGTATGGAAACTTGGATTAAGCGTTGGCATGCTTGTATTGGCTCAAAAGGAGCCTATTTTGAAGGTGATAATAAATATTTGTTTTAAAATACGTGAAAATGTTGTTTTGTTTTGTCAGTCCGGGTCAAATTTGATCAGATGGTATAGCTACTTTTTAAAGTTGTGTAGTCCTCTCGGGAATAAGATTTGTTGGCAATCGCTCGATGACAATTGCTTTGACATTTCTTTGACAATTAATAATGTGAATGGTTCTGTTCGGTTGAATTAGGGAATAGAGTCTATTTTCATATTATCCGGAGACAGCTTTCGAAGTTTTTGTCGCGTAAAAGATATTTCGAATAAGTGTCGTGAAAGTGCTGTGGTTATTTTGTTGTTTACGCGAGAACTATGCAATTTGGAATACCGGCCACCTACTCTCGGCAATGTGCATTGTAAACAATTGCCGATTGTGGTTGGTAGGATTTGAAAATCTGAACCACTTTGAAAATCTTCAAATTTCGTTAACCTATGAGTTGCTAACGAGTGCCTCTCCATTTACCGTAGTTCATGAGGAAAATACTCAGCATGACATATCCCGGCGAATGGATTGGGATCTGATGTTAAGGACTTTGTATATAAATTGCTTGTTAAAGATCCCAAAAAACATTGATTAACATGACATATGAGTTTTCTCATATCTCCTGTATGTAGCTAAATCTCTTGAGCACCATAGAAAAACAACACTGTGTGGACTGATTGAGAAAAGTAGCTTAGGTTCGCCATTTTGTACGTTAATTGATTTTGCGATAGGCCAGGCTTCTTTCTATACGACGGCCAGGCTTCCAGGTAACAAAGTATTAATGAATAAGTTAACAAAAGCTACTGTAATCTACGGCACAGACTATAGATAGACATTTTGATAGACGTTGCAATAATTCCATGCAATATCATAAATTATTAGCCTAACTAATTGGGAATATGCTTCATATAGTGCTATATATAACACAATCGCTTTTTTTTAAATTCTGCGTTCGATAAGTTCACAGGAAGCTTAGGGGCTGTACAAATGCGCTAAATACAGTGAACACCAGAAGTTTCCGCTCTCATCGGGCCTTAACTTACAATCCCATCACTGCATAAAGTTTGGAATATTCTTAATATTTTTCACCGTCAAGCACAAGACTCCGTTATTCGGAGTAAACCAATCTCAACAATAATTTTTAAGGTATTAACACACTTAAGTTGGCAATTTTTCATTTAAGAATCACATATTCGATTTACATCCTACACTCACTATCATCAAATTGATATTAATTAGACACTGTATAAATCCATCACTAAATTTACATTAACGCCATCCTATCCATATCAATCAAATCATATCTATCGTTCTCCATACCAATAAATTACTTCTCATAGACTACAAAATTTAGTTTCTTCGTAAAAAAGACCATTCACTACAGTAATTCATAACTTCTACCTTCTTCTTTCAATTCAATCTACTTTTCTATTAAACTAAATCACGCCGTTTTACGTTTTCCCGTTACTTTTGGTAAAAAAAACAAAACTATTTCCAATAAGTTTACTTACATGCACAAAAAAATTGAACTCAAACCATGACCGTAATATATATATAGTTTCAATTTTCAATTCAAAATTCTAAATTTCATTCATTTGTTTCAATTTCAAAAAAAAAAATAACACAAAATTATTTTATTTACTAAAATCCGGTGGGTGGGGTAATTAATTTTCTTTACCATTTAAGTTAACAAAACAATAAGAGGAAAATTGCGGAAAATTTCAATTATCGAATACCGAAATGAAAAAGTTAAGGCATTTTAGTTTCCATGTTTTCGAGAATTAGATAGTTTCAATAAAAAAATTTAACAAGAAATTTTTTGTGTGTACATTATTGTAAGTTCATCAAAAATCGATGAAAACAAATTTCATTCGTAGCAAGCTCTTGTGCATTTGCATAAAAATTAGATTTAAATAGAAATCGAAACACAGGAGATGTGAAGTCGTGCAAAATACTTTGCTAAGAATCCGAGCGAATTGTGCTCGGAAATTTAGAATTTCTATCGGATAAAATTGGCATGGACATTGGTGGCCATATTTTCTATCCTGCATGATTTTAGTGCTTTATGCAGATAAGACTTGATGCACATTGCACATTTCTTAGCAAAATACCGTCAAAAATGTCTACAGATTCGTAATTTGCACTTCTTCACATTATTCTACTAGTTCATATCAACGATACTTGCTTGATTTCCATTTATATCCTCCTGGATTATTTTCATCGCCCATCACTACTACCGTCAAACATAGACAGGACCCTGATCGTCAGTCATATTCGGATTAAGCTTATCGTCGAAGAAACGTCGAAATGTGAATTCGAAAAAGCCATGATATGGCTTGCCGGTATCGTTGAAATCGTCACCGCTCTTACTCGAATCGCCTGACGAGTTTCGTAGCTTGTCCGGATCGATCGGATCGAAATTCGATGTATCAGTAGGATATTCGATTTTCGGTATATACGGTGCTTTCTGCTTACGCATATCCGCAAAATCGACGCCTTTGAAAAACGGATGCGATTTCACTTCATCGGCATTTTTACCCAGGCGAACTTTTGCTGATGAACACAAACGGCGTATTAAATCAGTCGATTCAGTTGAGAGTTTTGGTTGTGGCGGTATTTGAAGGGTTTTCTCCCAATTTATCACCTGCGCGAAATTAAGAAAAATATTTTATTTCTTGGCGATTTGATATACCATAGTAGCAGTTACTTTTTGTTGAGTCTCTAACGGACTGTTTGCTAAAAATGGCGGATGCCCAATCAGCATTTCGTACAAGATCACACCGACGCTCCACCAATCACATAGTTGCGTATAACCACTACGCTCTAAAACTTCAGGGGCGATATAATTTGGCGTGCCGACTAGAGAATGAGCCAGGGTCCGTTGATGGTCACGCATCCTGCGTCTGAAATTTTTGAGGAGTTCATTTTAATATCCAACACTATCCAAGTGCCCATATAGCATTGAAAATGAAACTAACCGTTCAAGTACTGTTGGTATTCGACCATCTTCGTTAAAGTCTTCCCATGGTTCCATTGAGTCTTGCCTCGAATGATCACCTAGAAAATAACAGTTATCAATTTCGTACTTGTAATCTGGTTTCAAGTATTTCTATTTGTATTTCGTCGCTTAAACTATCCCATAAAAGCCCTCAACTTACCATTTTCTTGATAATATTTCGAATTATGAGTCCATCGAAAGCCTGTACAAAGTCCAAAATCGGTTAGTTTAATATGGCCATCGCGATCGATTAAAATATTGTCAGGCTTGATGTCTCTGTAATGATAAAATGATATTAATTCAATCAAATATTGACTTCGATTAGATTATAAGAGTAATGAATGAATTTGACGAAGAAAAAAAAACAGTTATCTTTCGAACTAAGCGATTTACTAGTGTTACGTATGAAATTGATCAAACTGCAGTTCTTTTTGTGGTGTTGCGAAGGTCACTTTTAAAGTGTAATCTTTGGGCGAAATGACGGAAAAACGTGATTTCGGGATTAGAAGATCGTGACAAAATGCATGTACACATTGGATTTCGGGGGGAGGCTATCAATATCAGAATGTTGTTTCGATAATTTTACATTACGAGATTATTTGCTTTCGATTTACGTAGACAGAAGTGATAACATTTTTTTTATTGGTATATTGCAGCTGAAAACGTGATTCAATTAATTGGAGACAGATGATCATCAAAGGTTTGGAGACATTTGTATTTATGCATCTATCCCACAGGACAAGGGCAAGTTGACTCATCACATACATCTCAGGATAATGGATTGAATAGATACTTCGTTTCAGAATCATATCAAGTCAATGTTAAAAATGCTGGTGATGGCTAGCCGATATGTATATGGTTCAACAGTGCCAACTTCAAGATGGAAGACCAATGAAACCATGAAATTTATATGCGAATACCAACCCAACATGAGTGCTTTACGGGATATTTAAAAAATAATATCTATTAAAATCAAAATGGATGCAGTGAGCCATTTTATCAAAACAATCTGTGTTGGCAATATTTTACAGAAGAAATATGTAAATAATAGAATCAAATAAAGATAATATTTCTAATAAAAGAAAAACATTTTTTAATTGCGAAAAGAATGGTAAATTTGATCAAAACGTTGATCATTGAAAACTATAACTTCTCCCATCTTTCAGACAAGAGAAAACTTCCGCGTCGAAAGCATTCCTCAAATTTTGAAGAAATCCAATTTTGGACACCTTCTAGTTTACTGAGCTGAGCTTAGAAATGCGTTGCTGGGACGTTAATATCAACGAGTATGAATTTATTAGTCCCAATCTCTATCTAGCATTGACCTGTTGAAAATTAACACAGGTCTGCCATAGTTTTCCTCTGAAAAAAACTTTTGGTAGGTAATAGGTACCTATTAGATGGGCAACTAAGTTTCTGGTTCTTTATCAATAAAAAAGGGAAATACAAAAAACTGTTTATCCCTAATATCGGCTCATAATATCTAAAAATGTTTGCCAAATCTCTGACAATACATGAATACTACGATAAAAAAAACGCCTGTTCGGGCCGAAACTATTCATCACAACCAATTTTGCACTTCTTCGAAATTGGCCAAGTGTAGCCCAGCTAAGCCATGAGCCGTCGACGAAAAGAAGTGGTAATTAGAAGTAGCCAGGCCTTGCGAGGCGAGTATGATGGCAGATCGCATTTCAGTGTTTTGCTGGTGCCCTGGAAGATGGACAAGCGAAGACACGGAGCGTTGTCTCATTCAGGACGTTTTCCGAGCAATGCATTGTTCAAATTGTTTAGTTGCGGTCGGTGGCTATGACCATTGATAGATTCTTTCAGTTTCAGCAGCTCATAGTACACGACTCCTTGCTGCTTTCATCAAACGCAGAGCACTGTCTTATTTCCGAAACGATTTGATCAAGCCATCGAATATTGATGGTCCATCGATTTTTTTTTGTATGGGATTTTCGAAATATATCTACTTCTTTTCGCTAGTAAGAATTTAGACTCAGGAATGTGTTTATTACACGCCGCTAATAGTTAAATTCAAGAAGCGATTCTTCAATTTTCCATATATATCTTAGTTCTTCCTTTTGAAATTTTTCTATGGCGTGTAAGGCAAGCTCAAGTCTCTTCAAAAAGCCCAAGATAAACGTTTAAAATTGACATGTTTCATGCCTCCGCAAGTTGATCTTGTGCTTGCGCATCATCTTTATCCAATAACGCTTGCAGATCACTGTTCTCAATTGTTTTTGTTCAGGACCGCACTTTGCTCTCAGTATCAAAATCGCCATATCTGAATCTTTTAAGCCAAGGAAGCTTTGATGGCGTATACTTGCCGAGGGAATTCTCAAGCAAAGAACGTACGTTTGCTGCATTTTTTAAGTAACATTTTGTAAAAACAAAATCCGCAAATGTTTATTTGGCACAAAGCTCAACAACACTGTTGTTAGAGCCTAGACAGACGACACAAGTTAATTATCATTTCGAGCCCAATGATCATTATCCATTACGTGTGTCATGGTTAATCATCATTTATAACATCATCAATGAGGTTCTACGAATTATCATTTGGAAGCTAATGCTCATTTGCTCTTATCGATTGTCGCACCATCTACGGAGAAGATTATGAAATTTACTGGGGAAATTCGGGAAATTCCATTTGAAATAATGTAGTTTCTAACTGTCAAAAACATAAACATATTATTTCGAATATATTACAATATGGCATGCAAATGTTTCATTTTTTGCACATTTCTTCGTATTCTCTTCTTCAATACCTGAACATTTTATATTTTCTTCCTTATCGTGATTATACTTTTTTTTGTGTAAAATTTCCATAATTTTACACAAAGGCTCATTCGCAGTAAAACTTGTACTAATTTCTGATTTTTTTATGTGTTTCGATAAACAATAACTGTCAAAATAATACCATTTAAATTCAAACAACCTACAGCTGTTAAACAACCTCATTCAAATAACCGTGTGTCACTCTCCAAACAAATTATCATTAGCGTTCAATGATCATTGTGTTAATGATCATTAACTTGTGTCGTCTGTCTTTAGTCTTAGAAAGATATTTTTGCGTAAGATACAAAAAAATTATCACATCCGTTTTCTGAAAAATGTGTCTTTTCAGTTTTCGGGTAAACTAGACTACGTGCCTCCCCATAGCCGTTAGATAATTTTACTGATACATGATTCGACAGATATGTCTGTGTTTTTTTGGGTTTTTTTTTTAGGGTGTTTTTTGCTTGTTCTTCTCGTCTAGTTTCTGAGTATTCTTCTTCAAATTTTTACCCCTGCTACCACGAGAGGACGAGCAGGGATGAAAAATTGAAGAATAACTAACAAAACCGTTCACAAAATACTTGAGAAGACAACACACTGAAGATAAACAATCAAAAAACACCTAAAAACAAACACGCACAAAAACAAGGACACAACCGCAAAACCACAAAAATTCCAGCCAGACATCAATCGATAAAATTGTCTAACAGCTATGGGAGGCACGTAGTCGAGTTTTATCAAATCCAATTACATGTTGATTACAATTTTTAAAGGATTAATGTATTGGAATAGCGACGGAGGAAGAGGACCAAACAGTAAAGAATTTTGAGTCCTCATTTATATTAGCAGTGAATAATCTTAAGCTTACAACTACATAGTTCTGGTCCCGATGGCCTTCGTTCAGTCTTTCTGAAGAAGACATGCAATTCTCTTTGCTTTCTCTTAGCCCTCATCATAAGTAAGAGCCTAACTCATTGCATATTTCTTTCCCGCTGGAAGGAATCTGCAATTTTTTCCGTCCGCAAGTTCAGTATTTTATCTCTTACCTTGAATTACAGCCCTATTTCCTTGCTCCCTTCCTATACCAAGACAATTGAACGATATTTACATGAACATATTATCATTGAATGGGGGCATCTAGCTGTGAAAGAGCAACGTGGAATATTCAAACATCATTCAACGTTTACAAATCTTGTTTGTTTTACGAACTTCGAAGTTGAATCGTTGGATACGCGACTTGACGTACCTGAATCTGTCTTTTCCAAGGCTTTTAATCTTGTTGATCATAATGTTTTCCTTAGTAGGCTGCAAAATCTTGGATTCTCTTCAAACATGATTCGACAGATTGAGTTCTACCTGTTTAACCGATTCTTTTGCGTTAGATGTGATTCTTTCATATCTGCTCCTTTTCGACAAAGTACTGGAGTTTTGGATGGAACCATGCATTTTCGGTCCATGAATATTTTCCAGACTTAGGTCCATTGAGGACTTCTAACAACGCCAATCAAATCACATTGCTTTTTTGGATTGGAGTCAAAGAAACAAGCTAGAAATACTCCTTCACAATAAATCCAATAATCACATAATATCCTTTTTCTGTCAACTCCCGTTAATGTGCGTGATCCTTTCCCTTGACAGTTATCTCAAATTTGACTCGCATATTCTTGATATTGTTAATCGAACCTCCAAACTTTGTGGTTACGTTCTGAGGTCTTTCCAATTTTTCCCTAATCACGTTCACATTCAAACATCCCTAATCTTGTATTCATCACTAATCAGATTCATTCTTAAATATATCTATCTATCTATCTATCATCACATCGTTCTTCGAAAAACCACCCGTATATGGGGAAAGAAATGGGATTGGGTGGGAGATGGCTGAGGGAAACCATTGAACGATGGCCAATTTGACGTTCGACATATTGATAAAACATTATTTGAAACCAGATCAAGGCAGCTGGATCCTTATCACAGCCATTTAAAGTCAACAACGGTCTACGAAAAGGAGGCTCTATTTTCTGAGTTCTCTTCAACCTGTCCTGGGGAAATATGATCTGGGATCTTACGGTGAGCATGAGGTGCACCATCCTTAATTAAATCCATAAGATGAAAATCGAAAATTATAGGAAATCACAGACAATACAACTACGATCCCGGCACGACTGCAGTCAGCTAACAAAGCCTTCTTTATTCTGATTAAACTATTCTGCTCAAGTCTCTCCAAGATGCCCATGATCGTTGGTCTTGTAAATTTTTATGTATTCGTAAAAAACTTGCATCAAGAAAAATTTCGAACAATATTGGGCCCTCGACATGAGGATGGGCGATACCGCCGCCTAAACAACTACAAAATATATGAGCGATATTGTGACCCGATGGCGTACGCCAGGATACGAATCAAATGTTAAGGATACGGAACTGGATGGCGGTTCAAAATCGGGACTGCTGGAACTATCTTCTGCTGCATGCTTTCAGCCAGTGGTGATGATGATTACTACCAAAACAATTTCCAACGGAGAAGAAATCGTAGAAACGTAAATGATGTTTGTTGTTGACCGTGGAATTGTACTATACTATGAATGCCTACTGTTTATGTATACTGAATTACACTTACCTATGAATGAAGCCCATTTTATGAACACTCTCCACAGCACATGTTAATTCGGCAATATAGAACCTAGCCAGAGGTTCTTCAAATATTTCCTTTTTGATGAGAAGTGACATCAAGTCACCACCTACAAAAAAAAGGATATCATAAAACAACAATCACAAAACACTAAAATTCAAATTCAACTTACCCGGTATATAATCCATAACAAAATACAAATTATCCTTATCCTGAAAACTATAATACAACTTAACAACCCATTCGTTATCCGCCTCGGCTAGAATATCACGTTCGGCTTTCACATGAGCCACCTGATTTCTCTTCAGGACATCAGCTTTTCGTAAAGTTTTCATCGCATACAGATGATTCGTCGAGTCCAGTTTACGTACCAAACTAACTTCACCGAAAGCTCCGACACCGATATGCTTGATTTGAGCAAACATTGTTTTATCCATTTTCGCACGTTTCAAACGAATATAATTGCTTTCCTTTTGACTAAGCATTTTACGCATTTGTACCTGTGCCTGGGTAGATAGGCCGATTTTCAGCATCTCCTTTTCGAGCTGATTCTTCCGGAAAATGCGTTGTCGATGCGACTTTAGGACATTTTCGATATGTTGTTCCATGTAGAATTTGAAAGCTTGCGGAGAGTATTGTCGTATTCGGAACTCCTTGCGTTCCTCCTCTTTTTCTTTGGAGATGTTCTTTCGCTCGGGTTTCGGTGATTGGTGTTTGATCTTTCGACAGGACTCGATTGTTGATGTTTTTGTACTAGTACTGCTGCCGCTCGTCGAATTTATGGCGATTTTGGGTTTGTCCGTTTGGTTTGGCGACCCATTGTTGTTGTTCGAATTTACACTGGACTTTACTGATGTTGACGATGTCGGAGGCAATGGCGGTGTTGCTGTTACGTTGTTGTTTGTTCCACTATGGACTGAGTTTGGCACACCATCTAGGTTATTATTAGTTAAATTAGTGCTGCTTAAGTTATTTGGGGATATTTGATAGGGAGGTGGAGGCAGAAGTCGTGAGGGCGGCGGTTGCGTTGGTTGCAGTTGATTTTGTTGTTGCTGATGATGGTGGGCGGCTTTCAAGGCCTGAATTGTACTTGCATACGAGGGGGGCTCTGTTTTCGGCACAATCGGGGTAGTGGCCCCGTTGATGGTGCTGGATATTATTGGCGGCGTCGTCGGTGGAGTTGTTGTTTGAATGCTAACATTTTGCGATTTCTGGGGTATTGTTGTTGTCCCCGCAATTAGTGGTGATGTTTGCGTTTTTTGCTGAATCGACGAGGCATATGACGGAGGTGCTGGAGATACGTGAACTGGAGAAACACATGCCGAAGACGTTGCTGGCGTCGTTGGAGCTATCGCTGTTTGGAGGACTGGTTTTTGGACCTGCGTCGACTTCACAGATTGCATGATGATCGGCGGTTGCGCTCTGGCTTGATATGCGTTCCGATGCGTCGTTCGAACCGGAGGTGGAATAATTGCACTATTCGAAACAGTTATGGGACTCGGTGACCCCGTCGACGTGGCTGAGTAGATACCACTACTTGGAGACTTCCGATAGTCCGATTGCGATTGGGTAGGGCTTTGGCGATTCTGAATGGAGGCTGTATAGCTGGGCGGAGGCGGTGGAGCGCCACCTGAACTAAGTGGATATGGTGGAGGTGGTTCGCCCGGATTCCCACCGCTCTGATACAAACTCAACGCTTGCATGGCCTGCGACAATTGCTGCTGCGCTTTCGGGCCGTTCTGCGCTATAACTGGGTTCGGAGGTTGCCGGTGATTGATATTCGAAACAGGCGATGTACCTCGGGCAGGACTTTGAGCAGGCAGAGGTACTGGTCGCGTCGTTGCTGGCGACCGTTTCTTTATCATTTGTGCTGCAGGCGGAGGTGTTGGCGGTGTTGATGAGTTTCTGGGTGGTGGCGGTGGAGGTGTATCGCTCGATCGAGATGGACATGGTGACGGACTGAATTGACCGACACTTGTCCGACAGCCAGATACTAGTTGTTGATGCGAATGAGGACTATCGGATCGTGAACTGCCGGCACCCGAATCTAGAGCTGGACTGCCACGATGATATTGCAGGCTAGGTGATAGTTCATTTTCGATACTCGGTTTTCGTCGCAGTTTTATCACTTTCGAATTGTGCCCGTTGAGTTGGGGTGGAAGTTCATGCGATTTGGTAAGGAAATCAATGCCATCTGGTCGGGCATTGGTTGGTTTTAATGCACGCAATCCGGATTTCTGGAAGAGGAGGAAAAATTTATGATAAATAAATTATTAAATACATTTTGTATAAATAAACGTTGCAGTATTAATTTGAATTATATTTAATAGCTAAAAACTTGAAATAATTGGTACAAATTTTCGCTTATTTGAAAGTTAACTACTCGAAATTATTTTCAGGATGTCTCTTAGACATTTCACTTTGGCACCGTTATGAGTAGTTGTAATGAGTGAGTAAGCTATGTATGACTTGCCTTAATTTCGTATTAAGATAGTAGTCACTTTTCACTGATCACCTACATCTACAAAAAGCAATGCTTGCAGAATTACCGCAATGCTCTTGTTTGGGTCCAGCTCATTTCAATGCCCACTTGGGCATATATGTAGGATTCATAATAATAAGAGTTTCAAAATTACAAGTATAGGTGAAAGACAGATAACATAAGAGTGTTAGTTGAGAAAAACGGTTAACGACGGAACAGGGTTTGGAAGAAAAGAATATGTTTTTAAGAATGAATTATGAAAAGATTGAATTAATTTAAAGTTATCACACTGATTTTGTGCTTAATATATACACGTCCCCCTAAAACTGGGGCTCGACCGGAAATTGTTGTTCAATCTACTGAACTCGAACACGAAATGTAAGCAATGCCGCTGCAGGGGTCAATAATTAAAACTGCGGATGATGGGCAGAAAACGCAGCTATGACGAAAGGAATCTCAAGACGATAGATGATGAAGAAGACGAAGAGGACGAAGAATGACGAAGAAGACGAAGAATAACGAAGAAGAGGAACGATCCTCAGACGAGGGAAGCTGAAAAAAGGAAGTATGCTGAAGATTACGAAATATGCTGAAAAAGACAAAGAATGCTGAAGAAGATGAAGAATGATGCAAAAGACGAAGGGTGTTGAAGAAGACAAGGGTGTTGAAGAAGACAAGGGTGTTGAAGAAGACAAGGGTGTTGAAGAAGACAAGGGTGTTGAAGAAGACAAGGGTGTTGAAGAAGACGAAGGGTGTTGAAGAAGACGAAGGATTCTGAAAAATACGAAGTATACTGAAGAAGACGAAGTATACTGAAGAAGACGAAGTATACTGAAGAAGACGAAGTATACTGAAGAAGACGAAGGATGATGCAAAAGACGAAGGGTGTTAAAGAAGACAAGGGTGTTGAAGAAGACAAGGGTGTTGAAGAAGACAAGTATGTTATAGAAGACGAAGGGTGTTGAAAAAGACGAAGGATGTTGAAGAAGACGAATGGTGTTGAAGAAGACGAATCGTGTTGAAGAAGACGAATGGTGTTGAAGAAGACGAATGGTGTTGAAGAAGACGAAGGATTCTGAAAAAGACGAAGTATACGGAAGAAGACGAAGTGTACTGAAGACAAAGGATGATGCAAAAGACGAAGGGTGTTGAAGAAGACAAGGGTGTTGAAGAAGACGAAGGGTGTTGAAGAAGACGAAGGATGTTGAAGAAGACGAATGGTGTTGAAGAAGACGAATGGTGTTGAAGAAGACGAATCGTGTTGAAGAAGACGAAGGTTTCTGAAAAAAACGAAGTATACTGAAGAAGACGAAGTATGCTGAAGAAGACAAAGGATGCTGAAGAAGTCGAAGGTTGCTGCAGACGAAAAATACTGAAACAGAGGAGGGTTGATGAAGACGAGAGATATTTAAGATGGATGTTGAAGACGAATGATGATGAAGAAAGTAAAGGACGCTGAAGAAGACGAAGGATAATGAAGGAGATGCAAAAGATGCCGAAAAAGAAGGTTGATGAGAAAGTTGAAAAAGATGTTGAAGACGAAAGATTATGGTAAAGTATGATGAAGATGATGACGACAGAAGCGCTGAGACAAGGATGGCCGATTTGCGGGAATTTCAAAATAGCAAGAATAGGCGAGAGACTTTATGCCCAAAAATGTATATTCTGATCCATAAGTGTGCGCAGGACCTTGAAAAAAAGGAGTCATACAGAAAATTTTATGTGAATGTGTGTTGATACTCAAAGTAATATTTGTTATTCCGGCTAAATTTGGCAAAGCTTTTCTTTAATTTTCTATGAAGGCAGATGCCTAAAATGAACGCTAATGTTCGGGCTTATTATCTAACGATACATTTTTCTTGTATCGTGTTTGTTCAAAGCAGAAGGTGTGCACTAAATAGATGCGGTTGCGATAAAACGGAGTCAACTGCTAAGATATATATTCAAAAATAGTTTTGCAATGCAAAAGGCAACTGTCATCCTTGTACTCGTACGCTTCAATAGAAGGAACAGATGTCCCTCTTTACCCCCACCTGTGCACGTCATTGCTCAAAGCAAATTTAGCAACCACGCGATTAATTTGCTCATTGTAAGGTGTATTTTTCTTGGCTGAAAATATCACCGTGTACATCACGGTGGAGAATGCTGCCCAACAGATTCCCTTTTCAGAGATAATAATTTAATTATTTCAAAGTGTTGAGTTTTACTTTCGGTAAAAACGTCAAAATTATTTTGACACTTTGAAAATAAAACATGGTCGTGATTAGCTGTCAAAACTTTATAGTGTCCGTTTGAAATACATTTATTATCTCTGGAAATACGTCTTCTAGCAATTTGAAGCACTGTCCCAGGTCTTTAGACAACCCGTCGAGTCAAAACTAACTTTTTAATATGAATTTGGTTAATTTTGTTTAAATGTATCTGCTAAGTAGATTCTACAATGAAATGCGATGTGATTTTTTAGGACCAAACCTGGCGTCTAAGATGAATAAATCAATAACTCAGCAGTTTAAATCTTCTTAGAAAAACAATTTGCTTTCTGTTAGAATTTCCTATTATGCAAGATGGTTTTTTTTTATCAATAGCAAAATAAACCCAGCCATTTCGAAAAAAACGAGATCTTAGCGCTTAAATCGCACCTGTGTTTAATCCCATCATTCCAATATTAATCCTGAAATAAATATTAAGCTATGCCATTAGAGAAAAAAATCCTGTATTTTACTTGAATCTAGAACCTACAAGCTATAATCCTCATAAATATTCAAGCACTCGATGCTTCAAAACTTCCAACCTCCACTTTAGAACCTATCCAAAGACCCTACATAAATCTATGTAGCTACATCTGCTATTGTACATCTATCTACATACTGGCATGCTGCTGTTGCTTTGTTGCTTCTGCTGTGCGGCTCCTACGGATCGCTTGACGATGATATGAGGAAAAAGTAGAAGAGCGAAAAAAAAACAACAACGACCAAACGAAGAAAGGACCGGACCCGGTATCGTATGCCATGGTATGGCATTAGCACGCTGCCAGATGTTCGACTTTAGTACATGAGTTCTTCAATTTGTGCGATTTGACTTCTTCTTGGCTACCGAAATACGCTGCACGGGTGCCTCGGCCTTCACAATTGGAGCGAGTGAGAACATCGTTCGCTTAAGAATACGATTACAATATTACTTACATATATAGTCAATATATCTAGATTTAAAGCCATATCTTGGATACGTTGTTGATGATGATGATGACGATGACGCTGATCGCGACGACCAAGAAGAAGACGACGACCACGACGACGGTGGACAACACAATGTAAGCGGAGAGTGCTGGAGCTCAACTCAGCTTAGCTTCGAGCAGTGCAGGAAAAAAGGTCGATTCCAGCCAGTTTTGTTATGCCCCCACGATTTCGTTCCGACTTCTTTTTCTTCGTTCGCGAGACAGTTCCAAATGCCTGCCTCCGGTTGCCTGTTGCTATTTTTTGTATTATTACTATTTTATTGTATATTTTCTTACCGTGCGCGATGTCTTTAAGAATCTGTAGTTCTTTTCGTTCGTTCTCGTCTTATTTCGGTGCACTTGATATTTTAAGATTGGAACTCCTGTGTGCCAGTATTTCTATATTGCTTCCAAGATTGTTTCTTCGTTGCGTTGCTTGGAGTTTGAAAGAAGTCTTCTTTTTTTTCACTGTGGAATTCCTCCACTTTGAGAAAGCCTAAGCATTTTTCTCTCTGTTTACAACATGATACGTATTTATAATGGGTTCGAAAAAATTCAACTGAAAAAAAATAGAATACCTGTGCCCTATCACCTGGTCTCTGGTTGATTATAAATTACGCGCTAACCGAAATGGCTGTGGATGGTCGAAAGTAGTATTTAATGAAATAATTGTTTGTCGGATGATAGCAGTATGTCGACCAAGACTAGTTGATTTGGTTGGAAGCAATTCGAAACGGTCCTGACAATGTAATCGAAAATGATTAATTGCAGGTGATGATGATTCGAAATGACTGGTGCGGATAGTGAGTGTTCTTTGTATGGGGTTGGCTAAGCGCAGTTTAAAGTGAGGCTTACTTTAATTTGCTCTAGAAACGTAAGTTCTTATGGAATATATTGGATAGAATTTACTGATTGAATGATGTAGATCACAAAAATCAATTATAATCCGCTTATAGAGCAACTAAATAATATGCGTCTGGTGAAGTTAGGACTAAATTTCGTTAATAAACAGATATCAGTGATTGGTATAGAGAATTTCCACGTTTTTCCTACTAAAAAAGGTGTGTATGTGAGAGTTGGAGGAGAGAAGACTGGCACCTCTAAGCATTCATGCCAGAAAGACCCATTGTACTCATGCTCCTAGCCTACCTAATCCAGGATCAGCGATAGGGGTAACATAAATGAAACGAAAATCTAGGTTTAAACTGAAGACGCATTCATACACCTCTGACAATTTTTTTATTTTTCACGAGAGCGAATACTAACCCTTATTAGCTAAACAGTTGTCAAGACCAATGCGTGCTGTAATCAGGGATCTAAAGTCAAACGGCATCAATAAGAGTTTCAACTACTTGATTTTAAAAATCATTTTTCAAATCAACTATACAATCTAAATCGCTTCATGTTCGTCGACCACTCTAAAAGCTCGAGTTAGAATCGCAAGCTACAAACTCTAAAAAGAATCGCTGATCATCTGAAACAATTTTTCGAGATCTTTGATATAATAGTCTGACCAGCCCTATCAATTAAGAGTTCTGCTTCAGAAGAACAAATATCATCTTTCCTGGGATATCTCCAGACAACAACCCAGGGTCGCTCCTGTTCAATATTTTGATTTTGATTTATTTGACGGGTATCAACATGACGCTGTCGATAGAGACAGGGAGACGAGAAATGGGTGCTGCAAAATATTTAATTTTTCCAACTACTATTGCCCGTCTATTCCTAAATCCAGTTTCAAAAACGATTTATTCATAGTTTGAAATTCTCCAATAAAACCTTGTCTTCCTTTCCTTAAATTCGTCATCTCAAATTGACCACCAGATAAAAGTCCGGTGACTTACAATTATATAATTTTAATTTAGCTAAAGGAAAACGTGTTTAAAAAATTTCTTATTCGCGCTGCTTGGTTTGAAAGTGGCTCCAATGCCATAATCTCATCAAAATTTGTATCGAAGATTCTTTGGACGATTTATTTTACCCATGGCTCCTTGAGTTATGATTGTAGCAAATTAGTTATTTGAGTAGCTATTTCTTTACAAGACACAATAGGCACACAATTATTCTATTTTCTCTACTTGAAATGAAAATTTCAATATAATGAACAAAGCTACATAGAACCGTCTTATGCTCTTTTTTTAAACGATTGTGTATTGAAAGCTTCTAATATTTATCAAATTTTCAAAACTGGTAGTGTTTCTTCCGTCTCCAATTATCTTGCTATTTCTCTTCTCCCTTGTTTCAGTAAAATTCTTAAAATTGTCATCTCTAGAATGTATCCCATGATTCATCCTATCCTAGCTCCGGAACAGCATGATTTTGTGAGGGGTAAGTCTACGTTGACTAACCTCATCCTCTTCTCAAACACAGTTGCCCTTGCCTTAGATCCTCAGGAACTAGTTGACGTAGTATGAACCGAGTTTTCTAAAGTCTTTGATCCTGTCAATCATATAGGATATTACTGAATAAAGTTAGACAGTTTGGTTGTTGCGGGCTACTCCTTTCTTGATTTTCGCCCTAGCTCAGTAACCGTGGGTGCAAAGTTACTATTAACAACCTCTTCTCTTCTTCCTTTCGTCCTTCTTCTGGTGTTCCACAAGGATCTATCTTTGGTCCTGTACTTTTCTTGATTTTTACTAACGACTTTACATTCATTGTCGATTTTGTGTGCTCTTCTCAATTTGTGCAGCCAAAATTATTCCCTGTCCCTAAAAGTCAGCAAATATAAGCGTACGGCCTTTTCTCTTAAATCATCTCCTATTTCATTCTCTTAATCATTTTCTACCAACTATCCATCGTCCAATTCAGAAACTTGGGTGTGACTTTTGATCCTAAATTGAAATTTAATTTCCATTTCAAGTTTGAGAAGATTAATAAAGCGCAGGAATGATGCAAGACGACAATGGCAAAGATGTAGGATTGAAGCAAATCACAATATCTATACTGCATTGTGTGCAGAAGTTAAATTCAAAATCAGCCAATACAGAAACATCACGTGGAATATGAAAATTCGATCGTTAGATAAATCTACAAAGCCATTTTGCAATCTAAGCAAGGCGCTACGAAAACGGTTTCACGTAATTCCTCCTCTTAAAGAAAATGACAATATGGTAAGCCATCCGAAAGAAAAAGCAGAATTAATGGTTAAAACATTTGCAAAGTATCACCAACTTCCAAATAGGCAACAAAACGATATTGAAGAAACAGTTGAATCTAGTCTGACCAACATACGTAGCTCTTCTGTGAGTTCTAAAGTATTTTTTCGTTCCAAAGATATCTCAAATATGATTAAAAAACTAAAAACAAACAAATCAGCTGGTATAGATGAGATAAAGCCCATAGTAGTTAAAAAATTCTCACGAAAATGCATAATTTTTTTGACCCACATATTTAATGCATGCATGGGTCTGTCTTATTTTCCAAACTCAAGTCGTACCGATACTCAAACCCAACAAAGACTCTAGTATAGTAGAAAGTTATAGGCCAATCAGTTTGCTTAATTGCTTGTCCAAAATATTTGAGAAACTGATACATAGCGAGCTGATGCAATTCACATTGGCAAATAATATTATCCCTTGTTTCCAGTTTGGCTTTCGACCTGGTCATAACACAACTCAACAGCTTAAGAGGATCACGAAAACTGTCAGCCATAGTTTTACAAACAAAAGTCAACTGGAGCAATAATGCTAGATATCGAAAAAGCTTTTGACACTGTGTGGCATGACGGACTGCTACACAAAATGCTCTATTACAAGTGCCCAATGGCACTCATTAAAATCATGCAAAGCTTCCTAGCCAACAGGAAATTTACTGTAGCCATTAATGCAGAACTATCATCGCATTATCCTTTAACAGCAGGGGTACCCCAGGGTTCTGTGTTAAGCCCTACATTATACAATATTTACACTAGTGATATCCCCCGTCTACCAATGTGTGAGCTTGCCCTCTTTGCCGATGACACTGCCTTATACACATCAGATATAGACCCAAATAATATTATAGAAAAACTGGAACAGGGCCTAAACAAGTTAGACAAATATTATTCTACCTGGAAAATTAAATTTAATAGTACCAAATCACAGGCAATATTCTTTACCAAACGAAGAGCCCCGAAATATTTGCCCGATAGACCAATACGACTACATAGTGAAAATATTACTTGGAGCAATACTGTGAAATATCTAGGTTTCATTCTTGATAAGAAGCTTACCTTCAAAGCTCACATTCTGGATCGAAAGCACAAAAATAGTATTTTAGTAAAATCTCTCTATCCATTAATTAATAGGAATTCTCTGCTTAGCTTAGAAAATAAATTGCTTATCTATAAAATAATTTTTCAGCCAATGTTGCTGTATGCTTCTCCTGTTTTAGCTACTGCAGCAAAAGCCAATCTTCAGATGCTACAGACTGCGCAAAACAAAATACTAAAACTAATTTTTAACCTCCCTCCATGGCACTCAACGAGTCACCTACATAAGATCTCCGGGTTAGATTATATACACGTCAAATGCAACAAGCTACTTATTAATTTCAAACATTGGTGCTCTTTACTAAACAATCCAAACATAAATAATTTATACAGCTAACGATCTAACAGAAGTTAAATCTCGAATAGAATCAGGTTCGTTTTAAGTTAGTACATTAATTTAGTATTTACGTTTAGTTTTAAGTTTTACCTTAATTAATTTACGAGGTTTTTTGTATTATTAAATTTTTTCTCCACGCCGAGAATGCTGTATCAATCACAAAATCTCACTGCCAAGTACATAAAAATAAACAGAGTTGCAAAGACTAGGTAATTAAGTCTGATCTCTCAATAGCAATAATTATGTATCTAATCTTAATATTGTATTGTCCTGTTATGAGAGATAAATTAATTGAATTGAATTTCCATGTTGCGGAAGTTACCGCTAAAGCCTCCCAAGTCTCTGGATTGGTGTTTTGCTCTGCCTCAAAATTCGTTGACATAACACGTTTCCTATGCCATTCTAAGGCCATCGAGTGTGTCCAGCGTAGGTTGACATGCTCGTTATTTTTTTAAATATAATATTACCTACTCCTCATATGCTTCTACAAATTCCTTCCCTGGAGTCCCGCCGACTATTACTTGACGAGTGCTTCCTGTTCAAATCGCAACGAGGTATTATATCTGGCTTCACCGATTCGTTCTGACCTCGCAGCTCGTTACGTGGTTCACTGTTCCGTTCGCGCGTACTAATGTGTACTACTCTTCTCCCTTTGTCAAAATCCCTAGACGTCATAATCAATTGGGCTTGGATCTCTGAAACAATCGTTTTTTTGCCTTTGAAATACTTTTAAAAGTATTTATACTCGGCCTAAGCGTTGAGGTATTAGATACTTGAATTGTATTTTTTTTTTTTTATCTTTTTGTTAACATTAATATTTATTTTTATCTTTTTCTAATTTCATTGCCAATACTGGAATTTGTTTTCTGTTGTGATGAATTTTATAAATAAATAAATAAATAAGAAGCTGTATAGTCGAGTAGGTAAAATACCGGTTGCGAGTGTATGTAATCCCTGGTTCAAATCCAGGCATGCCCGAAAAACCATGGTCTTGTATCAGGCTTTGAACTGGCCTATAATAATTATATTGATTTTTTTTAAACTTAAACACTTCAGACCAAGACCGGACTTTGCAGGTACAATTTTACATTTATTTATTTTTAATGTTTAAATGTTTATCTTGATTATCTCGACAGTGTTTATTTATTCATGCGAATATTATTTAAGGTTTTTGCTTTATATAGCTTCAAATTTTGATACTTTTATGTGTCTTCCTTATTTTACTTTCTTTAAAGGAACATTGTTAAGCCAAGAATTGAGTTTAAAAATTACAAAAAAAATGTGAGACAAAATCAACTAAAAGTGAGTAAACGAAGAATATGCAGAAATCTGTACACTGTACACTGAGAAAAGGCAAAGTGCCAGGACAAGAATTTAAACACTTCCAGTACACAATTGATTTCGGAATTATGATAACATTGCGCTTGATACCAGAATACAAGGCGAAACATTTATAGGAGTAGGCGCTATTTATTATAGTTGGCTCTTGAAGAATAGGTTCACGGCTTGACAAAAAGCAAAGTGAAAGCGAAATTTTCCCCGTTTTATACAATTTTGGGGTTTTTCTATTTACATTATTAAAATTTATATTACATTAATATTGAAATTTATTTATTTTATTGAAACATATAAAACCTGATCAAATCCCAATTCAAATCCGTGAACCCATTCTTCAAGAGCCGACCCTCTGCCCACTAGACTATACAAGCGTATTGAAAAACTGCTATTATTTCATCTAGTTTAATGATATGTGAAGCGATTATGTTCAGAGTAGTTGGAGCTATGTTACATAGGAGTTGAGACTATGCTTCATAGCAGGAAAGCTGACAATGTATGGGAATTTGGCCTTTAGCTATATTTTTAAGCTCAGTGTACTATATGCATAGCTCATGCGGCCATAAATGCGCTATGTTACATAGGAATCCGGAATATGTGTTACATAGGAATCCGGAATATGTGGTATACGTTTTTTGCAATGGCTGCAAATGCCAAAAAAGGAAGCAAATATCACACATAAATATTGTCAGGCCTAAAAAGAATTAATTGAAACATTGAAGAGATTGGCAGATTTCAGTTGTCTTATTTGAAAAGCTGACCGGATAGTAATAGAAATGCCAATCTTGATTAGTAAGCATTTGGGAATAAAATCACGCAATGACCCTGAGACATCAGCTCGCAGGGTAACATCAGCCATCTATCTAGCCGGTTTGGAATACCCTGAACAAAAAAATGCATATCTATTTCGTCGCACTGGTTCGGAAGTTTTTTACTAAAAATTTTGCGTAACAGGTTGTGATGGAATTATGGAGCGTGATTCATAAAATATAGGAAATATTTTATGGACTTAAAATAATTTTTTTGTTATAGAATTAATAATTTTCTTGATAGACATTTTTATGCTATTTAAGGTCTCAAAGAGACATATTTATGTCTCGAAGTATATACTTAGTGGGAATGTGAAGGCAGGGGTTTTGGAGAGCAGGCTAATGAGACTATTGTTGCTGTGTCAATTGGTAAAATGTTTCATATTTTTGAAACAACGGCAATTTTATTAATTCGAGCCTTCAAAATCGATATATTATTACTATTTTTTCGTCTTATTGGCTATTGCATAGAGGAGCCATAAGGCTTCTAAGTTCACTGTTCAAGTTCATGCATCACCACACTAACTTTTAGAGTGTCTATAGACAATCACGTCGCGGGTAAGTTGATTTGGATCATCACTAGTGACATCTAAATGTTGCATGTTTGTTCTGCAATATATATTCAAATTAATTCGATACAATATGCTTATATATATTTTTTTAGTTTATTAGTTTATAGTTTATTAGAAGATTTACCAGAATGTTGTATCAGCGCAACAATATTTCAGTTTTCAAAGTGGTCACTTCGAACTCGTGGCTGATGATGCAAAGAATCAAAGAATAAAAAAGAATAAAACGTATTTGACAAAGAATTAGGAATAATTAATACTTATACCTACATTTGAATTTATTCGGTGAAATAAAAACTGCTTTTTTATAATCGCGAAGGTTGAAAATTGTGGTTTTTCGCTGCACCAAGATTTTCATTTATTTAATTTCCTTTTTTTAGACCGACTCGGTAACAATTTTTCACAAAATATGTAAAATAAGAAAACAAAGGCCTACTGATTCGCTAGAAACTAAGATCTTCAGTTCCATAAGACATTTTCATATAACGTTTACCTACGTGGTTTCAATATTTATCATCGAGTGCAACACACGCTGCACATAAATACATTTATATTTACACTCGATATTAATATATATTTATATATACAGTAAAAACTATATATATGATTAACATGCCCAATTTATATGTCTCGACATTTTAACTATAATATATTTCACTAATTCTACGATTTCAATAAAATCACATATCATCCAAAATAAAATATTTTATTACACTCCCACACGTCTGCTGATGTTTACAGCTACATTTATGAAAATTTCGCATTTCGCGAAAACAACTAGTTTGTCATATCATATCTTTCATCTTTCAATAAAACTTAATCAAACCGTCGCGCACAGACCGATTCCAAGAAGTCGCCGTCTTGTCTGATTTTTTCAACGGAGACAATAAATACGTAAACCAGACAACACATTCATGTATTTTATATTCGAATATCCAGCGAACTCTTATAGGCTTGTTTCGCGAATTCAAATCAAATAAATGCCATAATTCTTTTTCGCCATCTCCCCCGACAAAAAAATGACGTACGAAATTCGAATATATCAAAAGATTCATAAGAAAGCAGAATACGTACTAAACTCAAGTATATTTTTTTTGCTACCGCAGAGTTTTCTAGGATTTCAACCGAATCGAATTTGCGGTTTTCCCAGATGCGTAAATCAAGATAAGAAAGAAAACCGTAATTTTCGGTAAATTTTTTCCTTGAAAATTCGCGTAAATAGATACGTGTACACATGCATGCCTTATTCATATTAATAAATATCTACTTGAAAAAAACATCAATTTTTCAACGTCAAGTGATTCAAATGCATACCGGAATTTTCGGTTTTTCTACGTATCTGACGCGTGCCGGAAGTAGATGAGAATATATAGCTGTTCAAATTGATATCTGATAGATTTCAAAAATAATTCTCATAGATAAGCAGGTAAATATTTAATATTGACAGAGTAAATATTTTTTTATACAATTTTTCTTCGATTCTTTGAATTCATAATCGATTTTTCCACATACAGTGACTGACAGCCAAAATGATGTGGCCAAGTATCTTATGAAAAATTATCAATATCTGTCAGCTTCTGAATGAAATAAAGAAAAACAGTTATGAGTAATTGCAGATATAATGTTTATTTATCATTTAAGTGAAAAAATAACGAAAAAAGTTATGCGTTACGAAAACAACTAATAAAAATCCAGATAAGAGCTGATTTAGGCTTTGAATGGTTTTCGTAGAAACCAAATTGTATCAAATTCTTAATATCGTATGAAATTAAAAAATATTACTTCTAGTATTTCGTTGGATAGCCTTTCTGCTTAAGAACCGCGTCCAATCTGCGGGGCATGAATTCCACAAAAGATTTCGTGTTCTCTGGCTGGATTTGGTTACACTCTTCTTGCAAAGCACTTTTAAGGTCCTGTCTGTTGCAAAATGTGTGTTTCCTGGTGCCTTTTTCCAACTCTGACCACAAACTCTCTATAACATTTAAGCCCGGAGGCTGTGGAGGTGTTTGAATAATATGTGGGCAATTGCAAATGAGCCAAGTTTGAACGAGTTGGGAGGAATGCTTAGGACCATTGTCTTGATAAAACCGAAAATTTTCCCGTATATTTAATTTTTCATCACTTTGCAGGAAGTTCCCTTTCAAAATATTCAAATACTGGTGTTTGTCCATGATACCATCGATGAAAGCCAGATTTGCGACCTCTGCTTGCGACATACAGTAGCTCACAGCTTATTTCAACCAGCACGTAAAAAAAACTTTAACTTCCTATAAAAACTAAACTAAAAAAGATATCAACATTATTTAAAGGCAGGTTATTAGTCTAATGTTTAAACTAATCAAATATGACTTCTTTTATTTATTTTTATTTGTTTAGTATTCTAAAACAACGAAAAACGAAAAACGCAACCAAAAACAATGCCACAGCTTATTTCAACCAAATACTTTGTAGGTGTGCAATGATCCGTTATCTTGCAACGCAGCAATTATTTCTTTGTCTATGCTTTAGTCATTATATTTGTAATGTGTTCAAGTTCAATTTTGCTGAATTCTTTGAAAAGACCGTGCAGAAAAATTAGTTTTTCGAAATGGGACCACGTACCACAATTGATCAGCGAGAACTTGTTCTCAGATTTTAAAAAGTGGCCATTCGCGCAGTAAAATTGGTGAGATGGTTGGACTAAGTGATTCTACAGTGCAGAGCATCATTTACCGAATTGTCCACGATAATAGAACGCTCGATAAAGGGAGAAATGCCCTCAAAAAAATTTTCAATCAAACGGACGAGCGCTTCCTCCGAAAATTGTAAGTGAAGTGGAAGCTGAGTTGGGCAAGTCCTGCCACCCGGAAACTATGCGTCGTGTGCTGCGAGAGCATGAATTCAATGGTAGAATAGCGCCTAAGAAACCATTCATAAGTGCCAAAAATCAGAAGTGCCGTTTAAAATTTGCCAAGGAACATTTGCATAAAGATTCTGGATTTTGGAATACCGTTATATTCGCTGATGAGTCGAAATTTAATATTTTTGCCTCTGATGGAGCCTCATATGTTTGGCGTAAGCCAAATACAGAATTGCAAAACAAAAATTTAAATGCTACAGTCAAACACGGAGATGGCAGCGTTATGGTTTGGGCCTGTACATCCGCAGCGGGAGTTGTAAACTTGCAATTTATTGAGACTACAATGGATAAGTCTCATTATCTCGAAATTTTGAAGTCCAATTTGATTGAAAGTTCGGAGAAACAGGGCATTCGCGATGGCTTCAGGTTTTATCAAGACAATGACCCGAAGCATAAGTCGGGTATTGTACAGACATGGCTGGTTTGGAATTGTCCGCATGTTATGCAATCTCCGGCACAGTCGCCCGATATTAACGTCATCGAAAATTTGTGGGCCATTTTGGATACAAACATCCGAAAACGGAAGATATCCAACAAAAGCGATCTCAAAACTGCATTGGTTGAGGAATGGGCCAAAATTACCCAAGTGACACAAATGCTGGGCGATTCAATGCCTAAGAGGTTAAAAATGGTTGTTGACCAGAAGGGTGGTCGTACTAAATGTTAAAATAATTTTTTGTGCCTTGCAACTTAATTTAAACATTGATTCTGTTACTTGGTTGAAATAAGCTGTGACATTGTTTTTAGTTATTTTTTTCGTCATTAATAGTTATGACCTATTGAAATAAAATAAAAATAATAATAAGCTGAATAAATGCTAATAATAAATAATGTTGATAACTTATTTCGTTTAGTTTTTATAGCAAGTTAAAGTTTTTTTTACGTGCTGGTTGAAATAAGCTGTGAGCCACTGTACATGCTCATAACATATCTATCTCCGAGTTTCACAGTGGCCCTTAAATGTTTTGGATTAAGCTTTATATTTGGTTGCCCTCCAGACGTATTTTTGCCCAGCAGATCCAAATAAATGAAATTTACTTTCATCAGAGAAAATGACGGTTTCCCAAAAAGCAGTATCCTTTCTTAGATGTTCACGAGCGTAATCAATTCTGCGCAGGTTGTTTTTACGATTGATGAAAGGTTTCTTCTTCCGGGCAACTCTACCATTTAAATTGGCATTCCTGGATGAGTGTCCTCCTTACATTGGGTCATATAAAAAGTCTCCGCGGTTTTTTGGTACATTTTTGAATAAAAATTTTCTTTATTGGAAATCAATTTTAATGAAGTACATATTGGCCGTTATTTTCTATGACTTTTTGCCATATTTCGGGTAGCTTCATAATTCCATCGGTGTAAAGCTTCTGTGCTTTATCGTTGAAAAATTTGGCCAAGTGATTTTTAGCAGCGGTCCGGTTGGCCAATTTCTTACCATCAAGTGAGTTTTCCAGAGACCGAAACAAATGGTAGTCAGACGGTGCAAGGTCCGAGCTATACGGTGGGTGTATCAAAACTTACCAACCAAGTTCCGTCAATTTGTGCCGTGTCATCAAAGATATGTGTGGCCGCGCATTATCGTGGTGGAACACAACTCCCTTTCTTTTGGCCAATTCTGGTCGCTTTTTCCTGATGACTTCGTTCAAACTGTCGAGTTGTGCACAGTACAGGATCGAGTTGATGGTTTCGCCAGGTTGCAGCAGTTCATAATGGACAATTCCCTTCCAATCCCACCAAACACTCAACATAACCTTATTTGCCGTCAATCCAGGCTTTGAAGTCGATTGTGGAGGGTCACCAGCCTTTGACCATGATCGCTTGCGTTTAATATTCTCGTATCTCACCCATTTTTCATCGTCAGTAATGATTTGTTTCAAAAAAGGTTCGATTTCATTGCGTTTCAGCAGCGTTTCACTTGCAGTAATGCGGTCAATCAAATTTCCTTGCGTTAATTTATGTGGTACCCAAACATCGAGTTTCTTTGTGTAGCCTGCTTTTTTCAAATGATTCCAAACTGTCATGTGCTTGATGTTTAGTGCCTCCGCTACTTCTTGACAGCTTGCGTGCCGGTCTTGCTCTACCAGTTGCAAAATTTCATCGGCTTTTTCAGTGACTGGGTGGTCAGGTGCAGCTTTCACATCGAAATTTCCGGAACGGAATCGAGCAAACCACTCCTGCGTCCTTCGTTCACTCAAAGCATTTTCACCGTACACTTCACAAATTTTTCGGCATGTTTTTGCAGCGTTTTTGCCTTTTTTATAGTAAAAAAGCATCACATAGCGTATTTCTTCAGATATTTCACTCATTTTCGAATCACTATAACTTTTTACACGAGCAACGAATTAGAAAACAACCTTCAATAAAATGGAAGTTGAAATGTCACCTTTCAAACACATGTTTGTTTGAGATGATCGGGTAAGTATTACCTGATATAGAGGCATCAACACCATCTAATGACAAAAAACCGCGGAGATTTTTTATATGACCCAATAGTTTGGGCGTTGCTCTTTTTGCCGAAAGTCCTTTCAGCAAACTCTGCCAATTTGGGGCCACTCAATTGGGGATCCTATTTTGACTGTCTCACGATCCAACGGCAATACGCTTCAGAAAAAAAAAGTTTATTGTGAGCTTTTATTACTCGATTTTCTATACGATTTTTGCACACAAAATCTCAGCAATTTTTTTTTTAGATTTCCCGTCCTTGAAATTGTTTGTTATTAACTCTCGCTCTTCAATATATATAATATAATATATCTTCAAATAACTGTAGTATTGATTTCTACAGAATAATGATTTCGTTCAAAAATCAAGGTCTGACAGATAGTCATCATGTCTGCAATGCAATACTCTTCCCTCACAAACGGATTATTAAAACTAGCGGTACGTTTTCTATGACAAACCATTTCACATCAGTTTGGAAATGAGGTCAAAATCAGCTCTTGTCTGTGTTTTTATTAATTTTTATCGTAACGGATTTTACTTTTTTATTATTTTTTACTTAAATGATAAATACACATTATATTTGTAATTCCTAACAAGTGTTTTTCTTTATTTCATTCAAAAGCAGCCAGATATTGACAATTTTTCAAAAGTTACCTAGGTACATTATTTTGGCTGTCAGTCACTGTACCTATCCCTTTTTTTTAGATAATTGTATCCGACCGATTTTTTTTACTATTTTGCAGAAAGCCCATTTATTTTCTGCAAATATATACATATCTTGCATGTGAGTATTCGGTGAATACGAAAATTTCTAACATTTTTCCGTTTTTTCCCCGCCAGCAAATCAACTCCCAGAGCAGCGAAACAAACTTGCCGCCTCTAAACTCCTTTTAAACATAAAACTATTCAATTTAGTTATCTTCTAAGAAATATCTCGTAACATTTTATGCACAAAGACAGAAAGTACCATCATAAAAATCATGTTGGATGCATCAATTTTATTTTAACAGGGCAGACATTCCAAATCTGTGCATCATCGTCATCATCATCATCATGCAAGCGATTCGATTCAGTGTGGTTCAATGGGCTCGCATTTATTCTCCTCCATGTGCATATGTACGGTGATATCTAAACGTCCCTGGTAAGATACAAGTACATAATCAAGAATGCGTGAAATTCCCTACGGATAAATCCGAAAAAAATGTTGGATTTCTTTTTTTTCGGAGCGCGCACAGTCGGTGAGATGTTTTCATGGAATTTCAAGTATTCCGGTAAATATGTAAGTATGTAGAGTATATCTTTTGTCAGCAAAGATGTTAAGAGATTTGCTCTTCGATTTTGATTGAAAATGCATTGAACGTCAATGTAACACAACATCTTGCATGGATTGCAGATATGTTTGTTCTCGTGTCTTATTGGTAATCTGAAGGAATGCTTAGGAATAAATTGAGACTAAGATATTACGTATTTAATAGCGTTGCAAAAAAAGTTGAAGTAACGTTTCGGTATAAGGTTTCAGATAGTCAATTTTGTCAACGTTATATGTATATTGTCTTTAACAACGATCCCAATTAACAAAGTAGTGTTGCAAAGGCCTATAAAAAAATGGGTGAAAAATTTGCATAGATGGAAAATGTTTCAGGTGTTTGATGTTATTCAATTAGGCACCCTCAAGCTCCGAGTGTCCTTACAGTGCAAAGAATGTCTCCCTGCTGCCGTCTGCCGTAAAATGTCCTGAGCTGAGTACCCTGACCACGAGTCTATCGATCTCTTTCTTTGTAATTATATCTGCTTCTATGCAGACGAAGTACAGCTGATGATTGTACCGTCTCCGGAATCACTCTTCCCACATATGAGGCCAACGATTCTCCGCAAGACTTTCCTCTCGAGCGCGACTAGTGCCTTTTGCTGAGCACCCAAGCTCCTGATCTATGCGTGAGTTCTGGCAAGACCTTGTTCTTGTCCAGAAGAAGCTTTCATTTTCGGGTGAGTTTCGACAGTTTGTAGTAGGCTTTGTTGGATTTCAGTAGCCACCCGCGTATTTCTTCCTCCAGATTGTTATCGACGACAATTGACTCAAGGTAGTTGAAGGATTGCACTATTTCAAATTAATTCTCCAATACCATCATAGTTTGACCAGCTCTAGGTGCTCTTCCTGCAGATCCTGGCACGATGTACTTCGTCTTTCTTTCATTTATGTGCCGCTCCAATTTTTGTGCCACCCGCTCGATCTGAATAAAGGAATCCTGCACAGCTAGTTCAGATGTCTCAGTGATGTCAATATTGTCTGCATAAGCCAGTATGAAGCTGGATTTATTGATAATAGTTCCTCTCTTTGACGCGTCAAAGTCTCGGATTGCTGCCTCCAATGCCAGGTTGAAGAAGAGGCAGGTCAGATCGGTCACGGTCTGTATAATGGAATGTTGAATTCTACACATTTCCATCGCCTGCGTAAGAGTAAAAATCTGATATATTGTTGATTTACCTGGGACGAAGGAAGCCCCATTGATATTGTCTGATGATGGCTGTAGTGTACGGTGCTCTCCACTCTTGCAAAGTAAAGTAGAGTATTTTATAGGAAGTACTCAACAATGTTATGTCCCTATAGTTGTCGCAACATTGCTACATTTCTTTTTTAGGCATATTATATCCTTAATATATCAAGCGACGGTGGGAGTTGGGCAAGAATGGAATCAGCAAATAGGCGCAGCAACTCTTAGCATCTACACTGACGACTCTAATACAGCTCCCGGAGTGTGTGCTGCCGCATTTTCTGCAGATACAACTATGGAAGCAGCTTCAAGGGTTCCAGCTTTTCCAGGTCCACTTATCTGGTATCACTACGAACCAAATAGGTCTATGTGTCGAAGCGTGAGTCGACGCGTGAGTCGACACGTGAGTCGACACAGTGATAACCAGAGTATAAGCTAACCTAACCTACCCTTCCGACAATTATCGGACATCTCTTCGTCCTCCCATAAGTGAAACATTGCTTGGTGAAACGTAGGCCATCCATATCTAACTTTGGCTTTGTTAAATTGCAGCCGACTTATGGCTCTTTTTACCTCTCTGCTTGGTGGGGGCAGTATAAGGTTAGAAGAAGATCTTATGCAACCGCATGCAGAGAACCTTCCATTCTTCATTGAGCTGGCCGTTTCGCAATTCATCAAATTGCACTTTTCATAGCTCCAAAATGCTTTCAGGATCGGTAATCAGATTACACTCTTTAAAGTGAAGCTATCTGGGGAGCGTTTAATAGTTTTAACAGAATGAACGTAGGATCAGAAGGCTCTAGGATTATTAGAAAAGAAAGAGGTATCTATGTGAGAGTAGCTATGCGAAAGCTTTTTCGGTTCTGATCAGAATCTGCGGAAACCTTAAAGCAATTGGTCAGATGAATTGCGTAAATATTCTACAGGTGCCTTGTCTCTTTGAGAGCAATGCCCACAGCAGCAGGGAGGAGACTAGAGGATATGCGAGAGCGTGACTGGAAGTCACAGTAAGAAAAATACTAGGATTTTGCTCTACAGTAGAAATAGTCAGTAGCGTTTTTGACCGCTACTAACTAATCTGCACCGCTGCCGAAAGAGTTATTTAGTTTGGCAATCGTATCTGTAGCAGAACAAAGACGTTGAGTGTAAGAAACCGTTGAATATCTAATGCAGGATTTGCAAAACCAGTTAAGGTCAGTATCTTTAGCGGTAACTGTTTCTCCAACCGATGCTTTCAAGTCAACACACTTTGAATGCCATGTCAGACCGCAAAATCCTGAACAGATAATGAATATCGATAAGCATTTTTTGTCGATACAATTCTTGCGCGCGTACAGTCATCAAAAAAATTTTATTTGATGAGAATTGTAGTAAAAAAGATATAAAGAATTAAAATTAAGAATCACAAAAAAAAAAATAAGCGTAAAAAGCGGTATTGGCAGTGCTCCAGGAAAAGGTAAATAAGTTTCCCTACCCCAAACTAAAGTATCAATAATTTGTTTTAGTAATCCAGTGTGATACCGGTGGTTTAGATGACAAGACTTAGAACGCTGAAATTCTAAATTTAGGCCCGTGCAGTCCTTTATACTCAAAACTAATGAAATATTTTTGGTAATTTGTTCACAGATGCTTATTTTGTCCAGGAATTTTCGAGGCGCAATTTGCTTTGTTTTTCGGCGGTGCTACGGCGTTTATTGAATTGAATGTTTATGAATTTTAAGTCTGTATGAATAATAGTACGGGGCGGCCGTCATATTGTTTACTAATAATTATTTCCAATGAAAATGTTAACTTTTAACCTCAATAAAGATGTACATAAAACTTCAAATCGATAGCTTGTATAGTTTTTTTTGTAGCTATTTAAAAAAAATTCATTTTGAGCAGATTAACAGTGGGCTAACCCGTTAAGAACTTTGAAAGCTTTGGTGATAGCACTTGGATATACAAGAAGAATCATTGATAAACAAAGTAAACAGAAGAGGGCCAAAGATGGAGCCTTAAGGAACACCGGAAAAAGGATGAGAGAGGCGGTTGAAAAAGGATGAAAAAGACGGCCGAAAAAGGAACTAGTGATTTTTGTGGTATAGGCCTATTAGGCGGACCTCACTCCGTGCGCTTTTCCTTGTTTGAAAAACACTATTCATAAGAATTGTGTATTTTGATCCAACTTTGCCTGCAACGCTTTCAGATGGTCTAAGTTAAAACTATGGTGCTAATGATCCAAACCAAAAATCCAATGCAATTGAAGGGATTAATTCCAATAATAATCTTCTGCAGTGGAGAATACTGAGAACAAAAACAAAAAAAAAGGTGTGAAAAATATGGAGAGAATTTTTATTATACGTTCAAAATTATATCTATGATAGAAATCAAACTTCTTCGCATCATTCAATCATTCACTACACATTTATACCATACATTGTTTTGAAAATATTCTAAATAAATCAGATCCTAAACCACTATCTCTTCTATTACTTGCGCAGTCAACTCAATCCAATCATCACCTCGCATTGAAATTAATATTTCAACTTTGAAAAGTACATTGACGCAGGCATCTGACTTTCCAACTATTCGCCAATATGGTACCGATTTGTAATTTTTCACTATATTGAATTCACGATCATTGAAAACCTGCATTTATTTCGCAATAAATACACAGTCACATACAACCGACGATGTTATCCGTCCACTAGGAGACCTTAGAAAGATCAACGAAATAAAACGATTCTGCACGCGTTCGCCCAGCCTTCAGACAACGACCAGGACCGATCCACCGATCGACGACCGTTCACGCGATCTTTACCATCGTACACCACTTTGGTCAATATTTTATAGATTAAAGCTCTATGATACCGAACATATAAATTTGCATATTATATTAAATTCTGCTGGAAACGATCTGCCATGTTTGCGAATCGGGAGATCGAGTTCTTGGTGTCGTGGCTACCTGCTGCCGTACCCTGTCTACCGTCCCTCCTGACTAGTGGTGGATAACAGCTACATATCAAAGAGGAATTTGAACATATGTCGAAATGTTAATTGTGTTTATGGTTCTATAACCTTATGGATATTTATGTATGAGCCCAGATGCAATAGAAGACCCCGTTCGTACGTACGTACATACACATACAAGAGGACGACCATATTGCCTTGACATGTTTATTTGTATGGCGTGATTTTCAGATTGTTTCAAATCGCAAATATTTTCGCAACTGATCAAAATATATTCCACGACGGAATACCGAACGACGACGACACAGAAAAAAAAATCTTTTACATATTTTCTTATTTTACCGGTTCTACCATTTACGGACATTCCTACAATTCACACTAATGAACTCAAAACGCCTACATGCATCGAAGTAATAATGTATTATCAGCTCTTCGAGGGTATTATTTAAAGTTGAATTTATAATAACCTCACTACGGTACATTCGTTCAAATACAATAGTTAATGCTGCAAGATACGCAACGATCTCTTTTCTGCATAATAATCAGTGCACTAATCACTGATTTCGCAAAAAAAAAACCGCATGGGAGCTAATTACAATCCCATATCGTAAAATACACAAGAAAACTACTGCAAATATGTAATCGGGTTTTGTACGTCGACACAGTGTGAGCATCCGGTTGAGTAGATGTGTTCGAAATTTCTCGATTTGGATCTTTCCATGAATATTAACGATGCTAACACTCAAAATTAGTTTGCATTAATTGCAAACGGACGGATGACAGCAACCTACATGTATCTGTACATTTGCATAAGGCAGATACAAATCAATTTTCTTCCTTATCATACGCAATGTTTTTCTTTTCCTCGTGTGAACACGAAAACTGATTGGTTCGCTAATTACAACATATTTACAGTTTTCTAAATATGGTACGATGAGGTATGGATTTCAATGAATATACTTATATTCATATTTGTGATATTTAAAAAATATAAAAGTTACAATCAAAACGAACTGAAAAACTATTTTAATGTGATACGTATGGGTTTTGTGAGCCTGCAAAACTAGATAATAAAAACCGAATCTGGCATAAATTATGTGTTTTATGTGATTTTTATGCCTTTAAATGGTAAAAATAATCAGTTTGATACTTTTATCGTCAAACTTCATTTGCGGAAATATGTTTCATGGATCGTGTAGCTGTTTCGTTGAAGGTAATACAGATTAGGTGAAGAATTAACTGGCCTATAATTTCGATCTTTATACTGCAGGTCAAAAACTACAGATGGTGGTGTAAGGATAGAATTTTGAAGGTTATCAAACAGTGCCAGATATAGCGGTCAAATGTGAAAAGATGTACATGGGACATGGTGAATTCTATTACAGCTACATTGAAAAAGTAACTTTTTCCAAAGGGTTAAATTTTTTAAAAACAGCATGAATGTGTATAAATCAGTCACAGGCGTGGGCAAAGGGGGTAGTTGCTCCTCTATTGTGTAGTTGGTTTTGAAAAAAAAAATAGAACTTCACTTACAGAGCTTCATTGAAAATTAAATCTGGTGATGGCACCTTCTATTTCAAAGGCCTGTGCACGTCTATGGTATATATAGGGTGTTTATTATTTATATAATTTATTTAATTTCAAATGAACTAGTAAATAATGTGATTATTTCCGAAAAAAAGGAAAATTTTAGGAAGAGATAAGTTTTTTTTATAGATTAGTTAATAGTTACTGCAGCTACTATTACATTGAAGTAATGGTGGAAATAAAATTACTATTATTTCTTCCTTAAATTCCGCATATATAACGATCAATATTTTATCCTATTTTTATTCCCTCGTTGTCCTAATATATAATATAAAAAAATAATATAAAAAAATCATATAAAAAATAATACAAAAAAATAATATAAAAAATATAATCCTAAATCCTATATACTGCTTTACTCATCCATACTCAAGCAGCACTAATTTGTAGCAAAGCACTTGCTACTCTGAGCAGCGATTAAATCCACATTATCTGTGGGGGTTTGAATTGGGACAAGACACATAGAAGTTAGTTCTTTTGGAAAAATACGAAGTCTCAAGCTCTCAAAGCAAAAAAAAAAAAACGATACGAAATCTACTTTATTTCCCTGCAACTCAAAATTTCAAAATAGTTTTTTCAAATCTGTAAATGGACAAAAAAAAAATGGAAATTATCAGTTCAAAAATAACTCTAACTATGATTTGCTGCCTATTACCATTTCTAAATTAAATCAAAAATAAAAGTAATATTGTGCCACAACAAACCTTGTTGAGTCTGTAAATTTAATTTGGTTCTGATAAGTTCGCGGCTTAAGGTACTTATTGAATGAAAAGTATAGTTTTATATTTTTTTATTTTTCAATGTAATCCCCCCTCAAGTCAAATATACTGTTCACATCGTGAATATAATGCCTTTATAGCACTCAAAAAAAAAATACTTTCGAAATCTCTTCAAAATGGTTTTCTACGGCCGCTTTCATCTCATTATTGTCTGAAAATCTTCGCCCCCGTTACTCCTTTTTTAAATTTGAACAAAAAAGAAGAAGTCACTAGGAACCATTTCCGGACTGTAGGGTGGGTGGTCAATTCCTGTGAATCCCGTAGCTTTCAAGGCATCACTCGCAATCCAAGCGATGTGAATGGCGCATTGGCTTTCAATATTTCTTTTGTCTGTCAATCTTTCGTCTTTAAAGGTCGCCCTTCCTTTAGACTGAGAGCCAGTGCCTGCCACACAAACTTCAAAGTATAAAGGCTAAAATTTTGTGTGTGTATTCTCACTACTGTAGGTAAGAAAGTTCGGGGGTTACAAACCTTGACTAACGGTGGCTTATACAGGCAGCAGGCAACAAAGGTGTGCAATAATCTGGCTTACTTACGTTAAAATATAAAGTCTGGGATTTGAATATTACGTTTAAATAACTATTTTAAGTCAAGGTTTAAGAAGCCAGACCCATCCGAAGGGTCTTACACTCCCACAGAGTCGGTATAAGGTCAAATACACCGAGAAAGCGTTGCCCATGAATATATGTAAGAGAATATTAGTATTAGTTACGACCTTTAGAGCTTAGTGAAGTTAAAAAATAATGAAATTTACATCTATACATACTTATATGTACAGTGGCTCACAGCTTATTTGATACAGTGACTATTTAAAAAATGCGAATCACTGTAACTTTGAAATAAAGAACCCTGTCCAAAAAGTTTAAACGTATTTGACTAGATGCATGTTCAACGAATACAATGCAAACAAAAAATGTTCCATCAATATTCCTTGGCGTCCCGTAAAAGAGAAATACCACTGGCGCAGAAAAATTGCAGCTCACAGCTTATTTGATACAGACACTTCAATGCAAATAAACTTATATATGTCGCGCCTTTAATCTGTGTTGTTTTTGTTTCTTGAATTTTTAATTGGGTTTAGACATTGGCTTAGGTAATTTTTAGCAAGATCTTGTAAGCTGAAGTGCCAAAATGAGCCAAAATTGTAAAAAGGGTCATCGCACCACAATTGAACAGCGCGAATTGGTATTAAACCACTTTAAAAAATGACAAAGTGTTCGAAAAATTGCTGAAAGTGTGAATTTGAGTTTCTCCACAGTGCAGCACATAATTGAGCGCTTCGTACACGAAAATCGGGTAGAAAATAAGAGGAGAAATGCGCCAAACAATATTTTCACTGTATCCGACGAACGATACATTGTAAGGAAAGTGAAAGCAAACACGAAGATTTCCGCTCCAAAATTGCTTACTGGAATTAAGAAAATCATGTAGTGCTGAACCCGTCCGACGAGTGCTTCGCGACCATGATTTCAACGGGCGAGTTGCTCATAGGAAGCTATTCATTTCCAAAAAAAATACAATAAGCCGATTTACCTTTGCCAAAGAGCATGTGGGAAAGCCACCCGCGTTCTGGAATACGGTTATTTTTGCGGACGAGACCAGGTTTAAAATTTTTGGCTTCGACGGAATGTCATTTATCTGGCACAAGGCAAACACTGAGCTAAACAAGGAGAACCTCAAAGCTACTGTGAAGCATGATGGTGGCAATGTGGTAGTTTGGGCCTGCATGTCCGCAGCCAGAGTCAGAATTTTAAAGTTTATAGAGGAAACAATGGACCAAACAAAGTACCTTGATGTACTCAAAAACAATTTGCTGCAAAGCACTGAAAAACTGGATGTTCGCAACCAATTTTGGTTGTACCTAGACAACGATCCAAAGCACAAGTCGGGAATTGTGCAGTCCTGGCCAATTAGGGAGTGCCCTCTTTTGATGTCTCCGCCGGTACAGTCACCAGATATGAACGTCATCGAGAATCTGTGGACTTTGTTTGATAACAACATTAGAAAACACAAGATTTCTAATAAACAAGACTTGAAGAAAGCACTGCTAGAGGAATGGCAAAAAATTACTCCTGACATCACAAAAAAACTCGTTGACTCAATCCCGAATAGGCTCCAGGCTCTGCTTACGTCTAAGGGCTATCATACGAAGTATTGAAATCAACTGGAAACCTCATAATTCACAACAATTTTAATGTTTAATCAAACTGTATCAAATAAGCTGTGATATGAAATTTGTTATTACTTTTAGTTTTTTGTTTTTTTTTTTTAAGATGTAAAACAGCAACTTTGTAACAAATATAAGCTTGTTTAATAAACAAAAACATTTTTCTTCAAAATGGCGTTCAAATTTTTTTGATATTGTTATTATGTTTTGAGTTATTGCAACTTAATGTTTTAAAGAAGCACTGTATCAAATAAGCTTTGAGCCACTGTATGTACATATAACTTTCCCCTTTCGAAAGTAAAAATATACTGCCCTACTAAGCATAAACGTTCTATCTACATTTTATTACTTTCGAGATATTCAATGATTTGTGTTTTGATTTGTACTGGATATATATTATTGAAATAGCCGACCCCATTTTTGTACGATCCTATATGAAAGGACAGAATAAATCTTACAAAGTTAAAGTATTCAAAGTGTCAAACATTTTTGTAATTTATAAAGTATCTTATCTTCCTCAAAATCACTCTAACATTCTCAATAAAAGTCCATACATTCTTGTGGAATCATCAAATTTACATCTCTGACACAACTTGCATTTCGAAGACATTTCATCAAACCAATAACATTCATCTCAGCAATATGTCACATCGAATCTGATCCGACAAGTCACCGCACTAATCCACCCCCAAGTCAAATATCTTTATCCAACCATTCCTAAATTTTACGACTCGCACTACGCATCCCGAACACATCAAATACCCTCTCGAAACTATAAAGATGTCAGCATTTAACACCTCAAAACCGAAAATTTCCTAACATCGGAATGCCACAAATGCATGATGATGACGATAGTAAATGTCGAATTCCAGTCTGTGTTTCAATCATAACAAGATTATTTTATAATTCATATTCCATCCATAGGCGATCATTCAAAAAGAACGATGCATTCCACCATAACGCGTCTTCTCGTTTGCTTCGTTATAAAATGTAAAATGAAAATAAATTAAAGAAAGGAAAAGAAACAAAAACTAAAAGAGACACACACACACACACAAAGTGCATTCCTAGCACATCGTAAACCTCTTCATCATCGCATTCTTTCGTTCAAATCAAAATTTAATCCGATTAATTATCAAAGCGTAGTTGTCGTCATCATGGTCGTAGTCGTCGCATCTCGCTGGTGGTGTGCACAATGTTCAAATGTACTAATTATAAATAGAAAATTATTTCAACAATAACCAGAAGCGATATGAAGTGCGGGGCATTGTGTAGAAGAAAGGATACTTGGCGGTGGCGATAAGGGTTGAGTGAAGATTTTTATGGAGACTGAGTGCCAATGGGCCACAGCAGCAGCGGCAACCCGTGACGATGGTTGAAAAAATGTCGAAAGATTTAAATCAATTTTTTCGTGATGGTAGTAGTGTTGATGATAAATTATAAGTGGATCGAGAAATTTTCATGAATCCGACAGATGTAAATATTTCAGATATTGTGGGCGGGAGGCACAGTGAATATTACGCACTTCGTATACGAAGGGCTAAGTGCCTTAGATTGGACAATTGCATCGTGTGAAGCTAACCTATATGATGGGGAAATTAATGATGGCATCGAATTCGTATGATACCAAAGTGTAATATGTGTTGTTACATGTCAAGTTGTATCTTTGACATTACCAATTGCAAGCTACTGTCGGTGCACTTGAATATCGTATTCAAGTTCGATGCTCTTAAGTATTAAAAACTATCTATATTTTTTTTTTAGCCCCTAATAGCAGTATAGTCGTTAAATTAAGTTTTTATTTGATTAATTTATCCAATAATTAATTCCTGAACATGTTAATTTTATGGAACTGTGCCGATATATCATCTTTGGACATTTTCCGAAGCAAAATCATAAACTCTGCTAAATTGGATCTGGTCGTTCTCTATATTTTCGCACTCTTTAAGCCCGCGTGCCAAAACTTCATAATCATAAATCGTACCAGTTTCAATGGCTTTGTCACAATCTAAAATCCACAAAGAAAATCATTCGTCCATGAAGAAGTAGTCGTCGTCATGATCTTGGGAATTATTCAGTTCGTATTTCATTTTTCCTACAAGATTTTTTTCCAATCATTTTATTTTTTACATTTCACTTGTCGGTTTGCCTACTCACAGATATTCAATTTCCGTGCGAGCACATATGATGATATGTGTATAGTTTACGCACGCAGTCTCAAAATTGCGCAAAACTTTGTCCGTCCGTCATTGCTCATCGTTTGTGTCTTGGAAAAATGTAAACCAAACGAACTGAATTCGTATTTGGCGCAATCATGTCCAGATAATTAGATATGCATTTTTCGCTCGTAATAAAGAATGAAATGAAAATCAAAAGCGAACGAGCGAAACAACCAGAAAAGAACGTTTTAATGATGCAAATAATATCGTAATGATAGAATGAATAATTACGTGAGAATGTTGGCATTTTCTTGCTATTTCTGGTAGTGCAGTTTTCATGGTGAATGGTTTCGTGGTCCATAGATGTATCATAGAATCAATGAATCATTTTATAGGTAGAAGAAAAATATACCTGTTTGAGTTTGATCCGTATTTTTCTAAGATTTGTAGATGATGGAAACTTTGGTTTCGAACTATTGTTACAACTATGTTAAGTTTATTCCAACGAAGATTATTCAACCAAGTTGAATAAAACTTTTCTATTCATCTATTATACAAATATTTCCCTAAGGTTTACTACAAAAAGCTTAGAAACCAAAAAATTACATGAATTGGTCTAATTTTTTGTAGTTATTTATTATTAAATATTAATTGAATATGATTAAAATATTATGACAAGAAATAAAATCATTATCAGACTTTACTATTGCCAGTGAAGCACCAAAAATTAAGTGCACAGAGAAGCTTTTTTGGAAAAGTTTGATTTTATTTAAAGAAATAAAAATAAGGAAGAAAAGAAAAAAATAAGGAAGAAAAGAAAAAAATGGGAATAAGAAAACAAAGGAAAAGAAGAAGAAAAAGAAGGAAAACGGATAAAAAAAGGAAGGACAAGGAACGAAAAAGGAAGGAAAAAGAATGAAAAAGAAAAGAAACAGAACGAAAAAGGAAAGGAAGATAATGAAAAATGAAACAAACAGAACGAAAGAGAAAGGAAACATAACGAAAGAGGAAGGAAACAAAACGAAATATGAAGGAAACATAACGAAATAGGAAGGAAACATAACGAAATAGGAAGGAAACAGAACGAAAGAGGAAGGAAACTGAACGGAAAATGAAGGAAATAACGAAAACGGAAGGAAACAGAACGTAAAAGGAAGGAAACAGAACAAAAGGAAAGAAACAAGGAAAAAAGGAAAAATAAAAGACGAAAAAAGAAGATATAAAAACGAAAAGAGAAGAAAACAGAACGAAAAAGAAAATAAATATAACGAAAAAGGAAAGAAATAGCACGAAAAAGGAAAGAAACAGAAGGAAATAAGAAGAAGGCCAAAGAAAGAAGAAGCAAGGAAACATAACTAAAAAGGATGGAAACAGAACTAAAAAGGAAGGAACCAGATCTAAAAAGGAAGCAAATAGAACTAAAAAGGAAGGAAACAGAACCAAAAAGGAAGGAGCCAGAAGAAAAAAAAGGAAAAAATCAAACAAAAATATGGAAAAAAAAATAAGAAAATTACGAAAACTTCGAAAAAAGCCAGGAATAAATTATTAGCAAAACTAAGAAAAATAAACCAAGAAAAACATAAAAAAAAACGAAAAATTAAAGAAAAACGAGGAAGAAAAAACAGAATTAGGAGAGGATAGCATAATAAGGAAAGAAAAACAAAATGAGGAAGAAAAAACTAGAGCAGCGGGAAGAAAGCAAGGAAAACAGAAGAATAAAACAACATAAAGAAAGCAAGAATTAGGATGAAAACAAAACTAGAACCAAAAAATAAGAAAAAGAGCAATCGAATAAAAAAAAACAGAACCAAAGGAAAAACTAACAAAAGTCAATAAAATGGTTACAAAAAGGAGATAACGGAATGGGGAAAAGAGAATTTGAAATCTGAACACAAGAATAAGAAAACAAAGAAAAAAGGTAGTAAAAGTAAATAAAACCGAGGAGGAAAATATAAAAAAATGCAAATTAAAAAGGAGTTGAATATATAAATGAAAAAAAAACTTCAAAATACAAATAAAGAAGTAGAAAACGATAATAACACCAAGAATTAATAAAATGAGGTAAAAGTAAATAGGAGAACAAAATAAAGAGGACAAAATAAAAGGGAAATCCAAATAAAAAGGAAAATAAAATAAAAGGCAGAAATAAATTAAAATTGAGAACAAATTAAAAAGGAGAACAAAATAAAAAGGAGAACAAAATAAAAAGGAGAGCAAAATAAAAAGGAGAGCAAAATAAAGAGCAGAACTAAATAAATAGAAAACAAAATAAAAGAGAATAAACTAAAAGAAAGAACAGAAAAACAGGGAGAACTGAATAAAAAAGAGATCATAATAAAAGGAGGAACAGAATAAAAAGAGGTGAAAATAGAAGAGAGAATAAAATACAAATAAAAAAAATAAAAGGGGAGTACAATAAAATAGAGAACAACATATAAGAGAGAATAAAATAAAAAGAAGAACAAAATAAAAAGGAGAACAAAATAAAAAGGAGAACGAAATAAAAAGGAGAACAAAATAAAAGGGAGAGCGAAGTAAAAAGGAGAACAAAATAAACAGGAGGTTAAAATAAACAGTAGATAAAAATAATAGGGGAACATAATAAAAAAGTGAACAAAATAACAAGGGTAACAAAGTAAAAAGAACCAAATAAAAAGTAGAACAAAATAAAAAGGAAAGCATAATAAAAAGGAGAACAAAATAAAGAGAAGAATATAGTAAAAACGAGAGCGAAATAAAAAGAGTCGAAATAAAAATAATAAGAACGAAATAAAAATAATAAGAACGAAATAAAAATAAAAAGGAAGAAAAAAATTAAGAGGCAATTTATAAAAGTAAATAAAGAGGAGAAAATAAAAAGCGAATAGAGAGAAAGGAAATAAATGGTAAAAAAGGAAAAAATATATGAAAACAAACTAACCAAATCAAACAGAAGAATAATATATAGGAGAAGAAAATAGAATTAATAAAAAGCAAATTAATGGGAGTAAAGAAGAGACAAGATGTAAAAATAATAAAGTAGAGGAAAATAAAAATAATAAAGGAAAAGAGCAAAATAATAAAGAGGAAAAATTGAAATAAAGGGAGAATGAATACAAAAATAGAAGAAAATAAAATGTGTCAATTATTGCGCTCCTTTCATTACTATAAGCAATCGGTAAACGAAAATCAAAAATATAGAACAAAAGGAAGGAAACAGCCATCGAGGAAAACAAAATTATTGTGAACCTTGCAGCTAAGAAGAAAACCTATCGAGTAGCTGGCAGACAGTTGGCAGATCTTATTCATATGTTTGTAATATCGTAAATTAATGAAAATTTTACGGAATTTTTGTGAATAAAATTGGGCGAAAAATCTATCAGCAACTTGAGACCTAATGTCGAATAAATCATTCGAAAGCCAATATCAACGGCAAAAATTCGAATGACATTTAGGCAAGGAGGTAGGTTTCAACAAACGAATATCGAGGAAAATGCCATTTATTTCAGAGATGAATCGAAAGAAGGATTGGAGTTCACCAAAGCTTATGTTCATTGTGATCTTGAGTTTCGAAAAAGTGTTCTATTTCGCGAAGAGAAAAAATTTAACATATTCGGATCTGACGGCAAGCAAATCGTATGGAGAGAAGCCAATGCTGAGCTAAAAAAAATGGTTAACTTAGTTAACTCATGCAGCACATTTCAACACGAAGGTGGCCATGTCACGGATTGGGGCTGCATTTTTGCAGATGAAGTTGGTAAGCTGATTTTTATGGAGGCCTATTGACGGTCAACTACGATCACACATCGTCCTGTGAGTTTGAGTTAGCTGAGAGACATGTCAGTGGTCAAGTCACTAGAGTAACTATAACGCTAAACTTGTACACATAATTATTAATGATCTCTCTACTAATTACAACTCCAGATTCTGAACGGGCTGTATCGTGATAATGGATAAAAGCGTGAAAACGAATATATATATATATATTTTTTTTTTTTTTGCAAATAATAAGTTATGAGCGAAATTGGTGCAACCAGCCGTCACATTCCAAAAAAAATTCTTGATATCTATATCTAAGTAGATTATCTCATTCATATATTTTTTCCTGTACAAGAACACACAAGGCATTGCATGATAAAACAAAAAAAAAACCTTCACATTCAACACTTTCATGAATTCATTATAATTTATTCTATTTCATTACCATACAAAATTTTCTTCAAATCCACAATAGAAAGAAATGGAGCACGAGGCCATTTATCTTTATTGTTTCGAATTTTTCTGTTTTGTTCTTGTTGTGGCTCCCGCTTCTGCACAAATGCTTTATCTTTCGAAACAAAACAGAAATAAAAATATATACATACATATATTCTGACTTGTAAAAAATATCAAAGAAACATTCCATGACGCCCATGATTAAATATAAATTTTTCTAGCGCAGCATTATATTTATCTTCATTAAAACAAAAGGCAACGCATGAAAATTTATATGAAAAACTGCGTTGAAATATCAATTTATCATAACTGACATTGGTTGACGATTTAATGGATTTTTCCATCGTATGCTGGTGATTTTAAAGGCAAGTTAAAAAAATGTCAGGTTAGATGGTTTTATTTAGTAGCTAAATGCTTGGCAATGATTTTTGAGCTGGAATTTCTAGAAAAGCTTTCTGTCAATTTAATTAACCTTAAAATTCTGGTCGTTTCGAAACAAAACGAAATTCGCAGATTAAATGTCGTCCTTACACAGAGAACCCGAACACATAAAACAAAAGTGAACTTCATGAGAAACAATGACCTCCGAAATATTTTTTGGTCCCAAAGTGAATTCTTTTAAAATCATTCACTTGTGCATGACTCAAGCCAAAAATATCCAACAATGCACTTTAATGTCACTTGCACGCAACAGATATTTAAAAAAAAAAATACTGCTCCCTTTTTCAATAAAATTACTTTTCCATTAATTTTCATTTTTCCCATTTCAAATATGTACCAAAAAAAATGTGCTGCAAATGTCTGCGACATCGTCTTCGCCGTTGTCGCTGTCGTAGTTTAACTCATTTCGGAACAGGCAGATCAATGTCCAGTGCGGATTGTGGGCGTCACGGCTTACTGCTGCTTCTGCGGATATCATTAAAATATCTGAATGGTCATTTACACATTTTTTTCCTCCCGATTCGAAAATAGTGTTGCCTTACCTTGTACGATATGAATGCCAATGTATGTCGTAGAAATGAATTGAGAAGGCAAAAATTAAAAGCAAAAGAAATTGACAGAGGAAATAATTTTTTTTGGCATTGATCGCTTTTATGGGTAAGTCCGGTGGTTTTTGTTTGCATTTTTCTTTCGGTTGTTTTTTTTTTGTGACTTGAGAGTGCTGTGTTTTTGGCTTCATTCTTTTGTTTGGCTTGCTGATTTATTCAGGCGTCGTCGGGAGATTTGTGGATGGTCAAGTTTATATGTAGCTGTCACTTGGTGGAGTGGAGTTCGTAATAAATTGCGGTATTTGTAAGTTGACTTGTTCTTTTTTTTAATTACATAAAATCAACGGATATGTATTAGTCAGCAGCATCCTGTGCGATTTCATACAACCGCCCGAAAATGATCAAACGTGATTTAGATGGTGGTTTGAAACAATTCAACACTGTTTTCTGGCCCATTGTTGATGTTTGTATCTTGAAAATAATTTAAATCGTTCTGGAGGATATATGTACATTTTCGGGGCTTTGTGTTGGGTCATTTTTACCGTGGGCGAATTTTTGATTTTTAAATTTTGTACACTGTTTAAAAACTTTAATCTATTGTCTGACAAATTCGAATATTGTTCCTTCAAGTTTTTCGTTTAAGGGAAACTCAGTGATATGCCTTTAAATACTCGTTGTATTTTCCAAGCGGCTGGAAATCTGAATAGTAATATCACTGAAATTGGAACTTACTATATCGTTTTGATGAGAATTTAAATAGAATCAGGAAGGACCTTAAAACCCACAGAACTCAGAAAAAAAGTAAATAGAAAAATTACCCTTATTTGTTGGTTGAAGAGGTGGTTGGCACATTAACTCGGTTGGTTTCGATAATGAAAATTATGCAGATTCACAACATATCTCTAGAAGTTTTATGAATAATTAAAAAAAAAAGATGTAGCGTAACATACCTGTTAGAAATACTAATGTTCGATGAACAGTAGAGGAATCGTGCAGATTTTAAGTGCATTTAAAGTCAAAGGCAAACACTTGTCACTTATATTCATTATCGGTTGCTTATCTTACAAAACTTTGAGAACAGTATAATCTGTAACATACATAAAGAAAATGTTCAGTGCCAGCACTGCCACTAAAACTCTAAAACAATTACTTCACGTCCAAATCCCTATGAAACTCGTTTTCATCCAATAACTTCATCGAAAGTTACATAGACAGAAAGACGTTTGGGGTTGCCATACGAAAAATTTGCAGAATTAGGAAAATTTAAACATTGTTTACTTATTTTTATTGTAGATGATAACCATATGAATATTTAACGTTAGCATTTACAGATACGAAAATAACAAAAACGACTCGTACCTGCAACTCTTTGCCAGCACCGAAATCAAAAATATATCACGTCTGCTCCACGTTGAAGCCAACCTACCGTACGAATTTAGTTTGATGACTCCATTTGAAGTTAAAGGGATACAAAGAAATTTAAAATTTTCGAAATTCTCGTTTGTTGTTTGTTGTTGTTGTTCTCATTTGTTGTTTGTTGTTGTTGTTTGTCATGATTTTTCAATCAGATTTCAACTGAATTTTGCCCACAATAAGGGTCATTTACAATATGGATTTGGTTTTGATTTCATGACAGCACTGGAAATAAAAAAGCTTTATTTTGCTGAGCGAAATTTCAAAATTCAAGACCCAAAAATTACCATAACTGGCAGCACCAACCTAATTTTTTAACCAAATTGCCACTGAATTTGGCTTAGAGTAAGGTTCAGCTACTGCATGAATTTCGTCAAAAGCATACGAGCGCTTCAGTAACATCTCTGAACAAGGTTAAGCCGTCAAGTACCTATAATTACAATGGTCAAATCGAGGGAAAGCCAGCGGATTGCTTTTTTACATTCCAACAACGCCGCTGAATCATCGGCGAGGACCCAATCTGAGTAAGACTAAACACTAAAATGAGCAAAATTAGCAGAGTCGCAAATAATTGTGAAATAAGGCCAATAATCCAACTATCAGAGCATACTGAAAGGGATATCTCCGTAAGCCATTCCTGTTGGAATAGAAAACTAGAAAGGTAGTTTTGGCATAATAGTTCTTCTTCGAGATCAAATCACGAAGTACACATCTGAGAATCATCTTCATTTTAGACGTATTTATTGTTTTGGCATTTCGCTCTAGCATTGGTTAGCAATAGAATTAGGCTGTGCCTATGAACTAAAATGTATACGATAACGTTGGTCTACGTTGCAAAAAAGACGATCTAAGGACGACTAAATTCAACATGATCAACCTGCACCTGCTGAAGGATCACCGACACCATCTTTAATGCCAGTTTTGTGCAAAGAGAGGCCGCACACTACCAGGAGAAAGGATTGTCTGAATAAAATTCATAGGAAGCTAAAATTTGAAGGATAGCTTGTGCTTTATTCTATTTCTCGCCGTATTTAATGTTCCGAATGAAATTAATTTCGAGTCTAAGGGTACGCATTTTATGTAATGTATATTTTACTTCTTATGTCCAGTGACCAGAAATAAAGCATTAAGAATTTCTTCTCTAAGGCCCGTTGCACTATATAGCTAAGATAAAGAAGCTATGTTTTCTTAATTTCATAAAACCTATCTAAAAGCAGATATGATCAAAAAGCCTCCAGTGGTCTGGGACCCTACCTCGTAAGATCCAAGCGGAGCCTGTTCGGAGAAGATTGATTGAGAAGATTTGCGGAACATTTTCTGACAAACAAGAGCGATGGAAACCTTTTTGGAGGGACAACGTTGACCAGGTCACTCAGAGCTTAGAGAAGCTTAATTGGATGATATCGGCTCGCGACTGGGAGTGGTGGAAAAACTTGTTAAAGGAGGCCAGGATCGGACTCCCGTTGTAGTGTCGATTAAGATGTCAACAAGTAAAGAGTTGTATTTTCATCAGTGTATTTAAAGTGAAGAAAAGTGAAAGTACATCTATCCCTCGATTTACACGGCACTTTTTTTACACGATTTCCCTTTTGCACGGTTTTCGAAATTGACATTTTCCCCCGACTTAAGGGATATTTTAAAAGTAGATTTCGCATTTACACGGTGTTTTAGTTTAATTTTGCATTCATAGTAATTTGCATAATGTTCTATGTACCACAAGGAGTTAACAGGAACCAGAGAGAGAGAGAGAGAGTCATTTACAATACATAAACTAATAGCCCCTACAGACGACAGAGCATGCTCTACAACTTGGGGAGCGAACCAGAGCATTTGTTGTTGTTAAAGGGTAAGTGTTTATCTGCTAACAACAACAAATGCACTGGTTCGCTCGACAAGTTGTAGAACATCTTCGATCATCTGTAAAGGCTCTAACGATTCATTCACAAATATATAGGTACATACTGACGGCTGAATCTAGACAGCGTGAATGAATTTAGCTTAAATATGAGACGTAATGGTAAACTAAAGAACCGAAAGCTTTCACGTAGGATTTTCACATACTACACTCAGAAAAATGTCACTTTTTTCAGAATCACTTTAAATCAAAAGTTGATATCACTTTGAAATAAAAAGCGAACCTTGTACGAATTCCACTTTATTATAAAAATTTTCTTTTCAAATCAAAATTTTTCATCATTGAATTAAAAAGAAAACGTATATGGCGCCAAATCATATTTGAAAATTTTTGAATCAAAAAGTGTGTTTAAAAATGTGGGTTCCCTAGAAATTTGACGATCGAAAGCAGAATCGAAAGAGATACAAATTCAAATGTTCCACCAGACATTCAAAATTTGGCAGAAGTCGATTTATGCCAAACGAGTCTCTCCCGGAAGAAGTCTTTTTATAAAACATTTCAACTGAAGAAGCCATAACAGCTTTTGTTAGTTCAGATATTGTTTGCCAGCAGAATATTAATTCCATTATCACCATAACATACCACAAGGAGCATACCTCAAGTTTTCCAAAAATTAAATGATGTCGCAGCTTTAGTGAGGGTGGAACATTTTATGAGCGCAAAGCGGCAAACTACTGTATTTGATTATTTGAAATTTTTGAACTGAACATGTTTTCCTGTCAAAAATATAGCATTTGTGCAACATTCACGTGAAAAAACCAGCATTTTGCACTTCATGATCCTGTGATACCTAAATTATTTTAATAATAAATATGTGAACATAATTTACAGTAACCTTTGATAAAAATATAGATAAGGGACACTATCTTCATCGTTCTTTTTTGAACCTTTAAAATCGGATCACCTGTGGAATGGAACCATTTTATTTTGCGACGCTGAGGTGATCCAATTCCAAGGTTTCACGGTACTTTTATTCCACACTCAAATAAAAGGTATCTCTACTAGTGATGGGCGTTTCTGTTGTTTTCAAAAAACGAAAACGAACTGTTTTTTTTAAACAACTGTTTTTTTAAACTGTTTGAAAAAAACAGTTTGAATTAACGAAAAGGGACAAATTTTATGCTGTACGATAGTATATCTATATTTGAAATGTTGTTCAAATAAGAAACATCGTTCATAGTTTGAATAATCTTCATAATACATTTATTGCATAATTTATCGTAAAAATAATAAAAAAAAATATATACTATTATTAATTTTTCTGTTGGTCAGTCTTTTCAAGCATTGCCATTCAAAAACATGATCATTTCAACTTTTTTAGATGTCAGACGAGTTCTTCTATCACTTATCAGGTTCCCTGCCTTGGAAAAATCCTTTCGCATAGAACGGACGTCGCAACGATGTTACACTTTGTACTGAATATTTCAGACAAATTTGGATACAACTGCCGTTGTTTTTTCCACCAGCCCAACGGACAGCTATGCATGCCTTTTTCATCAAGACGTGGTAGAATATCGTCTTTGAAATAACGGTTCACTTCTTTCTCAGCCCTTGTTTTTGAATCCGTCTGCGGTTTTTTATCTGCCATTATCTCGTTTAACACTCACCATGCACTCATTTTTCCATGTAAAGGATCAGATTGAATCGCCACGGAAGTAGACGGTCCTTCAACATTAAACATGCACCCACTAGGGGACCAACCTCTTCCGTAAGGCTGGACATGAGACCAAGGGGCACCTTACCTCCCGCGGTTTCGTTAATTTTACAACCCCGGTAGGGTTGGAGATACACTCGTGGCGACCTCCAGTCACGAGGAGAGCGTCAGCACACCCAGAGATGCCAACTGGTGATCCAAATAGGATCTCAACCTTTTCCTCCTTGGCACTTTTAGTGCTACCTACTTTTAGTTTTTCCGGTGGATTTCATTTTGCCGTATCTTCGAAACTAGGCCGCTTTTTCCCAGATTTGTATGGAAATTTTGCCCGAAACAACTCAGAATGGTCCCCGAATTCATGCTAGACCAAAAAAAAAAAAATATAGGAAAAAATTGACGTTTTTGCCCAAATTCGCCTATAAAAATTTTTTTTTGCCCTTCAAATATCATTATTGTACTCCCCGACCACTTTCAATCATCGAAAGCGCCGTAAAGTTAGTTTTTGCCAAACTATGGCCAAAAAACCCCTTACTCCCCTACAAAACCGAAATTTTTGTATCACAGCAATAGGTCTTAGCCCGTTATGTCCCAAAACACTCTAACCCAAAATTGGCCGATTTTGTCCGATTTCAGCTCCTTTTGCCCTAAAAACGTTTTGAATATTTAAATAAAATACTTGCAAGTACGAAAACGCTCGCAAGTACGAAAATATTGTTTTCCGCAGCTAAACAGTTTTCCACTGCCAAACATTTCGTTTTAACAAACGAAAAACGGTTCGTTTAAAAAAGCGAAAAACGATGAAAAACGATTCGTTTCAAAAAAACGAAAAACGATTCGTTTTAAAAAAACAGTACGTTTTAGAAAAACGGTTCGTTTGAAAAAAACGAAAAACGATTCGTTTAAAAAAAAACAGTTCGTTAAAAAAAAAACGATTCGTTTGAGAAAAACGAAAAACGATTCGTTTGAAAAAAAAAACAGTTCGTTTTAAAAAAACGATTGTTTGAGAAAAACGAAAAACGTTTCGTTTGAAAAAACAGTTCGTTTTAAAAAAACGATTCGTTTGAAAAAAACAGTTCGTTTTAAAAAAACGATTCGTTTTAGAAAAAAAAAAACGATTGGCTTTAGAAAAACTATTCGTTGTAGAATAGTTGGAATAATTGGTTTTAGAAATACTATTCGTTGTAGAAAAATGGTTCGTTTTAGAAAAACTGTTTGTCGCTATATGGAAAAACTGTTCGTTCGTTTTTTGCCGCCAAACGTTTTTTTCAAACTGTTTGGCGTTTTTGAGCCCATCACTAATCTCTACCCACATTTTAGCTTGTTTTCGATTTTACTTTAGGAATAAGATTTTAGGAATTCGATTTAAACGCTTTTCTGCGGTACCTATCTATATAGAGATAGGTGTATACTGTAGATGTAACAATTTTAAAAATGAAATGCATCTTTAAATTGAATTATGGATCAATAGAAAATTTATCCTTTTAACTATCCTCATTGCCTAAAGTTTTTATATTCATTATGAATTGTATTTTATCTGACATGCCAACAGCAAATTACTAAACTTAAAAGTGGTATTTAAATCACACACCACACGGTGATGAGTTTATCATCAAAGTTATTTTAAAAAAATATTGATTAAAAATCATTCAAAAAACTTACATCATAGTTACCAGCACACATATGCAATAGTTGCAGTTGTACTTCTTGTTCTAATTGATTTTGTGAACTGGGTGCTTGCGGTGATGCTGATCCGGAGTTCTGGAAAAGAAAATCAGAAAATTAGCTATCGATATTTAAAAACTAATTTCAAAAAACTAACCAATGATCCGCTGACTACTTGAAACGGCTCTAAATCCTGCTTGATCATCTCGAGTGCACGAGCACTATAAGTACCGGGCCGTCCCATTGTTGCAGACGATGATTTTCCGCCCGATGGATGCATTCTTGCCGCTGAGAGTGATCGATATTAGTAGTCATATCACATAATTCGATTTTCGATTCAAATAGCGCGCCTATTCGATTAGCTTTATGATTTTTAACTTCACATTTAAGAAAACATCAAATTAACTATTATCAGATCGGCGTGTGACGAAGCATACTTTCAAATTATGAAATATTTCATTTTTTCAGCATTATCGAGCAATATCAGCAATTTTTCTGAATTTCTCACTACCGAATAAACTTTTTTTTAAAATTATTTTTATCTCCTCTGCACGTACACCAGGGTGAATCACTAGCTTTTTTGATTACTTTTCACTTATTCTATCACTCATTAATTTTTTCTTCCTTTCTTAGGCATTCTTTATTTTGTTTAACTTAAACTTTTGCATATAAAACCCAAATCAAGCACAAAATACAAAAATGAATCACAATATTTCAGGGGCTCGAGTGGTTCGACAACGACGAAACCGACAAACTGGCTCACTACTTCTGACGCTTGCTCGACTTGATTGCCGTTTATTTTTTCTTCGGATCATACCACACAGAGCAACATTTTTCCACTTTTTAATCGAAACAACACGACGCGTGTTATACTACTACCTAGCGTTGTTGATTGTTGTACGAGGCTAGACTAGTACTAGATATAACAAAGTCGGAGGCAAACGGCATTGCTACGTTATTCGACGATATGGATGATAACAATAATGTGAAATAATCTAAAACGGTGTGATGCTAATGACAACGGTGACGACGCGGATGATGATGGAAATATTTCCACTGGATTATCTGCAATGTAGAAGAAAAGAATGTTTGCATTAATGCCGAAATCGGAGTTTGTATTGTAAATGGTGTTGAAACTGAGGATGATTAATTTTTCACATGGACAATTAAGAGAATGGATGATATGCGCAAGTTGATGAGGCATGAGTTGTGCCCTCATTGTTTGTTACATGGGTATTGGGTCATATTAAGGGGACCCCAATAAATCAATTTTGAGATTATCAACGTCGTTTACATAATAATATATATATTAGGTTTGATACTTAAAAAATCGATGTTGAATTAATTATACTTCAAACCATCGATTCCATTATAGCAGGTTAGGGTAGGCAGCATTGAAAACAACAACTGAGGCAGGATTGTTGTTGTTTTCAATGCTGCCTACCCTAACATGCTATTGATCGAAACGCAAAAAACGCACCTATACTTAATTAATTTTTTTTATCTACCAGCAAATCTCCCACAAACAAAACCTACCCTTAGCTGCCGCTACTGTCATACAATAATTTAGAACATCCGTTGTCCATTAACGATCGAAGAGACAAAGAAATCGAATTAAGCTGTTTATACCGGAATATGGAAAACCGTTCAGCATTTCTTGTAGCTACTGCTTTATAATAACGATCCGAACAACAAGTTTCAATATTGCATTAATCACCTTATTCGGATCAGCTCATATTGAATAAAATATGTATAATATTTACAATAACCTTATATGACCCGCAGACTGTCATCAGCTTATATTGTCACCAACGATTTCGTCGTATCTTTTCTTCAATTGACGTTGATTTTGTCTTCGATTTGAAAGTAATGATTAAACTTTTACGTTTTCATAGAGCATGTTGACTTTAATTTTTTTTAAATGTTTACATATGATGCTGCGACATAAATTCGAAAAACAGTTCGATCACATTTCAATGAAATTGGTCATTCGGATCCCCTCAAAATCTACAATATTCACACTTTCTTCAATAACATTTTCAGCATTTTGCCATCGATGTTTTTATTTCAGTATTTTCGATGATCAACTATGATATTTGTGCTGGGAATAACCTACGCTAATTCAAATCAATCAAATAATCGAATACGTCGAAAATATTATTGAATTATTCATATCGTTGACCTTGTCTGAATTAAAGTCCAATTTATCATACCTTCCCCATTCACACACTCGAAGAAACAAATAAGACAATGAGAAAGTATTTACGGGCACCTAAATCAACTAAAATTCGACAAGAGAGCCTATCACAATCATTATTAGGCCTCAAATAGTTATGCAAGTGCATGTTGCATTCATATTTTGCAGATATTACATATTTCGACCTTCACAGTCTGTTTCGGCTCAAAATGCATGTTCGTGCATATATTCATCATTTTTGATCTGTCAAAATTTAAACTGATCACATTCCGATCAGATTCTGATCAAAATTCTGACCAAAAATTTTGATCAAAATTCTGACAAATTTTTTATAAAAATTCTGATCAAAATTTTGACCAAAATTCTGATCAAAATTCTGATCAGATTCTGATCCAAATTCGAATCAGATTCTGATCCGAATTCTGGTCGAAATTCTGACCAAAACCCTCATTGAAGTTCTGATGAGATTCTGATCAAAATTCGGACCAAATTTTTGATTAGAATCTGATCCAAATTCTGATCATTTTTTGATCAAAATTCTGACCAAATCTCAGATTACATTTCTCATCAGATTCTGATACAGATTCTGGTTACAATTCTGATCCAAATACTGACCAAAATCCTGACCAAAATCTGATCAAAATTCTGATCAAAATTCTGACCAAAATTCTGATCAAAATTCTGATCAAAATTCTGATCAAAATTCTGATCAAAATTCTGATCAAAATTCTGTTCAAAATTCTGATCAAAATTCTGATCAAAATTCTGATCAAAATTCTGATCAAAATTCTGATCAAAATTCTGATCAAAATTCTGATCAAAATTCTGTTCAAAATTCTGATCAAAATTCTGATCAAAATTCTGATCAAAATTCTGATCAAAATTCTGATCAAAATTCTGATCAAAATTCTTATCAAAATTCTGATCAAAATTCTGATCAAAATTCTGATCAAAATTCTGATCAAAATTCTGATCAGATTCTGATCCAAATTCGAATCAGATTCTGATCCGAATTCTGGTCGAAATTCTGACCAAAACCCTCATTGAAGTTCTGATGAGATTCTGATCAAAATTCGGACCAAATTTTTGATTAGAATCTGATCCAAATTCTGATCATTTTTTGATCAAAATTCTGACCAAATCTCAGATTACATTTCTCATCAGATTCTGATACAGATTCTGGTTACAATTCTGATCAAAATTCTGATCAAAATTCTGATCAAAATTCTAATCAGATTCTGATCCGAATTCTGGTCGAAATTCTGACCAAAACCCTCATTGAAGTTCTGATGAGATTCTGATCAAAATTCGGACCAAATTTTTGATTAGAATCTGATCCAAATTCTGATCATTTTTTGATCAAAATTCTGACCAAATCTCAGATTACATTTCTCATCAGATTCTGATACAGATTCTGGTTACAATTCTGATCCAAATACTGACCAAAATCCTGATCAAAATTCTGATCAAAATTCTGATCAAAATTCTGATCAAAACTCTGATCAAAATTCTGATCAAAATTCTGATCAAAATTCTGATCAAAATTCTGATCAAAATTCTGATCAAAATTCTGATCAAAATTCTGATCAAAATTCTGATCAAAATTCTGATCAAAATTCTGATCAGATTCTGATCCAAATTCGAATCAGATTCTGATCCGAATTCTGGTCGAAATTCTGACCAAAACCCTCATTGAAGTTCTGATGAGATTCTGATCAAAATTCGGACCAAATTTTTGATTAGAATCTGATCCAAATTCTGATCATTTTTTGATCAAAATTCTGACCAAATCTCAGATTACATTTCTCATCAGATTCTGATACAGATTCTGGTTACAATTCTGATCAAAATTCTGTTCAAAATTCTGATCAAAATTCTGATCAAAATTCTGATCAAAATTCTGATCAAAATTCTGTTCAAAATTCTGATCAAAATTCTGTTCAAAATTCTGATCAAAATTCTGATCAAAATTCTGATCAAAATTCTGATCAAAATTCTGATCAAAATTCTGATCAAAATTCTGATCAAAATTCTGATCAAAATTCTGTTCAAAATTCTGATCAAAATTCTGTTCAAAATTCTGATCAAAATTCTGATCAAAATTCTGATCAAAATTCTGATCAAAATTCTGATCAAAATTCTGATCAAAATTCTGATCAAAATTCTGATCAAAATTCTGATCAAAATTCTGATCAAAATTCTGATCAAAATTCTGATCAAAATTCTGATCAAAATTCTGATCAAAATTCTGATCAAAATTCTGATCAAAATTCTGATCAAAATTCTGATCAAAATTCTGATCAAAATTCTGATCAAAATTCTGATCAACATTCTGATCAAAATTCTGATCAAAATTCTGATCAAAATTCTGATCAAAATTCTGATCGAAATTCTGATCAGATTCCGAGCAAAATTTTGAACAAGTTACTGATTAGATTCTGATTAAAATTTTAATCAAAAGCCTTTTATGGTAATGATTTGCTGCAAATTTCCCACACCCCTAACCAAAATAGTAACTGGTTAGATATAGTTTTCACATAAACGAAGTAGTGGTTAGTCCAACTAATGACGCTGAGCATCTTTTTTGCAACAGTTTACACCAGAGGTGGGCAAACCTAATACTGGTATGATCGACATTAATTTTATTAATTTATGCGCGATCGACTTCGAAAAATGGGTTAAATTAAAAACAAATAAAAATTAAATTAAGTCTTTATTGATATTAATATATAAAATACATTGTATTACTACTTTGTGCAATGTACTTTATTAATAAATATTTTGGATTAATTTTTGATGTATATGGGTGACTCTCCATTTCATCAAAAAGTATTGTAGAGTAAGGCTTGTAAGCACTGAAGCACAATCGAATAAATGCCGTTAAGTGGTAATTAGTCAGAGAACTCCTAAGTTGCGATTCGATTATTTTCATTTGAGAAAACGTTGCTTCACATCGATAAAAATGCAAATATCCTCATTGCCACCAATCTCAATACTGGATATTTTTTCTGGTAATAAAATAAAAAAAAAAAATTTTCAATTGCGCGTGCTATGGTTAAAATTTCTAACTCTAGATTCGATAAATTCAATTGCAAAGTATGAGTTAGATTTGATGAAATATCCTCGTTATCGAATTCTCTAAAAGGAAATGAAATAAATTCAAAAATCGCTTGAAGGTTATTGAGATTTGCAAATCGTCTCTCGAATTCTTGTTTAAAATTTTCCAGTTCAGGACAAAACATTTCAATATTACATGTACCAGTAGGTTGAGTTAAGTTGTACCAGTTGGCACAAGGCCACATGGACCTATGGGTACATAGTGCTACCAGATAAATGGGGCAGGAGAAAAAAAATCAGTCCAAGCGGCCATCGAAGGCCCCGGACTCTTTTGCGAACTGAAGAATGTCTTTCAGCTTCCAGCTAGATTCACCAATAAGTTTAATATGTTTTTCAAAATATGGAAAATATTTAAAAATTTTGCCTGTTTAATTGTGAAGCAAAAGGTTTTAATTTTACTTAAAAAACATTTACCGAACTCAACAAGTCAACAATATTTAAATTTTCCTTGTAATTGTATATTTAGCAGGTTGTAACGGCCCATAAAATCCGTAAGAAACGCTAATATCTTTACCCATACTGGATCTTCCAATTGTTCAAGTTTCTCTTCCAATGTGTCCAAAAATGTAATTATTTCAGGCAAAAGATTTAGAAATCTTTGCAAAAATCTTCCTGAGCTAAGCCATCTAAAGCTTAGTACTGTTTTCGATTTTGCGTACAATTTTCATGCAAATTTTGACGTGAAATTTATTATATCACTTTTAAGCGTGAAAATTTGCTTAGAACATGCTTTCGCGTTGAAAATGCAAATAGCTTTGGCACATGTCTCCAATCATTTCACGCCAATTTAATAGGTGCAGTTCATTTTTCAGGCTAGTTCTGAGTTAATCGTGAAGCTAAATTTTGACATGTCTGCATTATCTGGTCATTCTTTCGAGTAAAAATTTTGAAAATGCAGAAAAGCGGGGACACTTATCATATCTGACGGATAAGATGTCAAGAATTTCAATTTTTGAACGATTTCATTATTAAAAAGACATTTACACAATTCAATTTTAAAAATTCAAACACCAAATGTCACTATTTAGCTCGAAAGAATGAACTACACAAGCTACATTGGCGTGAAAAGATTTTAATTTTAATTTTATTTTATCTAAAATTGAGATTAACATTTCTTGCGCTGTGTGTGACAATTTACTATCTCGGTAGCAGAGAGACGAATGCAAATGCAGACAAGGTGTATAGAACAGAGAGATTTAAGGAAATGAAACATTAGTGAAGCAATTTTACTAAAATGATATAAATTTATAAACTGCACACATCGAGAGCATAGCTATCTCGGATTTTCCCGTTTGCTTCTCCGTCACCAAAGCTCTGCGAGCTTTTGTGTGAACTGAAACTGCGTGCACTGTCCGATTGGATCTATTAACCCAAGGCCCATTCCAAAATGTACTGAATAAATCGTCTACTAAATTTTTAGCTCACATTTTAAATTAACTTAGTAAATTATTAAAAATGTCTGTGATCGACTGTGGAAGTGTTTGCGATCGACCGGTCGATCGCGATCGACCGTTTGCCCACCCCTGGTTTACACCATACAGCACTGTCAGTCAAATTTTCCACTCCTGATTCCACCTACTTAAAAACTTACAATAACTCAATTGTATTTGACTTCCGTAATGCTGATTATGAAAGCTTTAAACATGTTCTTGATACTACTGATTGGACGAATATTCTTTCAACTCAGGATCTCGGGCCAGCCATTTCCTCTTTCTACAATAAAATATTTGACGCCGTTGAAAGATATGTACCAAAAATAAAAAAAAAATACTACATTGTCTGAGCCAATCGTAGCCAATCTATGCGAAATCGTATGAACAAACTTTATAAGCGGATTAGAGAAAATACTGATGTTAGTCCTGCTATTCAGGAAGAGTGTAAATACATAAAACTATTTTGGAACTCGACTGCAACAAAGGTCCTAGGCCTGATCTTCTTCCTTCGACCTTCTTGTGCAAGTGTTTTTCTTTAATAGATCACTTTTGTCGGGAGTTTTCCCATCCTGTTGGAAGCTTTCGTATGTCACACCCATATTCAAGAATGGTGATCGAAATTGTATCGGAAATTATAGGGGCCATTGCCATTTTGTCTTCAAATCCGAAACTTTTCGAAAAGGTGGTATACGATAAAGTTTCTCCGCTTGTTGATTCCCGTCTGAACGAGCAACACATGGCTTTAGAAAAGGTTGCTCAGCTACCACAAATTCGGCAATCCAAATCTCAGACGTTCTATGCAAAATGGAAAAAGGATACCAAATTGATGCAGTCTACACTGACTTCACTAAGGCGTTTGACAGAGTTGACCATTTTACCTTAATTCTAAAGCTTCATAAATGACTTACTACTGTTGCGATCGAACACAATGTGTAAAATGTTAAGGACTTTTATCGAAAAACGTTACTGCTACCTCCGGTGTACCACAAGGTAGCCACTTGGCCCACTTCTTTTTACTATATTTATTTTTATTTTCTATCTGACGTCCTTGCAGACATACCTTATTTACTATATGCAGACGATCTCAAATTTTATTACACTATTGAATCGAAATCGGATGCCCTCTTTCTCCAATCCAAGCTTGATTCACTTGATCATTTGTGCAATGTAAACAAGCTCTCTCTCAACATTGAATAAATGCCAGGTTATTAGTTTTTGCCAAAAATGTACGGTCACACACAATCCGTATTTGTTGACGTTGGTGTTATATTAGATGAAAAACTCCGCTCCACTTTACACTATGATAAAATACTTTCTCGTGCGAACAAACAGCTAGGCTTCATCAAAAGATGTGCCAAAGAATTTCGTAACCTGTGGGTCATAAGATCCTTATACACTTCACTTGTACGTCCTATTCTCGAATACGCTTGCATTAGCTGGAATCCCGCTTTCGAAACCCACAGTGACAGACTTGAGTGAATACAAAAGCAATTTTCACTATTCGCCTTGAGTGAATGAACTGTACAACCCTTATGGCTTTAATAGCCTACCCCCTTATGAGTTTCGACTGAGTCATTTAAACTTATCGACATTAGCCTCCAGAAGAATAGTGATATCGGCCTGCTTCACATTCGACGTCATTAGAGGCGCTATTAATGTAGAATTCATGAATAGTTAAATTTTGATAAATATCCCTGTAAGGAACACCAGGTCTAATCGTTTCCTAAAAGAGTATCCACATTCGACCACATATGCACCTAATAGGCCAATAAATAGATGCTGCAGGATATGCAACAGCATAAGCAATTTATATTCCCCTACGATTTTCAAATTATCCTTCAAATCCTTTCTTTTACATGCCATCCGTACCCCCTAACCTTAAGCTATAAACGAGATATCAATGTTTCATTTATTGATGGTTATTTATTAATTTATTTCTTACTTATTTAATTTGTTTGTTTTTTTTCCTTTTTCTTTGCTTTACTTTTCTATTTTTATTTGATATTGTATTTGTGATTTTTTTTGTACCTTGTTTGGTGAATAAACAAATTTAAATTTCTGACCAAAATTCTGATCAGATTCTGATCAAAATTCTGACCAACATTCTTATCCGATTTTGACCAACATTCCGATCAAATTTCACATCAAAATTCGGATCAGATCTAAACCAAATTCTGATCCGATTCTGATCTGATCAAATGGCCAAGTCTCTTGGACTGATATTCATTAAAAGACTGATATGGACCAAATATCAGAAGCAATAGAGTCAGTAACGTACTATGCTATACTAGTACTAGCTATGAATGAAGAAATCTTAGCGGCTGCAAGTGCATTGTTATTTTTCATTCTAAAACAAGAAAAGGAAATGAAATTCCTTCAACAGCTGCTCTGCCACGTGAGTGAAGTCCACTGGTCGGGGTCTCACTGAAGCAGTGCTGTCTGATTTTTCCCAGTGCCTGACAGAGAAAAGAGATGTTGAATTGCTCCTGATACTCTCGATTCCCGACACTTCCTACAGGCACCAATGAATAGAAGTCGCAGTTTGATGGCGTGAGCTGCTACAAGAAACTAACCAGTAATGATACCCTCTTTATTCAGTCCTGTTTAATTCAAGTAAGAATTTGGTAGCTGCGAGATTGCATGATCCCATGATTTTGTTTACCCTGCAATTCTTAGCTGCTCGCCACCTGTACACCCCAATCTGCATCATTTTGGGAGTCCATCAAGCGTTTGAACGGTTAGATAGCGCATCCGCTTTCTCATTCCCATCAATCAACATCTGAGCCCGTTGTTACCAGCATGTGTACAACCTGAATGCATAATTGACAAGATACAAAAAAAAAACCTGACAATCATAGGTATATCTATCTTTTTTTTTGTATGTTTTGACAATTTTTGGAAGATTTTTTAATATGTGGATCATTCTAATTGCGAGTTTATCAGCATATTTCAATGATCTTTCGGGCATATTTTGCCTTTTTTTCCTACATAACTATTCGAGCTCTGGTCACCATACCACAAGCCAACTAACCACTGCGTGAATCATAATTTTTTTTTGTTCGCAATGGTCGAATATGCTTGACCGAACTCAAACGACATGAAAATAAACAGAAATAATAATAAATGTAGAGAAAAGAGTTGAAAGCAAAAATTTGCAGAGATAGCAAATTAAATATTCGCGGGTCTTATTTTGTGCGTTCAATTTCCTTGTCTTGAGTTTTTTTTGGTAAAATAAATTCTCACCAAAGATGAAAATATTACTCTTGAATACTGTTCAGGTGGTTCTATGCGTCATCTATCGACAATGTATGATGCTATCTCTATGTAATTTTCGCATTAGGCCAACGTGTATGATAAATTGTCACGATTGACAAGCATATTGCAGTTAAGTGTGATTAACACAATACGATAAGACGAAATATGTTTATTTTCTTAGTCATCAAATGTGGCCTGATAAATTGTCATATTCCAACGAGACTGATGGACTGCATGGTCTGAATCGAATCTAACTGAACAGCTTATCGGGATTTTTCGTTCGGATTCTTAATCATATTCTCGTGAAAATCAAACCGAATTGAGGAGGTCATGCTTGTGCACACGCATGGGTTTAATATTTTATTTGAAATCTCAGGAATAGATCGGCATCATGAATATATTTCTTTGTAAATATAACATGTTTGTTGATAAAGTAAATATTTACTGAATTACTACTGAAGGTGTTAAAAATGTAAAATGCGTTTGCATTAAGCATACATTAAAAAAAAAACGTTCCATTTATGGTCAAATAGTTTTTTGTGGTTTTCACACCTTTACTATGTTTGTGCAAAAATTTTGACAGCGTACAAAGTATAATGTGTTGGGATATGTAAAGTGAATAATTTTTATTATTTTTCTAATGCGCAAGACGTTTTAAATTCGAAAATATAATTATCTTTTTCCAGTGTAGCATTTATCCAAGAAGATAGAAATTCAACAACAATCCAACCATAGGTAGTCAAAAAAATTGGATAATTTTTAAAAGATCGAAAGCTTTAAATTATAATATTATATTTTTTATATCATTATGATTCCAACACTGCTATTTCTAATACTGAAAAGCCTTGCTTTTCATTAGATCCGAGAAAGCCAACTTTTATGCTTTGTTATACATCGTCGATACCTGTTGTCCAGCCTCCACTACAAATTTTCATTAGTCGGGTGAGTTATGGAGTAACGTCGGATGATAAAACTCATTACATCTAGGCTTGGCTTTTCACCTTCATTACCATCATGACATCGTTCTTGTATCGAAAGTTTGGCGCACTGGGAGTCTTGTTAAAGAATTTGCACGGCGGCAGCGGAAAAATTTTCATTACTTTCGATGGTGGTTGGCGTCTTAATTGCCATGCACAATACTCTTCGAGGAATTCTCTGCGCTGATTTTGTTCCCACTCCTCCTATTGCTTGTGTGATCCTATCCGTGAAGTCGGCACTACTTGTTTTTGTTCTCATCTTAGTTGCCTTCGAAAAACCAATAACTGAGTTTAGAACTGGTTTTTTGAAGTGTTCCTTTAGATTCCCCCTTATTTTTTTCCAGCTCTTTTCCGTTACGTGCAACCTGATCCTTATCACGATCCACTATTCGCTGATGTTGATCTTGAGTTTCAGTTAAGTAATAAAAGCTGATTTCCAGAAGATGTATGCTGAAATTTGAATGTAGACTGTGCATTGTCTAAGTTTTATTTCTTAGTGTCTAATCTCATCTCTCGCTGCACTCCTTTGCACGTTCCATTTAAATCGAATGTTCCTTCTTAGTTCACATTGAAAATGTCAGATGCTCTTAAAGTTAAGGAAAAAGTTCGTATGAAATTGAAAAAGACGGCCTCACACGCGATTCTTCGATAATTTCGTGTTTTGGAGTAACAATTGGGCAGGCAAGCTTCAAAAAGCCATTTTGGTCCTACATCAGTTCCTTCAAATATATGTAGTTCCCTTATTCTTGATTTCATGCATCTTCGAGACACAGTTGCGACAACTCCACAGGCTATTTGCAATCTATTTGCCACCATTTCATTCTCCTTTAAAAATACGTTAACAAATTTGTTTCCTCTTGATTTCTCTCTTACTTCACCAACTCTGTCCGATATCAGTACTAATCCATTGCAAGTTGAATAACTAATGCGGAACCTAGATTCCACTGTTAGTCCTGGTCCTCACGATATTCCCAATATACTGGTGAGATCAATTTCGTTTTCCCTCTGTGTTCTGCTATCTATTATTTCAAAATTAACCTTGTCTCTGTCCTTGTCCTTAGATTTATTCAATTTTTAAATATAGTGATCCGTTCACTGTTTCAAATGACTACCCAATTTCTCTTTTTTGCTGTTTCAGCAAACTCCTTGAGCGCTTTATCTATAACAGAGTATAGCCTTGTTTCCAGCTTTTTCTTGCTGCCAAGCAGCATGATTTTATTAAGAGTCGCCGTTGTGGGGTTTGTTTTCAAATATGGGTTTTTTTTTTCAAATTATGTAATCTCACCCTTCGATTTCCCAACTTCAAGTTGATGTAATATATACGAACTTTTTGAATGCTTTTGACACCGTGAACCACAGCTTGCTTCTACCAAAACAGGAGCTTTTGAAATTTTTGGTTCCCTTTTCTCCTAGTTCTCTTCCTATATTTTAGCTGTCCCTGTAATCACCCTAAATGGCTTTTTTTTTCTTCTATATTTCTCCCACATTCGGAGTTACTTAAGGTTCTATCTTTGGTCCTTTACTTTTTATTCTGTTTGTCAATTATATTCCCCCTATTATAAATGTATCTTGTCTTTCTTATGCTACCAGATTCAAGTTGATTTGGTTGCCCTTTAATACCGGTGTCAACATCTCGAGGTGCCACCAGATGTCTTTCACACATAAAAATGAAAATTAAGTGGCGCCTGGTCCACAGCTGCCCTCCTTGGATCCCGTCGTGGACACAAGGGCGAAGAGCGCTGTAATTCTCTTGATAACGGTGACATAATATTATTAAATTAATAATATTAATATTCAATAAAAGAGCTGATAATATTAATATTCAATAAAAGACATTTTTGCTTAGTAAAGCTATCATAATTTCCTAAAATTTTCTACAAAAAAACCCTAACTGCTTAAAAGTGCCTTTCCGCAAATATTTTCAACGTAATTAAACACAAATCATTCAATAACTCCAAGATTACTAAAATGCAGATAGAGCGTTTATACTACTTAAGGCAGCATAGTCTCTACGCCATTCTTTTTTGCAGTCTTTTTTGCAGTATGAGCTCTTTCAGTATCTTCGAGAGAATCCTAACAAGCATTTTTTCCAAACAAACATTTTATTGGGCTTAAATTAAATTATAAATTTGACATATACCAATAAGTCTTAGATCTAACAGTTTTAAAACTATACCAAGATCTTATTCTAATATTAATGTGTGTTTATTATGTATATGAAATTCTTAATGTTATTTCTAATCTAGAGGAGAAAGCTCAGAAAACCTCTCAAAAAACACTATTTTTGGAACAATACTAGGAGCGGATTAGTCAAAGAGGAGTTAAGGAAATTTGGAATAGGGGTTTAGATGACAGGAAGGAAAAGCAAGATTGCAGTTACTTTCGTCTGTTTTTGGAGTAAAGATTACGTCAAATTTCGTCAGGCCGTTGGAATATATTGGGCTGCCGAGTATACCGTGCCGGTCCTGTGTCTCGAGTGTGGCCTATAATATATCAGCATCTTACCTTACGGCGTAATAAGTAGTGTCTGGGAACCATTCAAGGAAAGGATGTTAGTTGGGCTAACATGCTTGCGAATGAGGGGAGCGTGGTATTGTGGGACGCTTAGTTCATTTCTCACTAGGCTGGTGGGATGGTCAGGACATTTGCCAAAGAATTTCAAAGATAGATTTGTAAGGAACAAATCTATTCATGGGACTTTGGCTGTGGTATAAAGAGTGAGATTGCTATGGAATTTGTAGGAGTTGGGCTTGCGGTGAAGATTGAGACAATGTCGCAGTATTTTCCGCTCCGTTGCTCTCAGTCTCCTCATTTGTTACAGCGGATTTCAGTTGTGCACCCTCCCTCGTTGGTTGGGAGCCTTCAGTTTTGCACCCTCTCCTCGTCAGCTGGGGCTTTGGTTGCAATCAGCTCTCACCATGTCGGTAAGGCTTTCGGTTGCAGTCAGCTCTCACCATGTCGGTAGGGCCTTCGGTTGCAGCCAGTTCTTCCTCGTTGACGTAAGGTCTTCATAGAATAATCTTCCTTCAAACCGTCTTGTCCTCAGTCAAGTCGCGGTGGTCCAGGCTGTGGTACAGGCGCCAGCCTGGACAAGTGTGAGATAAGATCAGACCCAACAGGAAAACTATTGGAAATTATAGAACGATTTAGTTGCTTATAGCAAGTAAGCTTGACGGAATTTTGAAGGTGTGTGGAACAGTGTATGAGGGGTAATATACTGTGGTATGCGTGCAGGACTTTAGTGAGTATGGAGTTCACATGGGGTATTGGAAATAGTTAAGTGTTCAGCATTGCATCCAGGTACGCAACGATGTTATGTCTAAGGCCTGGATTGTTATTAATTTTTAAGGTTATGCAGGGAAGGAGTCGTCTGGTCCATCAGGGAAGCTTAATGTGGTCTCGAATGATGAAGGATTCGAATTTGGACTGGTTGGGAATAAGGTGCCAAGACAAGAAGTAGTTATGAAGTGTGTCGAGGAACACAGATATACGCTCCGCGTTTATTTTCAGGCTACGAGCAGGTGAATAAACAATGAAGTCATCAGCAAATTATAAGATTTCGAGAGGAAGTTTGGGACGTGGAATATCGGTTGCGTAGATGGCGAAAAGGATGGGAGAAAGGGCAGTGTCTTGGGGGATATCGGCTGTATTAGCACATGGGTTTGACAGGATATTGTTTATTTTCACTACCAAGGATCTATTCGAGAGGAAGCTGTAAATAATTTTACACAAGTACGGATGAAAATGGAAGAGGGAGGACATTTGATGTATTCGCCCTTCATGCCAAACGGTGTCGAAGGACAAGCTGTGATGGGAGTACGACTGCTTAGGTGGACTACCAGGTCAGTTTTTAGGGTTAAGAGGGAATAATTGACGAAGTGTTTGGGGAGGTTGGCAAATTCGAATTGTGAAATGACTTCGAATGTGTCACAATGGGACATTACCTGTTCCTTGATGACACATTCAAATATTTTACTGGTAGTGCACTGAAAAAAATCCACATGGCGCCGAGAGCTATGTAACATAGCGCATTATTTATGGCCCCATACGCTATGTACATAGCACTTTGAGCTATGCAATATGGCTCCCCGCGCCATAATGTCACAATCTACATAGCTCGTGGTCCGATGTAACATGGTGCAGCATTTATGGTCCCACACGCTATGTACATAGTACCGTGAGCCATGCAATATGGCTCCCAGCGCCATAATTACATGGCGCAGAAATTATGGCCCCGCACGTCATATTACATAGTGCCATGACATGAGCCATGTAATATGGCTCATGGCACTCCAATTATAACTCGCAGCCATACTGTGTGAGGAGGTGTATAAATGTCAGCAAGCTTCTTGAGTAAAGGAGAGATTTTATTGTAGTAGATTAGTTGGCTGCAATAAAATTGTTTAGCTAATAGAAACACCCCAAATACGATTAGTTTGCCAAAAAAAGGGACGAAGAAACGGGAGGAAAATTAATCAAGTCTTCGTGATACATTGGCAAGCAAATCTTCACGCTGTTAAAATTTCGATAATCAATCGAAATAACTGAGACACGGGTATCAAAGAGTTTTTGCAAATGAATTTTAATCGAATAAAACTTCATTTCAAAAATAAACTGCAAATCGATCGTAATCATTACGCTAAAAAAATAAAATCCGATGCATAGAATTTTAAGTTATTCTTTACCAAAACTCTATTACCTAATCAAAGCTGGAACATACAGCATCTTAAATCCAAATTCTTTCGCATTTGTTCCATTCAAATATAGGTAATTCAAGTCAGTAACGAAAATGCGTTAATAATGCTTGTGTGTATATGCCGTCAATATTATTTATTATTCGTTTTTCAACATTCGTCTGCTGCAAAAATTCCACTTTACGCAATTATTTATCATCCGCCATCAAAGACGTTTGTATGCATTAGGATGATGATCATGACGCTGCCGTTGCTTTGCTGCGCTACTGCCGTCCACAGCCTAGCTACGTACTTACGTCCATACTTATCTCTCTGGCCGTCCGTTTATGAACGTATTCTAATGTACAATGTGCGAATAATTTTTGCGCGAAAGCATCTCACGTAGTATTGAATTTGCGTACATAAACAACACAATGTTATGCATGCTAACGAAATCAAATAATGAGCAGAAATAAAAATTGCAAATAAATTCCACATTGCTACATACTAAACTAGTATCGCACTAGCCAGGCGTCGAGCGAAAGATAGTTTCGCGAACACTGTCGCAAAGCAGTTTTCCACTATGCTTCTGATGAATGCATAGTTGGCGTATGCGAATATCGCGGAACACAATCGCGAATTGAATCGCTGTGTGTGTGTGTGTGTATTTGCAAAACACACATACAATCCGATTGATGAAGATTGTGTTGTGCCAAGTGATCTTTTCATGCACATGATACCCCGGCTACATTTCATTTTCGCTTTTAAAGATTGGCATTTGGTGTAGCCTAGCCAGTGCTCGTAAGATATGTGAACACACTATGTATGTATGTACCTATGGGGCACACACTGCTCGTGTAGATACGATTTGCAAATTTCATATGCAAGTGGTAGTTGTTTGGCTTTTTGAAGGACTGTATTTTGATAAGAATGCGAATGGAATGTCTGGAATGTGACAAATACTACTGAATGCGTGACTTATTCATATAATGTATCTTAGATACTATAAGCACATCTACGTATGTAGATACGAGCTATAGATACATATGCAAAATGTTTGTGAGTGCAAAGATAATTGTGTTTATTTGGTGCTTTGAAAAATTATATACGAGCACTTAATAGTTTTACCATAATATGGCATATGCAAGTTAGTAGGTATGTTGGAGGCTTGCAACATGTGTATGAAGATTATATGAATTGTGGAGTGCATGTTACGAACGACGACGAAGGGTAGGGAGTTGTATGATGGAGTGTGTTGACCATCGAAACAAGATTAACCTAGGAGATATTTTCTTGTTAATCATGCATATTGTTGTCTCTCCCGTTTCAATCGAATCTGCGAGCATGAGATACGAATTATGTCCGCTTGAGTAGCGTTGCCCAATGCCGGAGTGGTGTTAGGATTTGTTACAAAAATGCATAAATTATTAATGCAAATCGTATTGTTGGTGGATATTGGCTTTCAAGATTGTTACTTTTCTTGCACCTGTTGTTGCAACTTTGTATGCAGATTTCCGATTCATGCATTCATGCTGCGAAATTATATTGAGACTGGAATGTAGTGTGAAAACTAATGGATTTCGAGTGGTTGTTGGATCGAACTTATGATTGTATGTAAATAGCATTTGCGCTCGATATGTTCGAGCTAATCGAAATATAAAATTTGGCATGAAACAAATCTTCCGGTATTTTACTACACAAGCTTTTCTTTTAATATTATGCGATACAATGAATCATATTGTGTTTTTCTTTCCATTCAAGACCACGCATACTACAACTCCAACATAAGAAAAATATCTGCTTTTTCGTTTAACATCTATCTCTACAACATATCGACGGAATAAATTTTATGCTTTCATAAGAAAACGTTGCTCCCCATACTAGAAAAAAAATGGCCAGCATATGTGAAGTATATGTTGTTCAGATATCACTTCGCCCGTATAGTTTCGTTTCGATCTTTTGTGATCGAGCGAGATTATAGAGATGGCCTCGCTGTTATTGATGAACAGTAACGAATACATGCATGCATATCAAAAATAAACGGCCATATCACATATATGTATGTATGATTCCGGATTGTCAAATACGTATGCTCGTTGAAATTGACTCCACATACACTACACGCTACTGTCGTCCGTAATATGCATTTGAAATCGAAATGAAATTCGAGAGCTTGATGCAAAGCTGGGCATGATGGGCAATCTGAAAATTTCATCTGTAGCGCAACGAATAAAACTGTGCGCCATCTGTACACTATTAAAGCATCGTTATAGCCAAAGAGAATCATATAAAATGTGAATTGCTTGCAAGTGAGGAGGCATGCATACATTAGCCGCCCGAGATTCCTTCGTTCCACTCGGCATAAACTGTGAATGTTTGGCGCATCTGTTTCAATGCTTTTTTGGCATATCTATCTATTTTTGGGGCCAAAGAGGCAATGCGAGTTATTTGCACGCACACGAAAACTTTCTTGCCGCACCGTCGTCGTGCCTTGTGCAGAAATTATGGGCAAGAAATCTGTTTTGATATACTATGTTTGCTTTCTGCTTTTGCTGTTCAACTGTTAGTTATGTGGTGACTACATAACATCACTTTGCAATCCAACGTGACTATTGTACATTGCCTGCCATATTCGATTGCTCGCTGCTATTCTCTTGTCCACAATCTAACTCTCACCCTGAATATTGAAAATGAAAATGTGCTTTTTATACTATCAATTCAAATAGGTTGGCAGTGATGAGCACAGGGTACTATCAATTGAGTGAGTAGCTTGTAGGTATTTACATAATTAAAAAATTGTAGTGTTTTGTTTCTAACGTTATTGAGGCTACATTTGTTGTGATTGTAAAAGGATTGATATCTCCTTAAGGGGGTATTCCGGTTTTTCGAATTGAGAAAATCGAAAAATTTTTTTTTGCATTTTCTTATTCCACTATGATCATATAATCTTGCTTTAAAATTTTATCGCAGTATCTGTTTTCGTTTTGAAGTTATTCGCATTTCCACCACTATCATCTCTGGAAAATCCCCGGCACGCTCGAGGCGAGAGTGTTTGAGATAAAACTTTAAACGCGATTTTCTCAAAACCATCTTTTCTCAACTTCTTGACAAGATTTCTCGAAAACGGTCTTACAGAATTTAACGAGTGATATATCAAATTATTCGCTATAATTTAAGGAAAAAGATGAACTACGATTGTGACGATACAAAACAATTAACTATAATTTTTAATAAAAAAAACTAAAAAAAAAAGGAAAAATTAGAAAATTTTTTTTTTATAAGCTGCCATTTTTTGACGAATAATTGGATATTGATAAGCGTAGCTCATCTTGTAACGGGTATTAGTAAAATAGAGTAAAATGACACCTCATTTGCTAATTTCAGATAATTCAAACGGACGCAATCCTGCCAGGATTGATTTTCAAAGGTCAACTTCAAGCCCTCATAACAACAACAATATTCAACTTTTTTTTTTAAATCCAAGTTTTTTCTAAAGTTTAAATCCTGCAATAAACGCAAAATAAAACCATATCCATTGAGTATTTATTTTTATGTATTAAAATTCATATTGAAATAATGAACGATTATCGCGTGAAAAACCGGAATACCCCCTTAAGGAGAGATATCCACCTAGAATGGTCGGCAAAATCGATTTATTTTTTATTGCATTTTCGTGAAGATACAGGTCTCAAAAATATCTGGTGAAAACACCAAGTTAATATTTCTATAAATAAGCTAGTTACAGCCGATATAATCAAACGTGTTTTACGAAGTATGATACGATAGTTAATAACATTCATTAGGCTGCTTCAAGTATTGTTCAATTGGTGTTAAAACAAGCTGTAAAAGAAGTACAACGGGAAATAAAAGCAAAATTCGAGTGCTGGGATAACCAAACTAACCGTTTTTGGAGATAGTACGGGGCGAAAACGTGGTTTTACCTCATTGTAGGGAGTTGAAGTTCTCATTGGACAGTTTACAGGAAAAGTTTTTGATATTCTTGTAAAATCCTCTTATTGTGCTAAATGTAACTATTGGAATAAACTCGAAAATACTGAGCAATGTGAGGAATGGAAATCGAATCACGATGGAAATTGCCAGGCCAATCATGATGGATCGGCAGGTAAAATGGAAGTAGACGCCATGAAAGAATTGTTTTCACAATCTGCCGAAAAGTATAGAGTTATGTACACTAATTACGCTGGGGATGGTGACTCTAAGACGAACACGGGATTAGTGAATGCGAAACCGTATGGTAACGAGATTGAAATTACAAAAAAAGAATGAGTGGGTCACGTTCAAAAGCGATTGTGAACCCTTCTTCGCGAATGAAAGAAAAAAGTCCTGGAATCAGCAGCAAAAACAAATTGAGGGCAAAGTTTATAGATATACTGAAGATTTACTATGGCTTAGCTATTTGCAGAAACTGTGCCTCCAAGGATGAAATGAAAAAAGCGATACGGGCAACATTTTACCATTACGGCTCAACAGACAGCAGGCCTCAACAACATTTCTGTCCCGAAGGCCCCGAATCGTGGTGCCAGTTGCAACGAGCAAAGGCTAAAGGAGAACTGGAAAATGTTCGTCACAATTATTGAACATTGCCAAAAATGGTGTTAGATGTCATCAAACCAGCAAACGAAGACCTCAGCAATGAAAAATTGTTGGAACGCTGTGTTGGTCGATATACCCAAAACTGCAACCAACTTATTTGGACAATAGCCCCAAAAACGATGAACAGCGGGGCCAAAATCGTTAGTATTGCAGTATATCTTGCAACATGTACATTCAACAATGGTTTCACCTCATCGCTGGAAGTCATGAATGTGTTAAGAATATCGTTCGGATCGGGAGCGCACTTGTACGCAGCGCAAGAAGACGAAACTTGCATAGCGAAAGCCGAACTGCAAGCGCAAGAACAGACGAAAGAAGGTTGAATACGGCGTCGGCAAGACAATTTAGAAGCCATGAATATTCCGTAAACAGTAAAAGACTTACACTATGGGCCTGGTATCGATGATTCCATGTTAGTTGACAAATTTAATGATTTATTCAGTCCTAAATTTTCAAACGCGTTTTTCTTCAAAACACATTTTTCAAATCGGTACCCAAAATTTCTCGGAAACCAATTAACTGATTACCTTAATTCTTTTTGTGATTATTTTATATAACATTATCTAGTACTTGTCATAGGATTTTTCTTTTTCGTTACTTAGTTTTTGTTTTATAGCCAAAATAATATCTAATTTTTGGTCAAAAAATCACTATTCATGTTCAAACGTCCGCCATTTTGTCATTAATCGATATTTTCAAAATCGGCTATGACACGAACTAGATTATAGTATCTAATTTAATAATTTTTTTCCATTTTTTTCTTCAGATAATTTTTGAACAAATGCCAGTGGGTACCGTTAACGCTGTTTTTTTTACAGCGCTCCAAGGATCATACAATATCCTTGTATATTTTTTATATTTTTAAATAAAAAAAAATTAAGCATACTTTTGAATGTGTATACTTTTAGATAATTAAACTCCCAATCCGATATTTCAAATAGTTTTCCTTACAAAAATGCACAAAAATGACCGTTTTATCCGGCTCCTAGGTGTATATCTTCCCTTAAGAAATTATCGCATTTTTAATGTAGCTATAATTTTAAGATTTTTGGTATTTGTTTTGAGATTATTTAGATTTTTTTCATATTTAATTTTCTTGCACATTTTTTTAAATTTATTTACTTTTCATACATATTTTTTAAACACATCCGTATATTATTGATTTTCTTATGCTATACAAATTTATTATTTATTTATTCACATTTTTATTTTCAATATATTTGTTTTTCAAATTTACAGCTGTGGACATACACATAGTCACAAAATTGAAGGCACAAGCAATAAATATGAAAACTCTTAGTCGTATATAAACTAATGTCACTTTGTTATCACAATTTTTTTTATTTTTTATTAAATTGAAGACTAAGAATACAAAAATGAATAAAAAAATTTATCAAATTCAATTTTTTAGTGTTTGCCCGGCATGTATTCAATTTTTTTAGAGTCCAGGTTCGGACGAGAGTCCGCGCACCAAGCTTTGAGTTCACCTAGCTCTGATTTAGGCACCCGATTTATATCAGGGGTAAAGTGATTCGTGGAACTAATCACTCCACACTCGTATTCACAATGATTGAAAAATTGTAATGAAGCTCTTCTACCAGCTTCAACCCCTAGACCCGTACGAGGGTTGTCGTGGGATTACTTTACTTCACTTTTTAATTTAAGGCATTCGAACGATTTAAAGAATCGTTCGAAGTTGTTATAAATGTATGGCAGCACTAAGTATGAAATATACTTGGTGGAAGGATTTTAAATATGGGTTGAATAACAGCGTCAATATCACTAAATTGATTTTGGGTGCTGCACTTGCATAATACACGGTTTTTAATCCCACAGAGCACGACAGTCGCTAGTATTAATTAGAATATTTAGATTATTGAAAACAATGACCCATGCAGTAAACAATAAGTAAACTAAATCTCCGAAAAACATGATTTTAATAAAGATTCCAATGGAAAAAATCAGCAATGAGGGCAGAAGCAACAATTAAGTTCAGAACACTTACAGTTGGGGACAAAACTCTCCATACACCCTCAAAATTTCATAAATTTAGTAGAAAATGCAAATATTTATGAGAATTTTATTTGCGACTTTACTGCAAATGTATTTTTGTTAACATAAATTTAAAAAAAATTACACAAATTAACTTATAACCGTAAAAATACCAGAAAAAACGAAATTCAGTAGGGACAAAAGTGTTCATACATTGATCAGATAGTGTACTCTGGTCTTCATTGCATTGCTTTACTGTTGTTTTTCTTTAAAGAACCGTTGTATTTCCTATGAAATGCATGAATACGATCTAATCTGTGAGCAAAGGGAGTGAAAAATGAGCAAGCATAAGGAAGTAAGTGTTGAAATAAAAAATGTAATTATTGCTGAGCACAGAAATGGAAAATCATGCCGCGCAATTGGAGTTTTGTTTAATTTATCTCATGCCACTGTCCAATACATTCTTCAAAAGCATAAAAACACAGGATCCGTGGAAAATAAGCCAAGAAATGGACGACCAAAGAAACTTTCCAGGCGGTATATCAGCATGATCTTAAAAGAGGTCGACAAAAACCCAAGGATCACCGGTCGGCAACTGGCGGAACATGTTGCTAATACTTCGAATAAGTGTGTTCACCCTAAAACCATCCGAAGAATCTTACGTTCCGATGGATATGCAAGGTAGCTTCGACTTGTATTGCAAAGCAAAACTGTCTTATTTACTGATGAAAGCAAGTTAAACTTGTTCGGTAATGATGGCAAAGAAAGAATCTGTCGAAAAAAGGGAACAGCATTGCAACTGAAGAATTTGATACCAACAGTAAAACACGGCGGTGGCAATGTGATGGTGTGGGATGGAAATGCAGCTGGTGGGGTTGGCAGATTGGCCTTTATGGACGGTAATATGGACCAATACTATTATAAAAGACTGTTAGAAGAAAACTTGCAACCTTCCGTGGACAATTTGGGTCTTGACCGGCCTTGGATATTCCAACAGGACAGCGATCCCAAACATACTGCACGCTTTGTAAAGAACTGGTTGCTTTATTATGCATCAAGGCAGCTGTATCCTCCTCCTCAGTCGCCAGACTTAAACCCCATTGAACATATTTGGGAACTTATGAAAAGAAAAATCTCGAAAATTCACACCAGCAGCAAGGAATCACTCAAAACTGCGCTTCAACAAGCCTGGGAAGAAATAACTCCGGAACTCACTAAAAATTTGGTGAATTCAATGCCACGACGGTTGCAGGCTGTTATTGATGCCAACGGTGGCCCAACAAAATATTGAGATATAAAATTATATTAAATAATGTGGAATTTTCAGTTCAATTACATAATGTATGAACACTTTTGTCCCTACTGAATTTCGTTTTTTATTGTGCTTTTACGGTTATAAGTTAATTAATGTATTTCTTTTTCAAATCTATGTTAATAACAATACATTTGCAGTAAAGTTGCATATAAAATTCTCATAAATATTTGCATTTTCTACTAAATTTATGAAATTTTGAGGGTGTATGGAGAGTTCTGTCCCCAACTGTAAGTTTTGAAAGTAATAAATCAGTAATTACTCAACAAAACTAAACTTTTTATTGAGCTACAGATATATTTTTGTTTTGTATTTTGCAGCCAACCAAAATTGTTTACGAATTTCAAGAAAACCGGACTATAATTTTTGAACCAAGTTCTTTCAACCAAGTCTTTTGAACCAATTTTCAAATATTCAGATGTATTATTTATTATGTGTTAAGCAAACAAGAATAGAAAGAGCTGCCAGTGATCAAATCTGAGATTTCATAAAATATTTCAAAAGATATTAATATCGTGTGATTATACTAAGCCAAAGAATTTAAAGTATTCGCACAAATCCCAAAATAACATATTGTGCATTACATCCTGCATGAGATGAAAAAGAATTAGTAATATTTCTCCGAACCACATTATTATTAGCCATCCTCGAAACAAAATACAGATACATATGTAGATACATAAAATTATGTTACAATTGCCAGAAAATATCTACCTATATATCTGCAAATATAAACAAATGCAAACGATGGAAACACACAGCACATTGCACCACACAAAATAGTCTGGCACTCAAAGAAATCACCTTCCAATCCAGCAATTATATATTTAGGTATTTTTGTGTGTGTGTGTGTGTGTATATCTAAACTGCCAATTAACAACTGTTTCCGTGAATTAGCGCATCAATTCCGTTCAATTTGGCAATTTTCGACGGCGAAAAAAAAATCGAATTAATTCCAATCTACCCACTAACATTCGTCTCTATCGCAACAACAAACTGAAATTTATCGAATAATTTTTCATCTTTTCGTGATCGCGGCACCAAGTTAAGTTATTTGTCGTATTCGTTAGTTCGTTTTGAGTGAAATTTGAAATGTAAATTATTGTTATCTTTGCATCTTTTCAATATTTGCGAACGGACATTCCACACATAATTTTTTTCGCTCTCGTCGAGTTGCCGTGTCGTTGTGCTAATGTGAAATTGTAGCTTTTGTGCTGATACGAATACGTATTATCAATTTGCAAATATGTACATACATGTCTAAGATAAATGTTCGCAAAAATGTGGGAACGGACTAGCTAATGTATGTATTTGAATATTTGAATTATGAAAAACATAAAGATAAAATGTTCGATGCAAAGTGATCTTGAAGAATAGATAATTCTATCGTTTATTTTTCATTTTTTCTGGTTCGTCTGTATCTACGGGCAAATATCTTTAGGTTGAATTGAGAGTACTGGCGATAACGGTATGGCGTACATTTATATCTCACAGTCGAAAACATACGATACCACTCCAATAAATCTTCATTTTATTCAGGAAAAAAACAAAAGATGCTCGTCTCATCATCACCTATTCTCACTTCCAAATGATTCATCTTTTTTTTAAACAAACGCACGACTGCTGACTGTTCGAAAGATTTGTTCTCAATATTTTCAATTTTAGGTTTGCCAAAATAAAGCAGCAGCCGAGCCCAATCTGAACTGAAATTTTACGCAGAAAATATCTGGAATGTTCCGTTTGATAAAAAACAAAATAATTGAAAAGGCGAGACTGAAAAACGAATCTTTTGTTTATAAATTTGAGACCGTTTGGCTGCAAATTACAGCAGCACGCTGCCGACGAACCGATCAGATGTTTCTGATCTCGTTTCGTCTAAAATACAGATCGTTTAGAGAACAAATATAATTTTATCATCTCGAATTCCAAATGTGAAACATACAGTAAACAAAAATTCAAATGGAAGATTTTTCTTTCGATTTTTTCGAGGATCGATTTGATGGGGATCTGTTGCTGGGCTGAAAGGAAGGTGTTAATTTTTCGTTGTGTGTGCAGTTTAATGAGCATTTTAACATCAGATTAGCGAAGGTATGATGATTTTAGGCTCTGGATCGATGATGAGGATACAGTTTTTGTGGCTTGTGCTATAGAGATTTTATTTTGATATTGGAATTGTGAATTTTAAACATTGCGTAACCAAACAGGTTAGTCACTTGGTCCCATGTTTGCATCTAGATCTCGACCCCAACTAGAAACAAACCAATTCAGGAACAGGTATAACCAACAACTGGAATTCTGTTTATTTTTTACGATATAGTAGGGATTACCAGTTCCATATCTTAAATTTAAATGGCATTATCATACTATTTACCATTTCGAATTCTATAATAAGACAGATCTACAAAACCAGTGTCTGCCGAAACAAAGTCTCTAATTTCGCAGAGGCTAGAAATCCTGAAAATCGATGATAAGTTGTGCAATCAAGTTTCCAATCGCTCGAATCGCCAACATAACGAAAACTGATCTGCTGAACACATGTTTCGTTATCAAATCTTTTTAAATTATTCCATGACAATTGATCGGATCGTACACACACATATTATGTGTTTTCCGTGTTTCTATTGACCCGCATTGACATGAATCTACGTATCTTTGAACAGCCTATCCAATTACGCACAGGTTACTGAAATATCATGTCCATCGGATTAGTACGGTACTCGGTTTGGAAGTAAATGTCAGTGAAACATCAAATTTTCACATTATTGAAATCAGGCCCACATCACAAAACGTATGCGATAGGTTACAGAAAGCATGCCACACATTTACATAAATATGCTGGCGGAGAAGAAGAAGAAGAAGCTAATGAACAAATTATTGTGGAAATTTGTTGTCCTTCACGACAGGGCACCTACATGAATTCCACACATACCTACGCATAACGCAATTAACAGGTCTGTTCTGGGCTTCTGTTTCAAACCACAGATTGTCGTCGATTTTTATGGATAGTTTCTGAAGGAATAAATTCCGAACAGTGCTCACAAATCGAATGTATTACCAGTTTGAAAAATATTTTACGAGGCATAAGTCGTTTTGTCAGTCGTGCGCATTATTAGCATTTAACTAATCTGTCAATCGACTCGCTAAATTGATTATGCTAATAGCCATTGGAATGTGGTAATATAATAATAATTACCTCGAAAGCAAAGCGAGTTGAAGTAGCAAGTTTGGGTTTTTTTTTCAAAATCGATGCAATGATTTTATTTGCTGTGTAGATTCATTTTTTTATAGGGATGTGAAACCAGATCAGACTGTTTTATTTTATTCTTGGAGAATTGAATTGAATTGAATCTAGCGCACCTGAACCGCTATAAATACTAATGTTCGATGAACAATAGAAGAATTGTGCAGATTTCGAGTGCATATTCTATCACACGTGTTCCAACCTGTTTCGAGTGCAAAACCAATTTGATCTTAAAAATGCATTTAAACTCATAGGGTGGAAGGGACTTCAGGATTAGCACTTGCATGAATTTCAAGATTTAGGAAAGCCAAACACTGCAGAACTTTGAAAACAGCATAACATAATCTAAACAAAGAAAATTCTTAGTGCTTGCAACACTTTACCAGCACTGCAACTAAAAGTGTCCCACAATTATCTCACGTCTAAATCAAATAATTCGATTTTATCCGATAATTTCGTCGAAAGTTACAGGAATAGAAAGATGTTTGGGATCAAAAAACGAAAGATGTTTGGGACCGAAAGATTTCTAGAACTTAGAATATTTTAACATTCGTAACTTATTTTCATTGTAAATGTTCGCGATATGAATACTTAATGTAAGCATTTATTCAAACGAAAATAGCAAAAACGCTTCGGGCTGGCAACCCTTCGCTATCATCAAAGCCAAAAATATATCACACCTGCCTCACATTGAAATCAACCTACTCTGCGAATTTCGTTTTGATCCGATGACTCTATTGGAAGTTATAGGGGTACAAAGAAATTTAGGGTTACCAGTCGCAAACGTTTTCAAATTTTCGTAAACTTAATATTTGTTGTTTACTGTCGCTACAAGATCATTACCCTTTAAAAGTTTTACGATAAAATCGCTTAATAAAGATATTGCAAATAAATACAAAACCATCAATAGCTGGCAACCCCATCATGGGTTTTTAACCAGATTCTTTCTGAATAATGCCTATAAAAAGTTATATTTATCATATGAAATTCGTTTTGATTTCATGCACTGGAAGTTATAGGGCAAAAAGCTTCATTTTCCTGAGCGAATTTTCTCAAAACCCAAGACACCTAAATGACTATAGCTGGCAGCACCAACCGAATTTTTCAATCAAATTTCTACCAAACACGGCTTAGAGTAAGGTTCAACTACTGTATCAATTTTATGAAAATCTGGTAACTGAATCAGAATTCTTAGGGCAAAAAGCTGGTTTTTTTCTTTATAATTTTTCAAGATGGCACCACTGGCACAGAGTTGCTCGAATACTCAAATCGCTTCTATCAGACCTGGTCCTACTTAATACCAATACATTCTGTGAATTTCAAGTGTATCTGATAATTGGGTCGTGAGTTCTCGTGAACATAAGTTCTTGGTGCTTAAAATATAGGTAAATTGGAGGAGGGTTACCGTTCTTGTCCGATAAGAAATTTCAATATTTTTGCTTCGGTTGTATAGACAAAGTATAAGATTTCTCTATGAGTTGATTTTCACTGTAAAAGATGAAAATTTTTTAGGAGAGTCGATGGTTTGAAGGTTTTCACTTTCAATGCCTGCCGTAGCTGCAGGATTGCTAGCACGTTCATAAAAAACTACACGAGTATACATCTTACTAACATCAATATGTCAAATCGAATTGTTTTTTGTGGGATGATTCAAATTGAAAATTTCAACAAAGTGGTTTTGAAAGTATGCACTGATTCTCATCAGACATCAGCTCATAAGGTGCATGCAAAAAACAATTCGGTTTGATTCTGCTTTCGGAGGCTTATTCCGCAAAACAATCGAGTTTCCCGTATCAAATATTCTCTGCTTTGATAAGCATTAGAGACGATATAAGTTGTCTATGCTAATTTATAGACAAGTGGAGAACCGTGATCACAAACCAATAACCTTTATCAATATGTCTTTTAAGTTTCATAATGATTTGATAATCTGGTCAAAAGTTAGCGCAATTCAAAAATTTTCAAATTTTCCCAATCTCGTTTTAGGCGCCTAGCGCACACATAGGGCTAAAAATTTCAAAAATATTATCATATTCACATTAAAAACGCGTTTGAAATTTATTCTATAGACTTTGTTTTGCAAAAGTTATTTGTTGACAGAATAATAGGTGTATTTAAAATATAACCAGGTCCTCTCGTTTACTTAAGGAATATCCACACTCCACTACTTACGCAGCTAATGAGCCGATAAATAGATGCTGCAGGATATTCAATAGCATAAGTAATCTGTATTCTCCAACAGTCTCAAAATTATCCTTCAAATCCTCCCTTTTCAAAGCCATCCGCAACCCTTTATCCTAAGCTATATGTTCAATGTTTTATTTATTTATTTGTTATTTATTAATTTGTTATTGATTTATCTTGTTAATTATTTTATTTAATTTTTCGTTTTATTTCTATGTACTCGTAATTTCCAATTTTGTTTTTTTACTGTTTACGTTACTTGTACCTTGCTTGGTTAAGAAATAAAATAAAATAAAATGGCCGCCGGCGCCAACGGGTTAAAGATTATTAACTTTTGTCATTTTGTGCATCTATTGACATTGTACTTATTCAATGTAGCCTCCATCAGCTTCAATCACGGCCTCCATTCGCGGTCTGAAGCGCTCGCACGCCCTCTGCAATTCTGCGCTGTCAATATTGGCGAACGCTGGCTCAATGGCGGTCATTAATGATGTCACATTTGGATGTCAAGACTTGTTGGTAACCCTTTCAATCACGCTCCATACGTAATAGTCCAAGGGATTTAAATCTGGACTATTCGGAGGGCAAAATTCCTTAGACCAGAACATGTCAAAGCTGTCCGAGAGCCAGTTTTGGACCAAATAGCTCGTGTGAGCTGGAGCCCCGTTCTGCTGGAATACGTATGGCCTTCCAGACGCCACATCTTCTATCCATGGCTTGACTATATTTTTCAAAACTCTCAAATATACTTCTTTGGTCACAGTTTGTCCTTTTTGGAAGAAATATGGTGACTAGACACGGCACTCAAGACATGGGCACTGGCCGAAAATTTCGTTCTAGTGACAACAGGGACATCTTCCAGGTCGTGAGCAAGCCATCGATCGTTTCTCCGATCGATTCTCCATTTGTCTAACCTTGATCGTGTAAAAATAATATCGAAGCCCTCCTCAACGATTCTCCACATGGTAGACTCGCTCACATTCACAATAGACGCCAGTTTTCGTAACGATAGCCCCGGGTTTTCCAGAATCAGCTCTTCATTCTTTTTAGTGACTTCAGGGGTTATCACGGTGTGTTCTTTTGAGTGCCGCTTTCTTGCCGGTGTACTTGAACCTTCATTTAACTGTTCTTGAGCTTTGTACTTAGTAACAACCTCATATACAGTTGATTTCGGATATCGGAAAAATTGAATAATCTCCCGTTGACCGTCCAGCGCGAAGACTTTCGAATATCGCGGCTATTCGGTTATACTCTTGAGTCATTTTTGACAGACTGACAATTTTGAGGTAAACATCTTTTACTTATGTCCGCTTACTACTCGTACACAAACGGCGACCTCTGGTACAAACACAATATAGCGGGAAATTCAATTTGAAAACTGTCCGGATTTTGGTAACGCACCCTGTATTACTTCCACACTGTAAATATTTAGCTTAGACGTATGAACAGGAATACTTGGGAGGAGACTTATGGTACGACTTTTTCTCAGACTAGTTGTAATCAGCTAATTTAATACTTGATTTTTTTGAAGAAACGACTGCCAAGCTGAATCAAATTGCTCTGTAATACTGTCGTCATTGGTTTTAGTATCTGGCAAGGTGTAACAACCTCAGCCTTATCGTATTTTGCTACGTTAGCCCAGCGTGTGGATAACTAAATCTGCAAATTCGGATCTAGATAGTATAATTCACCGTTATATATAACCTGATACGGAACTACATTTCTATTTACAGAGCATTGTGTCGAAAGCCCTCATTTAAAACATCACTAATTACATATTTGCAATATTTTATACGCACATAGATATGAGTATATCAATAACATGCTTGATAATGTATTACTTTAATCTCGCATAAAAAGCCAAAAACCTCGAATTCAACTTATCATCACTCGACAATCGTAAAAATAAATCACCCAGAAAAACAATACTCCAAAGAAAACAATTTACAATTTTGTTGGCATATGTGTTTACGTCAATTAGAATTCGTGTCGAATAAAAGAATGTGTCAGTTTTTTTTCTTCTGTTTTGGTTGTATTCATTCAAAGAGATAAGCAATCATCTCCATCATTTTTGCGTCGAGCAGAAGCGAGAAGAAATCGTCGTTATTCAATCGTGTGAAGACGACAAAGAAAAAAAAAATCGGGGAAAAAAAATCCAGTCAAAACCCGATGAAAGCCAATCGTAAATGTAAAATAAGCATTAATGCTAATCTATAAAATTGAAAAAATTCCTGGAACCCAATCGAATAGCGAAAGAAGCGAATGAACGACGAGGAGAATCGCGATGAGGAATTCACTAAAAACCATACAGACAATACACACCAAACGGACTAATAATAAAATCGTCGATTTCGATCGAAATTGAAATGATCTGTTTGGTTGATCGGATGGACCAGCCAGCCGGCCGGGTCGGCCAGTGGCCACTTCTGCCTGCCTAGCTGGTTGGCTCGCTGCCTGCCTGCTTGCTTGCTTGCCTGCCTGCCACGGAAAAATGAGATATCTTCTCGAAACGAAAAGATTTACAGATAGACCAAGCTCACATCGGATCAACAGAGCAGATCGAATTCTTTTCTTTTTCGGGATGCTGTGCTGATGGGCTTTCAATTTAATGTATGTATGTATGTGTTGTATGGAATTGGTGGATTTTAATGAAATTTTCATAAGAAAAAATTCTGAGAATTTTCAAAATGGAATTTCTTCGTTCTTTCCAATTGATGGAGATGATCCTTTTGTTTGTTTATTTTCGAATTCTTTCAAAGAAAATTAGATCGATGGTCACTTTTTTTTCTTCTCTCGCTCCTTCGATGATTTTCCTGTTCTATAAATTATGAGTGTTTGGTTTTTGATCTGGTTTTTGTCTTCGTGTGGCGGTGATAGTGGTGGTGTTGAGACTTCAGTTGATAGAAATTTTGCTAGTGATAATAAATATTGATGTTTATTTGATAGGCTTCGGGTTCTTTCTTTGGTTCACGGGTAGGTATGGAACTTTTGTTTTGAATTTTATTGATAGCCGAACTGTAGATTAGCTGGAAATTTCCGATGGACATTACTTCCATTGAAATATATTGTGCCAAATTTTTTAAATCAAGCTTCAATTTCATAGAAAAATCTGAAACATACTGCACTTTTTTTTTGAGGATAATACCAAAGCACCTTTTGGAGGAAGACACACGCGGAAAGCCAATTTTAATTATTTCATTATTCTTTAAGTGTTTTACTTTTTTTGTTATTTTTTTTTAAGCCTAGTGGCCCAGTCACCGATAAAGCTGTGATGAGACATTGAAAATTAGTGGTGTGCTGATATTATGCCCTGTCGCCGGCTGTTAAGACAACACAAGACGAACAAATACATTCATCAGCATACGACAGGATTCGAACCCACGAGCAGCAGATCGCTACTTCGGATTGACGCCTTAGCGAGCAGAACTACCGGCAACTAACGATTTTGTAAAGTTATTTGTGTGCAAGCGTGGTCGACGTGACCAGGTTTCGTGTAAAGCAATTTCTGTGGGATGTAATTGGAATCGTTTGCACGAGGTCCAACCCGGATAACGCGAAATGACCTGAAACATATGAGTTCTTTAGTTGCAAAATGAGACTGAAAGGTTTTTTGAAACTTTTCAGAAACAGCAAAAAACTATATTTTCTTTCCTGGTCAATATATCAAACCCATTTTTTTTTAATAAATTGAAAATAAAAAACTACACAATATTACAAATTTTCATAAACTATGGATTATGTTAAATATTAATTAATTAGCATTTACAGTTCATCAGGTCGCGTTTTGGAACAAAATCGCCTTCAGGTGTGGTTTTGGAACGAAACGTCATGTTGGAGTCGGGTTTTGGAACAAAACAAAAACAATTATATATTTTTAATTTTTTATTTTTGCCTGTATTTCCCAAAATCAACTTCCACAATTTGAATCCTTATAATTTATCTTTCAAACATAATCAAATTAAAAAGTAATAAACACACAACGATAAAAAGATAAACAATCAATCAATCAGCATAGAAGCAAAATGACACAACTTCCGTCAACGCACACATTTAATGTGTCGGCGCACGATTTCTAAGAACAAACATGTGAAGTCGCAATCAGTATGGTCAACTTTGAAATATTTCTTATCATTCTAGAAAAAGCCCGCTTAATTTAAAACAAGATTAATAATAAAAATAACCATTTAAAAATATGTGACCAACAGAAGTTTGGCCTTTTCTTAAAGTTAGAGCATTAGGTCGGTTTTTGGAAAAAATAACAAGAACCGTTTCCGACATTGCTAAGGTTTGAGTCGCTTTTTGGAACCAAACCGTTCAAAATATTAGACGGCATTTTGAAAGAAAAAATCTCTGTTCAGGTCGCGTTTTGGAAATAAGGCTGTTTTTCAAATCACTTTTTAAGGCATTTAGACTGGGTTTGGGATAAAATAAAGTGCACAAATCGATTCTTGAGAAGATTTCCTATAAGAAATGGTGTTTAACTCAGTTTCGTAAAAAATCGCTTGAGTCTCATTTTGCAACTAAAGAACTCATATTATATACACGGCTTGAATGATATTGATAGCCGATTTGATTTGATGCACTGGCAGGTTAGGCACTTCTGGTTCAATATTGCAACGAAACGACTTGTTTTGGGCTGAAGAATATGGCATTCTGCACCTAGTCGCATCTGTACACAAAACCTCCGTCCAGAGTGACATCTGAGCGTGAATGGCTCCAGACTAATGTCATGTAAACCTCCGTCCCGTAAAAACCCTTTGAACGTCTCCGTACGTTCAAAGTTGGCAACATTTGGTTGGTGGTGTAGGTTCGGTTGACATTGTTCCCGATTAGCGCTGATCTGGCTCTGAGCACCAGAGCCAATGAAAGCTGCTGCCAACCCTCGCATGGCCTCCCTGCTTGGCATAGACTATAAACATGAACATATATAATTAGAAATAGCCTCGATTACAAATTACTTTGTGTCACTATCGCCGAAGAACTGACAGAAGGACAAACGAGCAAAGAAACGTGGATGGCAGAACTAAAGGAGGGAAGGGCATCCATCGAAAAATTGGACTTTTCGAGGAAACGAAGGGTCCTAAGAGCCCTTCCTCACGCGGTAGACGCTCTCAAGCGAATCGATAACACAGAAAGTCGAAAGTAAAAAGCAATACGTGTGACATCACTGGCAAAGTAGCTAATAACTGCACCAACCATCCTCTTGAAATGCCGAAAAGATATTTTGAGGTTATTTCGATAGGACTTGAAACCCCACACTTGAGCCTACCTCCACGAAACTTCCCTAAAAGGGATTATACTAGGCGCGAATGGACCGTCGAAGACGAAGTGCTTACCAAATACAAGGGGATCCTTCGTAAAATCCTGCAGGCCACCTCATTGATATAGTGAAATGGCAGTGCAAGTGATTATACCCGCAGTTATTCCGGATGTCGCTCAGCCCCGGAAGAATAAAACGACACCCGAATCTAGTCCTGAGTAAATACAGGAGATCAGAATTAGGAAACAGCCTGTGGCTCCTGAACCTGGTTTATGGATGACCTTGATCAAGAAGAAGAGCAGGAACAGCTCTTCTAAAAAGACTCCGAAAACATATACAAAGCCGAAAGAGATTCAGATATACTGCCTGGAACAAACATAAAAAGCGGAAAAAATTAGACGGAAGTAAACACAAAAAAGGGAAAGGCTTTGATGGTTAAACCAGATCCAGAGAAAACGTAAGCTGAGGTGCGGCTCATAAAGAAGCTCAGCTGGACGCAATCAAAACACAAGTCCGGCGAATAACGAAGAAGACGGAAAGGGGGTTTTATTGGAAATCACATTGTGTGATGATCATATGAGACTCCGAGACTCGATCCGAAAAGCTGTCGAAGACCAAGGCAAAGTGTATAGAAAGATAAGTGGGTGAACTTCTTCCATTTTCCAGAAAAAAACACTTTGACCTTGGAATTGCGCCTCCATTTACGCAATGCATTATCTGTCAAAGCAACCTGAGTTAATGTTGGTATTTTTTGCGAGAGTCAGCCATATGTGAGCAACGTAAAATCTAGCCTGAGTATGTAGTTGTCAAATCTTATGTTGCACCTCTTTTTGCTCCATGCGATTTCTTCCAATTTTCCAGGCTGAACAACAATACAATCTCAGGCCGGTTCACTGGATTTTTGGTCCGTATACATATGCGGAGTCCGCACGCTGGTTTTTACGCTGTGACCAAGGGCCCGTGAAACTAATGACCCCTAGAGTCAAAATCGAAGTTATAGAACTCGATAGGCTTACGTCTCATGAAGAGCTGACGGCAGCTATAGAGCTTAGGGGAAGAAGGAAATAGCGAATTGAGGATCACTATGCTTTCCTTCAAACTCAAGGGAGAGAAAAGGACGGTGGTAGAGCTGGACGAAGCACTGAAAATCTTCACAGCCGGTAGAGTCAGGCTGGGTGTGCTACATTTGCGACTGACAAGATGGGTAGAGGTGGTACATCGCTGCCGGTGACTGGGCTACGACCAAAAAAGGGTAGCTGCAAAGACCCAGACTGAAAATGTAATCATTCCGACAACCTGCTCTGCGGAACCTAAGTGCTGTGGCTGGCACGAGGCATAACATAGGTTCGAGTTGTTGGAAGATGTTCGATGACATACTTGACGCCAAGAAGAGACAACAGGGGAGAAAATTAGGGTTCATCAAGGAAACCTCCAGCACTGCAGAGCAGTCGACGATTTTCTCATGCAACCCGTCTGCGAAAAAAGGCTCAGATAGTCTTGATCAGTGAGTTTTACAGGAGGAGAAACTCACCTACGTAGTTTTCGGATAACACAGGGTACGCGACGATCTGGATTGCTGACGTTTTCAGCGCAGGTATCCGTGGTGTGCGACTAAGTTGGGGCTCACCTATGGATGAAATACGGAGAGATAGCCTTTGTGAGGTATTAATTTTCTCCGATCGACTCAATGCACTCTCTGTAACATCGACGGCCATATCATAGTCAGGGGCGACTTCAATGCTAGGGCTTTGGAGTGGAGAAAATACTCGAGGACGGCCTATTGTTGAGATGGTGCCGAGGTTAAACTTGTTGGTGCTAAACACTTCAAACAAAGATGTTTAGAGCGGGTATTACCAGCGTCCAGCGCGGTTTCGGAAAATGCTGTTTTGGTAGTATGAAAGGTAATCCCGATTGATCTACTTGCGCGAGAACGCAGAGAATTGTGCATCACTCGCTCTGAATAGAAGCTCTAGTCTATGCACGAAAACGAACACTTCAGGTTTGTCAGGAGAGCTGCAGGGCGAGCAATATATGCCTTCTTGACCCATAGGTCAGCCGTGCTCACAAAGATGAATATTTTTGCCTGTGCCAATTCCTAACAGAGCACGGGTATTTCCCAAAGTACTTTAAAAGAATGGGTAAGATAGGTACACCGTACGTTCGGTACTGTTTGGATGAATACGACGATGCTCACCATACATTCTTTACTTGCAGCAAGTTTCAAGAGCAACCTCGAGTTCACGATTCGCCTGGTTACGCCAGGTTAACGAGGATAACTGGCGAGGAATTTGTCGAGGAATTACTGCGCACAAAACGAGAGGAGAGTTACCTTACCGACCCACAAACTGTCATGGCTACTGAAGTAAGTACTTAGGTACCGATAGCTGAACATGCACGACCAGGTTGAAGCACTGCGAGAGTGGATTCTGACCCGGAGCTTCGTGGCCTGTAAATGGATTTTTTAAGCAAGTAAAAATCTTACATAGCCAGTGGTTTGGGGACCCGAGTATCTATTGAAGATTGTTTTTTTCCCATCTCTAACAAAAATAAGGCATGAAGTTCTTAACCTTAGCTCATACAACACTAAAACTGCTTACGAAATTACTTTGTATCGTGCTGTAGCTACGATTTAGAATCAACTATATGTCGAATATTTTTTTTTCAAACTGTCAATCAGGGTCCTTTTAAACCAAATATTTCTGATAAATTCATAAAAATAACACATTTAAAAATCTGCGAACATCGAAACAAAAAAAAAAGAAATTCCCCTCAGACCAATTTTTTTCTCCTTTATACACCGAAAAACCGTAGACGAACGAAAGATAAATTTTTCTTCGAAAATTTTGTTTTAATGCTATTTCACGGCAATTTCTTCGGTATCATCGATATATTTTTCCCATCATCGTACAAACAGAATTCGTGCAAGCAGTATAGCACAGACTCCGTTGTGATCTCGGAAACGTTTTCATTTTTCTTCCAGGTCACATCAATGCAACCAACCAGTACTAGTGCGAGCACAGTGTAGGTATAAGTGCAGAGCAAGCCTTGGCAAGCAGTATGATGATGATGATCAGAGATCAGATTCAGATCATCGTCTCAATGTGCACGAAGATCGCAATCTTTAAAAGTATCGCGCAACTCAGGCATGCAACATCTCATCAATACAGATCACCGCCAACAACAACATCAAACCAACAGTATATGTGCATGCATGGAAGTAGTACTGTTTTCAGCTCAGCATGTGGAATGTTTATATGATAGTTTCGTATACTTAATTTGACCCCAAAATTTATGATTTTTTCTTCTTTTTGTGATCGAGTAAAATATGTTTATTTTAAAATGGTTTTTTCTGATCGTACGAGGATCGATGATGATGACGATACGATGGTATGCGATTCACATTTTTGATCGTTTATTTATATGATTGAAATCAACGAAGGCGTGTGGCGGAATGTTGTTGGCAGAATTGCGGGGACTTTTGTGAAATATCCATTTGAGTTAACGGAATATACTTCATTTGGAAACAAATTTATAAATTTTTATGTTTTGTCAATGCTGGAAAAATTATACCATAACTAATTCATAGTTCACATATGATATTGCCGGAAAGCAAACTGCCTACCTTATTTTGGTATTTTTCCACTTTTATCACTTTTATGGCTCATGAAAAGTGGGTGAATAGTCATTTCGAGATGGCGTCACACTTATTTATTATAGACGTTGGCACTTTGAAGGACGCATTACCTGCTAATGGGAATATCTCGTATATTGCACTGAGAAATATTAAAATGATTGATTGGAAGAAACATTGATAAAAAATGGTTCATTTAATTATTTTACTTATTTTTACGTTTATCACTTTCTTTATAGCAGGTCAGTCAGTCTATCACAATAGTTTGGCTACATTTATTTTTATTCATCAACATAGTCATCATTAAGTGTGTTACAATCATTCCAATGCGTCTCCATCTTTTCGATTCTTACCTTTTTTGTAGAATGATTTATATTTTGGGTTAAAATAGACCTCATTTTCAGCAATCGCTTCAACATTCGAGTCAAATATCCTTCCATGTAGCCATTAATAATAGGTCTGCAAAAAGCGAGTAATCGCTAGTGACCAGGTCTAGAGAATATGGTGGATACCGAAGCAATTATACCACACATTTGTACCATAATTGCCATCGACTTAGGATACGGTATATTGTCTTGGTGAAAAAGAGGATTTCTTCTTTTTGCAAATTTGTCCTCTATTTTTGGCCATTTGGCCATTTTTGCAAATTTGTCTTTCAAACGCACCAACAACACCACATAATATTCGCTTTTGAAGCTTCTTCTTTTCTTCGTTGAATATTATTTCATGCATCATCTAAAATATGGACGTCACAACCTTACCAGGTGACCGTTGCGATTTTCGTCGCTTTGTACTAGGTTCACCCAATGCTGCCCACTCAGATGATGATTATTTTAACTCTGGAGTGTAGTGTTGTAGCCATGTTTCATCCATTGTAACATACCGACGTAGGGAATCCTTTTTATCGCGATTAAACAACTCGAAATAACGCTCACATTTCGAAGAATTGTGCTGTCCCTTATACCAACAAACTAGTTGTCTGGGAAGCACTATGAAAAACTTACTAGAGGGTAAAGATAGTGCACATGGACTGTGCACGCTGATAGAGTGATGGAGCAGGTGGAAGAAAGTAGGAAAATATCCATATACAAATGTCGATGAGAAATAGTGTAAATACTGCCTTTCGATATCTTTAACAAATCCAAAACAATTTTGCGGATTTTTCTCTCGATATTTTTCGATGAAACCACCTCATGTGGGCATCCTGAGCGTTCAGCAGCATCGGTGTCTACGATCAAGTTTAAAGTCAGCAAACATACACTCAACGATTGATTTCACTGTGGCAGAGTTCGGATTACACATATAAATCCAAGTCTTTGCTGTGATGGTATTTTTATCCATCGAAAAACAATGATAAATCAAGACACGAAAATGAAAAAGTTGGATTCACTTAAATAGCGCAATTAGCTGCCAAATCACAAACTAACAAACAAATTATCATTGAAATTTTGACTTGTATCTTGTGGAGGTTGGCACTTTCTAAAAATATTATATGGATTTGTCAGTAGTGGCGCCATCTATACACTCCTTATCACTTGAATAGCCCACTTGGAATGCCTGGTATTGGGATTTAATTTTCGAAAACTGTGGCAATAAAAAATGAGTAACGAAAAAAAGGCTTTTAAAGAGAAAAAAGGCAATAGCCCAGGTGGCAAAAACAGCCGAAAAGAATCAAATAAAAACAAAATTTGCTCTTCTTAATGGGTGTGTCCCCCTTTCGCTTTTATTACTTCAAAAATTTTATTTTTGAAACTTTTGTGTAGAGTTTGCAGGTACTTTATTGGATTTTTTCCCACTTCTTTTGTATGGCGGCTATTAGCTCTTCCCGGTGGTCAAATTGTCTTCCGCCTTCGTAAACTTTTCGACTTAAGTATCCTCATACGTTTTCAATAATATTCAAGTCGGGTGACATCGCAAGCCAGTCTAAAACGTTTAAATTTACCGACTCGAACCAATTTTTCACAATACGCGCGGTGTGAATTGGAGCATTATCCTGCCGAAGAATGACATCCTGGATTTCCAAAACCTCGCGACATCTTATTGCTTCGTTTTTCATTAATTCTAGGTTATTTGCAGCATTCTGACGACCGGACAAAACAACCAAATCCACGAACCCATTGAAGGAAATTCCTCCCCACACCATGACTGATCCAAACCGCTGCGTTACGTCGAGACAATACCAATTCTTCCTTTCGTAAATCGTGAAAATAATATGAAAAGCCATCGGGTTCGTCTAAACTAAACTTTTTTTCGTCGCTAAATATGACTTTTTGCCATTTTCTGGTCCAAGTCATATGCTTCTTTGCGAATGCCAGGCGCGCTACCTTATGACGCTCCTGTATGACCAGTTCGCGCTTCAGTTTCCTGCGTTTCATATTCGCAGATCCTTTAATAGTTCGACGAACCGTTCAAACACTTGCAGTAACTCCAACTTTTGCACGGATTTTGCTCACAGAGTCCTTCGAATTAGATGCTTCCCTCTAAATTCTTCGCCGTTCTTGCTCTGTTGTCATTTTATTAACGCGTCCCACATAATTTTTACCATAATTATTCTTGTCCTTTAAAAAGTTTCTCACTATTTTATTACTTCTGTTGATTCGCCTGGCAATTTCACTGTTATTTAAGTTTTCTCCCTTTAAAACCAAGATGGGAGTTTTTTCTTCGCCACTCAATGATTTTCCGTGTCCCATTTTGCACATCAACACGTTGATCCCTCAAAAAATGAACTTTAACATAGAAACAGTCCTCAAATTTAAAAACTCAAATAAATACTAACCGGAGATTGATACACTCGACACACAGTATAGACAAATACTAAATACTAAGTAATACCATTGACGCGCTGAAAAATGCATTTTTTTCGTTACTCATTTTTTATTGCCACAGTTTTCGAGTATCAAATCCCAATACCAGGCAGATGTTCATTACGGTCTACAATGTGTTTACGATTTTTATGCCAATATTCTCGGAAAAACAATGGAAGAGTTATTACGGATTTTCCAAGACATATTTGAATATATGGTCCTAATATCGCTGTTGGGTCGAAATGCCTTTTTTAAGACTTACTCGGCATGATTTCTATCAACTTTTTCTGCAAAGTTTAAAGCAGAATTATATATGGGCAATATTTTTCAGACGACAGTGGTCATAAAAGATTCATTGACGGAAGTGGACTTAGTTGTATACCAGATCTACTGATGTTTCTAAACATTGATCATCGAAAATGTTGAATTCACAGCGCAACATAGATTTGTGATAATATTTAAAGCATGTTATTATTGCTAATGTACATTTTTCTACTGTATTCACCTTTTATGTATAGTAAATGTTAGTTTGATGAGCTGAAGAAGTGTGTCACGAAATTAGCCATGTATGTATGTACTGCGAGCGTCAAAAGTGAGTGCACATCTTTCAAATTTGTTTTTGAGCTTCAATAAAAAAAAATTACCGATTGAAAAATATTTCTGACAGAGTAATATCAAACCTTTATTGTTTAAAAACTATATACAAAAAAAATCAATTCCATGTATTAAATAACAAAAAATTTACAGAGGAACAAAAACAATCAAATATGAATCAAAAGTAAGTGCACACGTGTTCAAACGTTGCTAGATTCTAGCTGTAAACAAAGTCACGGATCTTTTAGTATAACGGAATGAAACTTCAATTTAATTTCTAGCTAACAGCAATCGCAAAAATTTTTGGTAAAGTCATTTTTGAAGGAGTTAGTTTGATTTAAAACGTGCTAGAAGAAAAGTGTGTAATTGAGGAAAGAAACTGAGCCAGAAACACGAAAAATTATAGTGAATTTGCATTGTGACGGTAAAAGTTTACGGGAAATTGGAAAAATGGTAAAAAGACCACACAGGGCAGTTAAAAAAATGATTGATAAATACAATAAATTTAAAATATTGGACAATTTTAAAAGATCTACACGGCCAGGGAAATTAAATATAAGAGAAATAAGAAATATAGTGAAAGAAGTTAAGGGCAATCCACGTTCAAGTGCAGCAAAAATAACTGAAAATTATTCCGCGACACACAAACAATCCGTTTCAGCCTCCACCGTTCGAAGAATATTGAATGAACATGGGTTACATGGCAGAGCATAACGAAGGAAGCCGTTTATTTCTAAAGCGAATAAGAAAAAACGCAAAAATTATGCAAAAAAATATAAAAACTGTACTTGTAATTTTTGGAAAAACTTTTTATTCTCTGATGAGAGCAAATTTTAAATATTTTGCGGGTATACAAATAAAAAACTTTGGCGAACTAAAAATACTGAGTTCGATGAAAAAAAATGTTTCCGGTACAGCGAAGCATGACGGAGGATCTGTTATGGTTTGGGGGTGTATGGCAGCATCGGGAGTTTGAAACCTTGGATTTATTGATAGTACAATAGATAAGCAAGGCTTTCTCAATATTTTGCAGCGAAATATGGCTGACAGTGTTGCGAAATTGGAATTGCCTAGGACGTGGATCTTCCAACAAGATAACGATCCTAAGCACACTTCCTATTTAGTAAGGTTGTGGTTGCTTTATAGAACTCCCAAGGTATTGGATCATCCCCCCAATCCCCAGACATCAACCCCATTGAGCATTTATGGAATTATTTAGTCAGGAAAATTCGGCAACGTCTACTCACAAGCAAGAAAAGTTTGAAAAATGCTCTTAAGGAAGAATGGGATAATATACCAGCAGAATTTACCAGAAAATCAGTAGAATCCATGCCTAGAAGACTGGAAGCTCTTTTAAATGCAAAGGGCGGTCAAACCAAATACTAGTTTTCCTTAAAATTATTATATGAATTTTTGTTATATGAAGTGTGCACTTAGGTTAGGTTAGGTTAAAGTGGCTGCCGGTCCACAGAGGTCTGCCGACCGGCACACAGAGGCACAAAAGAGACCCGTTGTGATGCCACAATAATTTGTGATTCTCTCCTACTCACTGAATTCGGGAAACAATCTGCTTCCCTTAACAAATCGCGTTATCCCCTTTAGATTAACCAGGGACGACTAAGTCAGGTTTGAGAGAAAGGGGGCACCAATTACCACCAACCTTCTCCTTGCCAGCGCCGGGCAGTGACACAAGAGGTGGAGGACGGACTCCTCTTCATCCTCAGAGCCACTACTCCGACAGAAATCGTTAAACTGCACTCCCAATCGTTGTGCATGTCGTCCTATGTGGCCCGTAAGAACTCCAACAGTGTAGCGTAGAGCACTTCGAGTTGAGCCTAAAAGCTGCCTGGTGCGATGCGCATCCATGGATACCCCGGACTGCCTTGCTATTGCACAGGATGATTCATTTGTTCAGGACCTCCTAGCGTCCTCGAGATATTTTTGCCTGATGGCCAGTTTGACCGATGTCATCGGTATACCTATTGAGAGGGAGCAGGAGACCTCTGGCAACAAGGTTCCAAGCCTTGCTTGCACTTATTTTTGACTCGTATTTCATCGACTTTTTGTTATTGTTGTTCTGTATATTTTTTGTTAGTGAATATATGGAACTGATTTTTTAGTATATTGTTTTTAACAAATAAAGGTTTAATATTCCTCAATCAGAAATATTTTTCAATCGGTATTTTTTTTTTCCATTGAAGCTCAAAAACAAATTTGGAAGGTGTGCACTCACTTTTCATGCTCATAGTATACGTGTGTATATACATGTATATGCGTTTGATTGTGGACAACGAATTCAACATTAGTAATAATCATTCACTAATTATCCTTCCCCATTAACCAACCCATATAAGAAGAACTTTCGATTATTTCCTGCTAAAAAATAGCTACTAGATTTTAATTTAAATCCTGGTTTTGAAATTTATCAGCTCATGAGCACAGACACCCATGTCCTTATGAATTCCATGTCTTTCTGACAAACTAATTGCCAAAATCGCTCCCTTTCGCTGACTAGATTCCTCTTTCATTCCGCTAGATTTGTGAATTCCAATTTGAAAACAACTCAAACGTCAAGATCTGGCAACCTAGCTTCTCTGCCTGCTTGCTTGCCTAGCAGCACTACTCTATCTATATGCTAAGCGAACTCGCACTAGCGCATTCCGTTTCCGAGCAACATCGCAGCATCGCCAAATAGCAAGCCCGCAGAGCTCCAACAAGCGAACAGACGTACGGAATGGACGGTATTTATCCACATACCTTTGAAATTGCACAGCAGCCACATACAGCATTTCATAGTGGAGAACTTGGCCTGCTCGCACGCCCCTCGTTCGTTCGCTGGCTCTGGCTCCAACATCGTCAATCCCAACAATATCAGATCGATTTTGTTGGCCGTCGTCTAGCATCTACAGCATTGGCCAAGTTAGCCCAGGGTGCATTTTTGCTAGACGGCATCGTCGGACGCAGCGAGTTGATCTTTCCCTCACTGTGGCGGGCGGGCGGCCGCTACCCGAAAATCCAATCGAAAATAATTTTTCAAGTCAGACAGAATAAAACTCCCCTGCAGCGGTTGGATCTGTACCAAAAGCGTTCAGATTCGGGACGATCGGGGTCAAAATCGCTCACTGCGTGCGTGATGGACAAATTCCAAGCTGACAGCCCGTGAAATGTAAGCCTCGTAAGCGTTTTGCGAGTTTGCGATTCAATTCACTCACTAGCTACGCCAAGATATTAGCGAATGTTGGACAGATAATTCAAGCGATGGCATTTTACAAAGACAACAACTCACACAAAAATCACTAACCGTTCGAAAATGTAAAGGAGTAAGTAACCAATGATTCGAACTTACCATCAGCGGTGCCGTTCAAGGCACAGATCCCAAGTCTATTTTGGGGGGTACTCCAAGCGTGCGGTTACGTTCAAGGCGCCGCCCGAAGAAACGGCTCCGTGTGACATGAATATTAATCCCAAAAGGCAGCACTCTCGTTCAAACACACTAGTTTTTAGCAGACCAAATACTCTGACCGACAAGCTGGCTGCAGTCCGAAATATCGCGGATGACCTCGCAATCTCGCGCCGACAGAGGCCCCAGGCACTATTTCAGTGGTTTAATAACGCAAGATATGAGCGTTACAAGGGTTTCACTTTCGTCACAATAATCCGCAACGTTGCTCCGTTATCAGGATCGCATTTGTACGAAAATCGAGTAGGGCACTTCGAAAATCACTGGATTAGCTAAGACCACGACGATACGTGACCACGGACAATTCCTTTCGCCAGCGTTAACACAAATTCGCAGAGCACAGAGTTGCACAATCTCGCAACGAGACTGATCTGTCTGATGTGTCGCTCGGTACATTCGCTACTTTGCCCACGAATTCGACATTGACTGAGTATTTGGGGCACAATAGTCCAAATAATTCGTAGCACAATCACAAAACTCGATTTAACACCCGATATTCATTGGAAAACTATTAACTTTTTACTAGAATACTAGTAACATTCGAGGTTTTCTTCGATTTATTGGGAAAATTAGCAAGATATCTGAGAAAATGCAATGGGAAACTCGTTGTCGAATTGAAAGGCACATACGCACGAATCACAGAAGGCTACGCGACAGCAGGATTTCCAAGTGAACACTAGACTTTGGGGCACACGAATCTTTTTTAAAATCGAGTTCTGCCTGTTTTAAATTCGAAGGGACGCCGCAATATCGATGAAAACGATTCAATTGACGCGAACACAACAAAGAGAGGCACGGACACAAGTTGGCAAGCGACAAGCAGCCATATTGGAATTGAATTGAAATTTGTCCGAAGTTCGCTCGATGCAGCGACATTCCAACAATACTCGAGTCAAGTGCGAGTACTAAAGTTGCAATTGGTTGTCAGATAAGAATTTATTGGCTAGTTTTTGGTGAATCTCGTTTACAGACGTGATTACACTTCAGTGATCGAACCAGAAAGAGATTTGTAAATATTTTCAAACGGAAAATATTTTTGGTTTTTGAAAAATATACAATGCCAATTTGACAGGAATTCAATTCGCCCAGGATTTCTTCGCCACGACTGCCAATTGGATGTGCTTGCACCTCAGAGTTGCACGCTCAAATGTTTTGCCTCCGCCTCTGGACAACTTGACAGGTCCACAATTGTCAAAGTGACGTGAATGCTATCAAAAGACTAGATATTTTTCTAACCTCAATAATCAACTGTCCGTAAAGTGGATTTCACAAGTCGCGCTCGTGAATTTTGGGCAATTTTCTGACAGAATGGGGAAAGTAATGTCTGTGATGTCACGAAAAGCAAATAGATTTAACGTGGAGAATCGTGCTCATCGATTACTTGAAAAAGAAAAACGCGATGCAGCACCGAAATTCCCATCAAATCTGAAAGACATGCAAAGAGTGTTGGAAGGTGAATTATTTGGAATATCTTTGGAAATTTCGTTTCAATTGTCGATTTGATGAATATGATGACTAAGAGTATTTCTTACAGACGATCCTGAATTCGTTCAGAAGCAATCAAAGAAGGACAGTGGCCTCGACAATCGATTGAAACAAGTTTATGTAACATCAAAAGACACTATGGTAAGACTCTTAACCTAATAAGTGTACACTTGGAATATGATCAAAGATACAAATTATATTTTGCCTTGTCTCATTGGCAGATTGATCTTGAAAAGCGATCAGCACAACATCCGAATCGACCACTGCCGCTGGACCGACATATGGTGGATGATTTTGAATATGGTTATAAGGAGCCGAAGAGAGTTGCACCCGGCAAATGCTCGCTTCGACAAGCATTGCAGTTTATTACTGATCATAGTAGTGATCCAGACACGTGGACGAAACAGAAAATCGCAAATGATTTCAAATTAAACGAAGAGGCTGTGGGTATGTAAATTTAATTATACAATTTATTGTGTTTCTGTGTCTAATAAACCCGTAGCTTTATGCCTGTGTGTTGTAATATCTTATTGTAGGCTTATTAGTATATCTAACATAGCGTTACCATAAAGTAAAAAAATCAACTTCGGCGAAAAATTACTTAAAATTATCATTCCACATTCTATAACTACATTCGATGTAATTCTCTTTCTAGGTAAAATCCTCCAGCATTTCCGAACATTTCAAATTCACATCCCCGACCGAAATCAACGGGAAAATATTCTTCGTGTTCGGGCCAGGAACAATCCACAACTTTCGTCAAATGATCCATTTAATAGCAATAAAAAGTAATCTCTTAGCTCTTAGGATCATCGCCTTAAGATATTAGTCAGCTAACTAGTAAAATTCAATTGGTTTTTTGTAAATAAATTATGTATTAAACATAAGCTTAAACAACTTGCGTTTCATTCCGTTTCTTGTATCATCATATATGTTTTTCTAGCTTACAACTAAATTACAACATTTGGCGGGCAGAAGTACATATTCAGATATTTATCTTCCGAAACCGATACGACCTTATCGTTGTCGAAATTGTATTTGACGCCCCAGACTTGATCTTTGTGTTCGTTGAAAGTGTGTGTGCATTTACGTTCGGCAAAGTCCCAGATTTTTACTGTCTTATCACTCGAGGATGAGGCGAAATGCTTCCCATCGGCTGAGAATGAAACACACAGCACCCAAGAGGCGTGACCTGAAAGTGTGCCGGCGACATCAGAATGAGCTCTGAAATAGACCACAATCGAAAATCAGCAAAAGTCGTGATTGCATAAAGCGAGTATTGAGTGTTAGAATACTCACACGTCATACAACTTCATATGACCATCATCCGAGGCAGTCAGAAGCATCTGAGAGTCTGGCGAGAAACATAAACTTCTCACAGACATGGCGTGACCTTCCAAGGTCTGTGCAACTTTCCCCGCAGCCACATCGAAAATGTTTATTATTCCATCAATTGCACCGCTGGCAATGTACTTCCCATCGGGACTCTGAATAATAACATTTGAAACGTAGATTTATATATTTTAAGAGCGAATAGAAGCTTACATAGGCTATGCTGAGTGTGAATTTTCCATTTTGTGGATCGAGAACTTGTTCGGCTTTTCCAGTTTCCACACTGTACATTGAAATCTTGCCGTCATGCGAGCCTGAGATCACATATTTGTCGCAGGGAGAAAATGCTACAGTCCACAGATCAACCGGCCCTAGAGCAATTTGGTTTTCTAACTGTCCTTTATTTGCATTCCAAAAACAAAGCCCCGAGTCCAAGGAACTACTAGCAATTTCTACGAAAAAATGCATTGCTTGAAAGTGTATACATAACGAAATCCGTTACAAAACCTACTGCTCCCATCTGAACTCACGGCAACTGAAACTACACCCAATGAATGTCCAGTCAGCTGGTGTCTCAAGCTCAACGAATTATCAGCTCGTACATCCCAAACTTTGACCAGATCGTCTAAACCACCGGTCACTATGAAATCTCTCGTCTCTGGCGTGCTTTGCGAGTGCATCGAATCACGACTTGCATCTGGATCTGCTTCTTCGCTGTTTTTATTATTGGTTGTTGTGGATCTACCCCATGTACACGACCATATACACTCGTCGTGAGCTTGATCCTGTTTATGTAGCACAGAGAACTGAAAATGGAAGGACATAGATGCCGGTGAGGTTATGTTGGCAAGAAAACACTTTGCAGATACAACGGAGACAAGGTTTTACCATTTTCAAAGCGTGAAATAATACGAAACTAAGATTGTAAAATGTTGTTTGTATGTGTTAAGGTATTTTTAGGTAATAAGTTTGCAAACAAAACGTAAATAGTCTCCGTCCGCCACAAGAACTCCTATCCCGTATTTGTGTAGACAGTATTGACAGACGTCAAAGCCAACTGCATTCGAATGCGATTCGAGTATCGATGAATGTCTTTCGATATTGCAATGTTGTCTATGTTTGGCAGCACTAATATTATTTTTGAATATTCGCCAGGATTTGTTTTTCGAAATGTATCCAAATTTACTACAAGTCGAACCCGATGGCCGATTGCCGATAGAATAAGGCCAACCCCGATTCATCGAAAGACTAAATTAATCAAGGAAAAAAAATGGGGAACACACAAGTTGTTTGGCTTATCGTAGAGGGTTACAGCTAGCTTTGAAATGAAACCTGCGGTCCCAAGTGCATAATAATACACCATAAAGCTAAAAACGAAATCTATTGTGATTACAATACTTTCAAGCAAAACAAGATACCTCTTCAGTCTGGACATCTTTTATTTTTATTTATTTAAATTAAATAAACTCATGCTGAGGTTTCTTGAATTTATAACCCCATGCAAGATTTTGAGATAATTTTAGGTACCCTCAACCGGAATGCGGATTTCATAGTTCGGAATTGCAACAGCCTTCAGTAATAGAAATACCGAATCAAATTGTGCTGCGAAGTAATTGGCCACTACAAAGCATTCCGTTGGAGTGAATATCGCCATACTAGTTGGAATATCATCAACTGCATACAGTAAAATTATTTGACGAAAAAAACTATGCAAATTCTCCAAGGATACACTCATGTTCCACATTAAAAAATCAAAAGCTTGATATATAATTTCCATCGTCGCCACACCCATGCGATTGCTAAATTGTTTATCGAAACAAAAGGCGATTGTGTCGTGAATCAAGAGGATACAGAGTTTAATGGCGCCTTCGTTCCATTCTTTCAGTTTGAGTTTCTCCTCCAGAACATCGGGTTTGAAGAAACAATAGTCGTCCGACACAAAGTTCTCTAAGTACCAAAATTTCGGAATCAGATCTTCAGGTCTGATGAGATACAGTGGGTGCCCTGGAAATATTTAGGAAAACGAACGAAGGGATGTTGTGAGTAAATCAAGTCGTTATTTGTTATTGAAATATCAATTGTCTTGGTCCGTCTGAATAGTTCTGAGCTCTCTAGATGTCCACCCGCGATACATTGTGTGGAATCAAGGCATAGAAGTATTCGATGCAACAACTAATATGCAAAGATAGGAAGATTAAGTATTTTCACCTTTCTCGTGCAGCAAAATTGTTGTTTCGTCTTCCTGCTCAGGCTCCGCTTCTTCAGCTTCGGTTCTGTCCTCTATATCTTCAGTTTCAGTATCCTCATTGAAAAATCGCTTCGGCGTATAAGTATCTTCGGACAGCAAAGTATTTTTCCGCAGAACTTCTAAAGTCGTTGAAAAACTACGAAATTCTCTTGAAGATTTGTTCGACATTTTATGACGGCTGCGGAATTATATCCAGTATGCTATAGTTGACCATTTGACATTTTTTATTTCGGCTTACTAATAGCGGTTAGAAAATATTGCCCAGGAAATATTTAAAATTTAAATCGGTATGAAGTCAATAGCTTAATATACAGTCCGGGTTCAAACGGGATTGATTTTGAAACAGCAGAATCAAGACCTTTATACAACCCTTCTACTTTCCACTGCTTATAACTCAATCTTGAATCAATCCGTATTGTATCTGCAGTAATTGATTGGTACAAATTTTCAATTTAAAATGTACAAAAATACTTTATCCGAACATTAGTGAACCACAAATAAATGAACACGTGTTGGTTTATATTTTATTGGAAAGATGCAGTCTTTCCATAACAATTCTTGCGCATTAAACAAATGCAATTAATTCAAATTCTAAGCACCCGTTAACGTTTCTCGCGACCAGCATCATGACTAAATCGATTCTCGCTATCAGATGTTTCCGCAACATCACCCAAACAAAGCCTACAATATCCAATTGTAGAAATGTCAAGTTCCCCAGCCTTTGCACGAGTGTCATTTTGTGCGAAGTAGTCGTCGGAGTTAGATGTGCTCGTGGACAATAATTTCTTATATTATTGGTACTTTATCTCGTTGCCGTCGCGAAATTTAGTTTTGAATTTACAATTGCCGTACATAGCGTTAAAAGCTCACTACTGAGAACGTAATAGTATAACTGAAATTCGCGTATCGCGTGAGAAAGAAATCGAACGATATATGCACTTGCTTGAATAGTAACAACAAGTGAAGAATCAAAGAAAGCAAATTCCGAACTTAATCTATCGATAAATTGTCTATTGAATTACTTCAAGTTAGAATTCGCCATAGGCTGACCCCGCTAGCTCAAGAGTTTCGAAACAATTTCAATCCAAAGTGCAATACGCATTACGAAAAGGTGTGTTCGTTCTCGTGTTACGTTCTCGGAGTGCGAGCCATCGACAGTTCGTGACTTTGTTTGCCTGCTGCATGTGCTAGTCGAGAATTCCTTTTCGCTTCGTAGTCGTGGTGTAATTTTAGTTCGATTTGCCATAAGAGATTGGAAATTGTGCGTAGACTTGGCTAATTTAGTGAAACAGCTTGCGTTGTAGCGCCATCGAACAGATCAGATCCATCGAAGCAGCAGTCGAGCCAACAGAACAGCCAGCATCATTCTCGGCAGCAGACCGTCAGTTGTTTGAGTGAGCGCCTTTTTGTTCTTCTCGCTGTTCGCGTGAATCTTGAATTTCTCGTCCGCCCAGTTCTGTTCATTTCCCGAGCCCCGTGTCGAATTTAGCAGAGTTCTGTGTCCGATAGATAAGTTCAATGAGCCTGAAAGACTTTGTGGTGCAATAGTATTTTGTGGTGTACTTCCCTCGGTGTCTCAGTTGCCAAATATCAGGCCTTCCTAAGAGTGAATCGAAAGTGAAAATCCATTTCAGGGTCGGAGCAGTATCGTGCTACATGGCAGATTAGGAAGAAAATCGATTGTTGTCGCTATCGCTTTCAAGTGTGTCCTATTCATGCGAATCATCATCTCGTCGGCGTAATTTTCGTCCACATTGTTTTTCGTCAACACCAGATTCAGTGAATTTTGGACAAAACGCGAGAATATTTTCGTGCTCTTGTCTTATTGTCGCGGACTAACTCACCCATCGTTTCAGCCAGCGCACAGAACGAGCTAATTGTCGTTATGTAAACAAGGAGAAAGGAAGCTGGATATTGGTTGCGGTTGTGGAGTAAGTTTTGACATTGCATTTATTCATTTCCTTCTTATTGTTTCCCGAAAATTAATGGGGGATGTAAGTTTCCTTGCGATCGATGGCCTTTGTGTTTTTGCTTTGTGGTTAAAACAAAGCAACGGAGACAAAAATTTGTGGCGAAGAATATCCCAAAATGAGTTATGAATATGACATCGGGAAAGTCTCATTGCAAGGACAGAAGATGCGACTAGTATAATTAATTTTCAGTAGGTGGACCAAGAACGGCTGAAGAATGTTTTATATGTTGATGAGATCACTAAAGTAATTTGGTTTCTCTGTGAAGCCATGTCTATGTTTCTTTTTAGGTATGAAGTTGATAATTTGAGAAGAAATGGGCTTAAACCTCACGGCAGGTTAAATTCTAAATATCATTTCGCACCTTTATTGTCTGATACTTGACTAAGGTCCACCATCAGCCAAAACTTTCGTAGAGCAAAAGTTCTTGCTAACTGTGGTGAGAATACATAAAAAAAATCTTAAGACTTCATACTATGACGTATGTCTGGGAGGCCCTGGCTCTCACTTTATAATTAAAGTTATAATACAACGCTTATGCCTCGTAGCCTGAAAGTTGTGTTACGATCATTATAATAGGAAATGTACCTACAAACAAGGATAAAGCAACTCGCACGTCTCTATCATAAATTCTCTAAAGTCTTACAGTAGTCGTGTTCTTTTGTGTCTCTATCGGCAGTTGTTAAAGACAGTAGCATTGAAAACAACAACAATCTCTTCCCAGATGTTGCTTTCGTTGCTACTATTCTAACCAGCTCTCAATAGACGCACAAAAAACGCGACTATTATTTGTGCTAATACGCAAATTATCGGAAAACGATATATCTGGAATGCTATTCTTCATATTCATGTTATTTTTATACTTCTCATAGCTTCTCTGCTGAGTTAATAATGATTCTGGAGAATCATTTGCAAAAATGTAAGTGCACATGCATGGTGCTATGACATATATATCTCAAACTACTTACCAGAGTAACTATAGGAAATTCAGGATAGGGTAGTATTTACCTGGTACACGAGCTTTGAAATAATTACGCAGCTTCTGTCGCAATCTAAGCAGATATTTGATGGTTACCAATTCTTTCGAAAAATGGACTCCTATCCACACTACTCTCACTTTGGAAATTTATTCACGAATCCACTGAACACTTTCGACACAATTTATCGCGTTCGTCTACTAATATTTTCACTTTGGTACAAGAAATACAGGACCAGAAAGACAGCGCAATTGAAACACAGCACAAGAAAGAGCATAAGATATATCACGAACGCGAAAATCCTGAATAAGAACAGAAATCACCAAATCCTTGACTTTTCCGCGACGCGAAAAGAAAAGCGCGCAAAGTCAACAAGACGTAACCAACCTGCTAGATTGGCCTCTCTATGCCTGTCATCCATTCTAGCAGGTTCATGCCACCGGCAGATCGACAAACGAACAAGTGAATTGCAACGATTTAAATTTGTCGTTACTGATTCAATTGAAATGGTTATTGATAAAAGAAACTTTTTTCAAATGTTCCTCTAAATTTGAATCTTCAAGTGCGTTTTCTATGTTTTCTCATAGTCCGTGAACCCTTAGCATTGGTGTATGCTCAATAAAAACAAAAATACACTGAAAAGTTATTTGAATGGAAGGTCAGGATTTGAACACTTTAGACTTCCAGTTTCAGAGAAAATTTATCAAAAAGCTTCTTATACGGATAAAGTTATCAATTGTAGTGCATTCTAAATTCGATCGGTATAGATAAATTCAAACCTTTGGATTTTACTAACGTATTTAACACAATTTGTGCATGGGCCGGTGTAATGCGCATGCTCGAAAAGATGACAGGTTGATCTAGCATGTTGGTTGCGTCTCGTTGACATTGCGCGCTTTTCTTTTCTCAAGTCTAGTCACGAATTAGGTGATTTTTGTGATCGTAAAAGATTTTCGGGTTCGTGATGTTTTTTGCACTTTTCTTTTGCTCTGTTTCATGTGGCAAAGTGATAATTTTAGTAGACGGGTACAATAAATGGTGCGTTGTCTGTTGTGTTCGTGGATAAATTTCCACAGAGGCTGCGAATATATTTCGGACATCACGTACCAGGTAAATGCTACCCCATCTTGCATTTGTTGGTTGCTCTGGTAAGTAGTTTGATATATTTCATAGAATATGCGCTTAAATTTTTGCAAATGGTTCTCCAGAATCATTAATTAAACGAAGAAGCTAGAGGGTATTGGATGAAGTATGAAAATATCATGAATACGAAGGATTAGAATTTCGGACTAATCGTTTTCCGATAATTTGCGTATTAGCTGAAATACTTAAAAGTCGCGTTTTTTATGCTTCTATCGAGAGCTGAATAAGAAAATAACAATAACTGAGACAAGATTGTTGTTATTTTCAATTCTACTGTCCTTAACAACTGTCGATGGAGGCGCAAAAGAACACGACTAATGTAAAACTGTATCCAATTTGTATGTACATTCCCTCTATGAAGATCGTGACACGCTTTTCAGGCTACGAGGCATAAACGATGTATGTAAATTTAATTATAGAGTGAGAGCCAGGGCCTCCCAGACTTACGTCATAGTATAAAGGGTTGAATTTTTTTTTATATATTCTCACTACAGTCGGTAAGAACTTTTGCTCTACGAAAATCTCGACTGACAGTGCCTTAGGCAGGTATCAGATAATAAAGTTGCCAAAAAAGTTGGGGTTATTTACGCTGAGTGGTTACTTTTAGTTGATATTTGAAAAGACATACATTTCCAAAGGGGTCAACATCCATAAGATGTGGGATAAGATCCAATGCAAGCAAAATATTTTCGCATAATTGCATGTAAAAGAGTATTTGTTGAAGTCATAAACAGTAAAATCATCTACATATTATTCAAATAAATATTTTGAAAATAGTTACTACTATCCGAAGGATATAACATTCACTCAGACATAGTACAAGGCCAGCTAGATCTACAGAGATTGCATTAAAAATCTACACTAAGTTGAGTGAAACTGATAAAAGAAAAAAAACTTTTGCTAAGTAAATCATACAGGTTGATTTTATATTTTATTCTTAATAAATCTAATAAATAATTTATGTTTAAATCAGTTTGTATTGGCACAAACAAGATGAATATACATATATTCTACATTAAATATCATTTTCGTCTTTTTCGCTATCATTTTCATCAATTTCATTTTCTCATTCGTTTAGGGGATCTATTTCATGGGCTTCAACGCTATCATTTTCAGATATTTGTGTAAAAGGCTGCTTAGACATGCGTCCATGCATTAAGACATGTGTCCATTATAGAAACGAGAGTGGCTTCTAGAAACTAGTCTTGTGTAAATAAAAATGGCTACGACGCATGGGCGCATTCCAAACAACCCTTGAAAATTGCTCGCAGTTGTTAAATTACAAATAGTTGTTTGACTCAAAAAATAACTATAAGTAGTGCATCACTAAGTTCGGATATTGATCGTAATAGAACCATTTAAAATCGAATTAGTTTTACTTAAATATCTATCCATAAGTTTTCTAGTTGGACTTGTGCAAGTGAGCATTGTTCAAAACATCGCAATATATTGTTTAATGTAAAAAGTATTGAGAGATTTTAGTCATTTTTAATCGATTTTTTCTGTCATTCAGAATCAATTTTATTTCAATACATATTGTCTATTATTATCTATGAAGTTTTGGCATTTTCGGGGCAGATCCATAATCCCATCGAAATAGAACAGCTGTAGTTTTCGACGAAAAACTTGGCCACAGTGCTTTTTTGAGGGTAGCTTTAGACTATCAATGAAGTTTTGGAGAGATCGAAACAATGATAACCCAAAGGTGCAAGGTGCATCAAAACTCCATAGTCAATGTCCGTCAACTTTTGCCGTGTCATCAAAGATATATGAAGAAGTCTTGAACAAATTTTCTGGTAACATATCTCTTGAGCCGATATCGGCAGGAATCATAAATTGAAATATTAATGAGGGTCAGTTTTCGTATGAATAAACATTCACGTACGTTTAATCCTTAGCTATGATAACGTTTTAGAAATTTTTAACCCTCTGCAGGCGCTAGAGTGCCTAAAAGTAAACAAAAAATTTTTTTAGATGGGCTTGCTTTTAGTAAGTAAAAATTCTTACATAATCAATGGTTTGGAGACCCGAGTATCATTTGAAGACTTTTTGCTTTGTCATCTACAATAAAACTCAATAATCACTGGCTGCGATTGTAGTGAATCTTTTGGAATTGATGCAATGAGCTCTTTCGTCAATTTCATGCTTCACTTGATGTTTCTTCTGGCTGTCATACATTAGATTATCGATTATTTTCTATCATAATTATTTCTCTGACAATTTCTGTTTTCAACTAATTCAAGTGGTCACTATGCACTTTTAGATTGGACCTGCATCCACTCGTCTCACATCACTAGTGTGAAATTATTAGGTATTGTTTAATTTTCAGCCGCATTATCGATATGTCTAATTCCAAATATGATACCAATTATAAGTATCTATCGTTTATTCAAGCGATATTTTTCATTAAAATATCTTCGTTTCTTTAATTAAAAACGACTTTCATTTCCTTTTCGCGCCATATAAAAGAAGAAATCTCGAACGGTCATAGATGGGGGGAAATGCATTTCTCATCTATCTAAATTCTCCACTACATTCTGATCATATTTCGAATGAAGTGTGAAATCATTTATAGGAGCATCTATGCATTTTCAATGAAAATCTTTTTAGTTTATATTTAGACATAATGTCTCTGGATATTTCTGAAGAATTGCTCATAAAAATACATTTTCCCCAAACACGTTTTACACCGGTATCTGTTGCATTCTACACGTCATTCAACAACATCCAATCCATCTCCCTCAGACGTTCGCGAATCTACCTGTAGAGAGTATTTTCCGAATGATGAAAAGCACATTAAGATATCATATTACGGTCGTTGTCATCGTCTTTGTCATCGGCGTTAGGTGGGACGGACAACTTGCTACACCCGCGGGGACTCAACTTCACTTCCACCACGGTTTAATGCAAAAGTGAAAAACATGTTGTTGTTGTCTATGTGGAAACGGCACCGACCATCTCGTTGGTGTAGACGACACGGAAAAGGCAAGTGAACCTTACCTACATAGTCTTGTCTAGTCCCTGAAGTCAGCTTTCGATGAAATGAAGATTGTTATTGTTGCAGGCTAATGAAAACGACAATATGTCGCTCATTAGCCAAATTAAATGATTCACATTTTCATTAATTCATCAGTCGACGACATCCACCCAGATACAGCAAATGAAGAAAAATTTCCAATTAGTGTGAAAATGATGGTGGTCGTAGCTAGCTAGTTATGGACGAGTATACATGTTTTATGTAATGCGGATTGGAAAACAGTTCGTGGTACTGGCGAAACAGTTAGTTTCTTCAGTTTGTGGAAAATTAATTGAAGAGATGCACAAGATATGGACGTAGCTAGCTGGGACAGCTTGGTAGCTGTTATCTGTTGCACCTGTCGATTTGAGTAAGTATGGTCGAGCAAGGTTTCACTTTCCGAAAAGACTTAAGTGAAAATGAAAATCAATGAATTTCAAGTGAATTTTCCAGGGCGTTGGCCTTCATGACTCTGATGATTGCAATACTAATGAAATTACTTGCATTCCTGTAGGCGTAGAAACTTTTCGACTATCGAACGTTTGATTGGAAAGTTTGTATTTAAAATTTAATACCTAAAGTCTGAAGGTCTAAAATTAATTGAGATTTTCAGATAAAGATTTATTGGTTTGATTTTTGAGTTTGAAATTGATTTTTGGGAAAGAGTGTTACACGAAAATGAAGAATAGTAATATATGTTTTGATTTTCAATAAAATATTTTTTTTTATAGTATCTGGCAGATATTACATAGTAACTTCGCTTAGAACTTGTTCAGTATCTGCTTTACTGCTAAGTAGGCAAAGTTGTGTGAATTAAAATCTCTCCTGCAGATTCCTCTCGCTGGAAATCTCGAACAAATATTTTATTTTCAATGATAATTTGTGTCCACTGTGCATGACTTACTATGAATGTTTCAATTTTTCCCACAGGGTTCTTTCGTCAAGAGTTGTTTAAATGAATTTTTGCTCATTGGATCCTGTGAATATTGACCACTCAAAAATGATGTTGTAAATCCTTTCCGTCCTCCATAACAAAGTTTACACTATGTTTAATCCCTATAAATTCTTACGATGCATTGGTCGTTCCTCAAGTGTAATAACCGACCAAAGCTGACCTCTATCCACAGATTAGCTCTAATAGTCTACATCAGGGGTGGGCAAACGGTCGATCGCGATCGACCGGTCGATCGCAAACAGTTCGTCTGTCGATCACAGACATTTTAAATAATTTACTAGGTTAATCTAAAATGTGAACTAAAAATTTAGTAGACGATTTATTCAGTACATTTACAATCGGACAGTTCACGCAGATTCAGTTCACACAAAAGCTCGCAGAGCCTTGGTGTCGGAGAAGCCAAAGGGAAAATGCTAGATAGCTATGCTCTCGATTTGCTCAATTTATAGATTTATATCATTATAGTAAAACTGCTTCACTAAATCTCGTATGCATATACGTTTGTTTCATTTCCTTAAATCTCTCTGTTCTAAAGTACACACTTTATATTTTCGCTTCCCTCTATACACCTTGCCTGCATTTGCATTCGTTTCCCTGGTACCGAGGTAGTAAATTGTCGCACACAGCGCAACAAAGGTTAATTTCAATTTTAAATAAAATAAAATTTTAAATTAAAATCTTTTCACGCCAATTTAGTTTGTGTAGTTCATTCTTTCGAGTTAAAAAGTGACATTTGGTGTTTGAATTTGAAATTTGAATTGTGTAAATGTCTTTTCAATAACAAAATCGATCGAAAATTGAAATTCTTGACATTTTATCCGTTAGAAATGATACGTGTCTCCGCTTATCTCCCTTTTTAAAATTTTCATGTGAGACATGTCAAAATTGAGCTTCACGATTAACTCAGTACTAGCCTAAAGAATGAACTGCACAAACTAAATTGGAGTGAAGTGATTAGACACATGTGTCAAAGCCATCTGCATTTTTAAAGCGAAAGCATCTTCCAAGTAATTTTTCACGCTTAAAAGTGAACACAACTCTTGTTTATTTTCAAGCTGAATTTTCGCCGAAATAAATTTCACGTGAAATTTGCATGAAAATTTAACGTGAAATCGAAAACAGTACTAAGCTTTAGATGGCTCAGCCGAGGAAGCTTTTTGCAAAGATTTCTAAATCGTTTGCCTAAAATTATTGCATTTTCGGACACATTGGGACAAAAACACGAACAATTGGAAGATCCAGTATGGGTAAAGAAATTAGCATTTCTTACGGATTTTATGAGCCGCTACAGCTCGCTTGGTTTACAATTACAAGGAAAAGGAAAATATTATTGACTTGTTGAGTTCGGTAAATGTTTTCTAAGTAAACTTAAAACCTTTTGCTTCACAATTAAATAGGCAAAATTTTTAAATATTTTCCATATTTAGAAAAACATATTAAACTTACTGGTGAATGTAAAATGCAAAAGCTGAAAGACATCCTGCAGTTCGCGAAAAAGTCTGGGGCCTTCGGTGGCCGCTTGGACTGATTTTTTTTCTCCTTGCCCATTTATCTGGTACCACTATGAACCAATAGGCCTATGTGTGGCCTTGTGCCAACCAGTACAACCTAACCTAACCTACTGGTGAATGTAATATTGAAATGTTTTGTTCTGAATTGTAAAATTTTAATCAAGAATTCGAGAGACGATTTGCAAATCTCAATAACCTTCAACTGATTTTTGAATTTATTTCATTTTCTTTTGGAAAATTCGATAAAGAGGATATTTTATCAAATCTAGCTCATACTTTACAATTGAATTTATCGGATCTAGAGCTAGAAATTTTAACAATGGCACGCGCAAACGAAAATTATTTTTGAATTTTATTACTATAAAAAATATTCATTATTGAGATTGGTGGCAATGAGGATATTTGAATTTTTTTCGCTTCCATTTATCTATGTGAAGCAACGTTTTCTCAAATGAAAAACATCGAATCGCAACTAACGAGTTCTCTAACTGATGACCACGTGCATCAGTGCTTACAAGCCTAACTCTACAATACTTTTTGATGAAATGGAGAGTCTTGCATAAACATCAAAAATTAATCCAAAATATTTATTAATAAAGTAAATTGCACAAAGTAGTAAATACAATGTATTTAATATATTAATATCAATAAAGACCTTAATTAATTTTTTATTTGTTGTAACTTAATCCATTTTCCGAAGTCGATCGCGCATAAATCAAAAAAAAATTAATGTCGATCATACCAGTATTAAGTTTGCGACCCCTGGTCTACATCATGCTAACGGCAGCCTGTGATATAAATCGGTAAAACACTATTTGGTAATCTGTGTAGCTCCTAGATTGAATTCTATCTTCTCCCAGTATTTCTTAAAAAACAAAAAACATGAATAGTTTAGCTCTATAAAAAGTGCATCATCAACTTACGAATATTAACCATATTTCACAACAACAACACATTCAATAACGTTCAAATCAAATTACCTACTTACATATTGCATTCTTCTTGAATTTGCATTGAATACAATCTGGAAGCATCTGCTCATCGAGTTGACCCGATGAAGATACTCTGATCATTCGTTCAGAGCTGAATAGAAGAGCGAAAATTACTTCTTAGTGTTAATTATGCGGAATTAAGTCGATGCCAAACAAACCGAAGAGAGAAAAAAACACTACAAAATCCGCGCACAAGTTGCAGAAGCAAACCAGAGAATGTTAAATGCAAAACAATGGAAGTGTGATTGGCATGAGGCATCGCATCGCATGCAATGTTTTGCTGCTTTATGTCGAAATCCACGGTATCTAAGTACATTATACTTACATTAAATGAAAACGAAGTGAACATAGAGGGATCTGATAAAGCCTAAGTGAGTTTTTTTTTAACATGGCACAATGAATATGGATGATGCAAAAATGACGTTTGAAGGCTGCAATATTTTGCAAAATTTTTAATTGAAAATTGCGAACAAGTGTAGAGGAAGAGGAAGCGAACTGGCTTGATTGCTGTTGAAATTCATATCATCAGCTTGTTAGTAATAATTTTTATAGATAAATTCTGATTGAGTAGAATAAAATAGGAAATCACTGCCAAAAAAGTAAATATCTTCAGTGTTGTGCAATCCTTTGAAAAGACCCTGTATTGAAAATGCATAGAAGCGTCGTATCGTATCTACAATTCCCAATATCTGATTAGAAATATCGTGTTTAATTTAATTAAGAAGTTAGATATTTATATTTCGTGCTATATGCAAACCATACCTAGTCTTCAGTCCAAAATTGTATGACATTTCGCCGATTAGTTTTGAAGTTCCAGTCGATAGTCTAGTTCACATTCCAGTGACAATACTAAGATTATGACCAGTATTTTTGGCATGCGTTTGGCGAACTGATTCATAAGAACGAAAATGGGATTTTTCTGGTTGTAAATCTTCAGTAACTATTTGTTTCCTAATTTAAACAAAAATGCTTCCGGAAAATATCTTTCAAACCAATCTTTCAAGGAGGCCCCATTTTTCACAGTTTTAATAACCTTATTATTTTTAAATTGGTAAAATATTAAAGAAAGGTTAGAAGAGGCGGATTTTCCTTTATGGAGGCCATGCTAAAGAATAAAAATGGTTTAAAGTGGCTTTTTCATTGGTAAATCGCCGACTTTTCCAACCATGCGGTAATATATCCTCTTCTCCAGGGTCTATCAGTCCAAACTCGACTATAATTGATCATTCAAAAGTCTTAGTCGACATTTTGCATGGAAATAACAGTCTAGCAATTGAAATGTACTTAGAAAAACTGCCACTATAATTTCAAAATAAACTGCTTAAAACTACTTACTGAGTATCTGTGTGTGATTTGCGGTGATTTCCATACGTGGTCTAAATACGACAAGGAAATGAAAGAATTGCCAAAAAATGTGGTAACTGTGATGGAAATGACACTGCCAATTATACGAAGGCTCTAGCGATTCGGCGCACAGTGGTCCTGAAGCACCCAAACCTGGCCAAAATTGTAAATAATAAGAAATGAAATATGCAAACCATGAAAACCCTTTTTTTGTTAAATAAAAACAGCTAAACTGGACTGAAAACATCCATAAATTAAAAAAATTCTATGGTAATTTAGGTACTTACAATTTTTTTTATAATTTCTTGGAAATTAATCACTGTTTTCGCCACTCTCACTTGACACCGTTTCAAATGATTTAGTGGGATCTTCATATAAAAAGAGAGAACTTCAGGAGGAAAGGGCCTTTTCTTCTTCACAGAAGAGTGATGATTTTTGAAAGCCCCCACACTTTCGAGATGCTTTTCAATCGTGACTGGGACTGCTAGATGATGTCGAAGGAACAAAAGAATCTGTTGGCTGTTTCGCGACTTCGGAAGTATTGTCCTTGAGTCCCTCATTAATACTTTTCAACTTTATGATGAGCCTGTCCATTTTGTTTTCAACGCTACTATCGGCACCTTAAATCACGTGGTAGAGCTTTGACTTTGAAATATGAAGTAGACACATTAAAACATTTCCGTGAAGATTCAAAGTGTGAGCGGTGAAGCTATACCATTCTTCTTGCTTAACTCTCTTTCTTTGTACCTTCGCATGTGCGCAGTACGGTTTACGATTTCGCTGGAATTTTGTTTCAGTAGCGATGGTGATGGGGCTATAATAAAACTTCGAGATCATAGGCATGCTTTGCACGATAGTGTGTTCGGTCAGGGCATATCGCTGCGAAAATTCGGAAAGAGCCTTCTTCTTGTTGCTGCGTAGATATGATTTTCAGGCGTTTACATTTGAGCAGAAGAGCCTCAAGACCAGTCACACAAACCAAAAGCCGGCTCCTCACGCTTAAGAGAGTAATTTCTGACTATTCAAATACACTAAGCATAACACATATCGCTTAAAAAATACCTTACGCAAAGGGTAGAAATCCTGGGTAGTTGTAGCTGTAGAATAAGGATACAGAGAAAAGAAGCACTCCATCTACCCAATGCTGCCCAGTTTTCATCACCTGTTATGTTTGGTCATCATCGCCGTTTTCTTACATTTCGCTCTAGGTCATAATATGATGACCCCAGCTCATAAAACCAAGAACCCCACCTTTTTATTTATTTCGTATCTCTTTTTGTATTTCGTGTCTCTTTACATTGGCTTACTCTATGGTGACACTGAAAGGGTGCTGAGGAAGGGAACCTATCACCCAAAAGGTGCCCGTCTGCATCAAATCGGATTTTTATGAAGGGCCCGTGATGTGGTGGTATATTATTTAGTTTTATTAAGATTAGTCCAGAGATTTGAAGTTTAACTCCGCAATTTGTGGATCTGCAGATTACAAGAAGCCGCATTTGGCTTGGGCCTACAGGGTTCAGACCATCAATTTGATCGTAAAACATTACTATATGTAAAATTAATTGAAAGTGTGTTTGACTATAATACTAGCTACAATTTGCGCTTTTAAATGCCATTTTATGGGCAACACTTAAGATTTCTAGGGTTTCTTGGAAACCATTAGAAATCTTATGTTTTAACGGAATGTTGTAGTTTTGCTGTGGAAGACACTCGCAAATTCTGTCTTTGTTTCACATTTAATTTATTCTTCTAGAAATATTCAATAGAAAAATAAATTATCAATTTTTTCATTATATTAATGTGGCATATAGGATCCAAATTTTAGGGTGGGTAATTACCCACCGTTTGATTTCCCAGGTGGGTAGTACTACCCACACCGCCCAAGGCGTCCGCCGGGCCTGTCCATCATTACCAACAAGAATCCAACTAAACTTCTCTTGCAGAAAAAGCTCTTATTGTTCCCATTCATAAATTCCTAGCTCTCCAGGCGTTATTTGCGTATTCGCTCGCATCAAACCGTGCACTGGTGTTTCTTTAGGTTCTTTTAGGTTCCTTTCTTGGTCAGCTTTTGTGCTTTTTTTTCTGTAAACGACTCCCTCCACGCTTATGCTTCGCAGATAACCATAAGCTTTTTTCAATGATTGCGCTGTTTTAAGATTGTCACCTACTTCATTCGAATTGCGACATTTTCGAAGATTGATATCAAGCAAACGAGCTAGTTTTGCACATAAGCACATGTTGCATCATGGCACTCTCCCTTCAACTCCAAAAAATGCTCCTAATCTTGGGGTCATCACATATGATAAGTATCTCAAAGCTCTCTATCCTTGAGATCTCCATACATACCTCAAAACTATTTGGTTTTGTTTTGCAACCCTTCCATTGTATTACTACTATTTAATCTTCCTTGCTTCTCAATTCATCGTCGTCAGATCAATCTTTGAATATGCATCCATCGTGCGGTCTCCGTAGTACGTTTTTTTTTATCGAAATTCCATTGAATCGACGAAAAAATAACCAATCTGCAGCAATTATATCCTTTTTCAAAAAATAAAAATTGGATCAACTTAAGCATCCTATTTTTTTTGTATAATGCTGAAAAATATTGGAAACAGATCTACAAAATGAAATCGCAAAGTACAAAAAACTGCATATTGTCCAATTTCTGTTGCTACTAAATAAATCATGTGTGCAAAGAAACCTCGAAACACGTGTTTCTCAACTCACTATTATAAAATTTTAAATACCGAATAAATTTCAAAACTCAACAGCAGTACAGTTTAAAAACGGTGTTTTATCTATTTTTCCGTAAAATTTGAACATACTCAAGCTAATCTAGGTACTTCGAAATACAGCCGAAATACTCTTTTATACAGTACTATAAATTCTTAGCAAATAAATGCATGTAGATAGCCTCGCAAAAGATAACGTCATGGAAACCATCATCAATACCTTTCAAGTTTTTCGCTAATTAAGTAAGTAAGCAGCTTAGTTCGAATTCGTATCTAGGCAGAAGATACACACATGATGCACACGATCACCGAAGCAAATTGTTAACTCTGCATTTCGGCTCCATCATGTAGCGCGGGCATCAGAGTAAATCACGGGGCGAATAGAAGCAGAAGAGTATCTAGCATCTATCTACGGAGGCATATTGAATGCTGCTTGGAAATATCTCCATGGAGCCGGGTGTACTTTTGCTTTGCGCATTGTGGCTATGTACTTACACTTGAATGCAACAATGCTATGGTCATTGTTGTCAGGAAATATACATTTCGCATCCATTGTGAACTTACCGTATGTAGTCACTATCTAGTATGCAATGGTCACTCATCTTCGATGCTACAAGCGGATATTTAACGGTGAGGTGGAGGTTATTGTACGGAAAGGGCATTAACGGATGGTGGTCATTAGCTTTTGATGATGCACTTGTTCGGGTCGGATATGTAATGTAAGTATGTAGTAAGCGAAACCGCAAAAGCAAGCAGACCTGGCGGTTGGTCATGCCAGTTACTATTTCTTGTTCGCGCTCAGCTCCAGGTGTTGTTCATATTGATTTAGTAGTCTGAAAATAGCTGTGAACGGAAAATAGGTAGGTAGAAAGTACCTTATGGAGCTGTATTAGAGGATATGTGTGTAAATCAAATTTTGGGGTTTTTATGGCATGTGACAACGGAGAAAGTAATGCCAACAACGGGAACGAAAACCACCATTTTGATGGAAGATTTAAATGAATTGGTTTTGCAGGGTGCTGTGTTGTGTATTGGATAGGGGTGTCGTTGTAAGGTCGATAGAAAAGAACAATGGCGTTTAGTAGGACTATTGTTTTGTTCAGTATTATGTTTCAAATGACAAGCATATTTTAATCGAAAATGTTTACACGCAATGTAGTTCATTGTGTTCTTAGAAAAATATTTCAAGCATGAAGTTTACTTAATCTCAGATAAGTAAAATATGTATAGGCCAGCCATTGTAAGTCATTTGTATAATAGATTATTTTTCATAAAACCAATAATATTAGAAGCATGAAAAATTAGTGATTGGATCATTTCTATACGTCGCTTTGGCTATATTTTCATACGCAAAGGTGGTTTTGAGCTTAAATGCTGGGCTTTCAAGTTGGTTTTTTTTTCGTATAATGCGTTATGAAGCAAATGTAATTGTCTTACACATATAATGCTTGTATGATAATTACGTGAATTCTCAAATGATGCAATAATAAGGAGATAATATCCTTAAAATAACAAAAAAAAAACAATATTTTTGGTTGAACCCAGCAAAAAGTAAATTCGTTGTGGTGGGGACCTCCATGAGGGCATCTTTCAGACCGTTATGGGGTGAACTAGAAGATGGACGAGAGAAGTCGAGGCGGTTTAAGGACCTGGAGAAGGACCAATTAACTAAGCTGGACTCTCTAAAACGCCCGGTTGGTGATTTTATCGAATTGAAAAGGGAGTCTCTACAGTCTACCTAAAAATATATTGGGCATGTCTAGCTCTGAGGTAGATTCCGTCATGTTTGTGACAGGTTAAGGTTAAGCCTAGAGAGGCTTGCTGAACGACACATACGCACTAAGGTGCTTAAGTTTTATCCTTTGTTTGATGAGCCATAAGCGTAATAGCAAAGAAACTCATGCGAGTTGGTCATTCATTCCTTAGTTTCCTAAATTGAATGAAAAGTATGTGATGGGGACTTCGAAGTGATCTTTGACTGCGCGCTCTTTAGGGTGCAATCTGAGGATGTCGTAGACGAAAAGGTCATGGCGTGAACGACGTCCTAGTTAAATTGATACATGACCAACTGGCGTAGAGATTGTTGCTGTCGGAAGCGGGAGTCGACTCCTATATAAGAATGGAGGTGAAAAATTGATGTCCTCAAGGGGTTGTCTTATCGCCGCTCCTGTGGAGAATGCTAGTCGACTTCCTACAACAGTCAATAAGGACCTGATTGTTTATATGTATGTAATAACACACAACGCGCATTGGATTTAATTTACCATTGGTGCACTAGGCACGGCCTTTCCGTGAATCCTGGTAAACGCAACTTGTTTTGTTCACCAGGAAAAGAAGTACTAGATGTTCTGAAATTGAATGGTTTAACTCTTTTACTTACAGCTTAAGTCACATGTCTAGGAGTAATCTTAGACAAATAACTGCTCTGGAAGAAGTATGTGAAAGTGAAGCTTGTTCAAGCTTTAAATGCTTTCAGACAGTGGCTCCAGAACCCTATGTTTCCCCACAACATGATGATTTCGAGCCTCGTGTAGTAACGTAGATCTACGTAACAATCAAGGTCGATGACTACGAACGCATTCATCGTATGGTGGACTATTATATTCGCAAGAAGTTAGCAACGCTGCAAAAGACTATCTGCCTAGATATCTGTAGTGACGTGAGTTTTACTTCTAGTGTGGCCCTTGATGCGCTTTTCAATCTGCCTCCACTCGACATTCAAATTTGAAGAGATTTCAATGAGCTCTGCCCATAAACTAATTCCGCTTTTGGCCTATTGGTAGACAATGAGGATGTGGGTTGCTGTTCTATTAGAGGCTCCCCCTACTCAAGTTCGGGAGAAGGTACGAAGTAATCTTCTTTAGCTGAAGTAACTGGGAACACCCAGTTCTATGCACCAGCGGGTACTCCGAGGTCATTTTCACGGAAGGCTCCAGGGTAGATGCTAGATCTCAAATTGGTGCATATCTGCATTCATCGAATGGCAGGCTCTTCTTGTTTCTGTTTTTCAAGTAGACATATTCGCCGTCTTGAGAGTTCCTTGTTGAGTAATTAATGAAAGTGTAGGAAAAGCGTATCGCTACTTGCTTCGAAAGCCAAGCTGCGCTACTGTCGTTATGGCGACCCTTGACTACTTTGGAAATATATGCAATAATGTGCAACTGTTGTGGGTGTAATGACACTGTGGTATTGAAGGAACTGATATTGCTGATGCCATTGCGAAGCAAGGCTCAATGCTTCCACCACACTGCTATGAACCCCCTTTAAGTGTGTCGACCGCATTTGTACATTCCATTTTCCGGATTTGGGTACTTGATACCCACAGAGAGATGGCAATCTTCTGATGTGGCCAGCCACACGAAGGTTTTTTTTCAGAGCTCAACCATGGGACTACTGGCAAACTGACTGGACACAATCGCCCCAGGAAACATATGTATGTACCGAATAGATGTCGCGCAAGATGACGTTTGCCCATCTTGTTCAAAAGAAGCTGTTTTTGCGCAGCATATCCTTTCCAAATGCAGCGTATATACGTGTCAGGTTAGCCTCTTTTCCCCTACTTTAAGGTAGTCTCTTCCCCTACCGTTGATCCTTGATTTTGCTAAGATTTCAGAGAAACAATGCGAGGCTGAAGGTATTTTTGCGTACAATGGGATTTAACGGCCTGAGTGCTTAGAGGTGGAGGTGCCTTTTGCCCAGCCAACCCCACAAACTCTCCAATGATGTAATTACAGAAGGGCTTCATTGTCAGCTAAATTGTTTTGAAGAGGATGTGCACTGCAAAAGTATGCCTGGCGATTTTCTCCAACTTTTTGTGCAGAAATTGTATGAAGTTTTTGTGCCAATCACGCAATTGTTTCTAAGCCCATATTTTCGAAATTAATTGGTAAAGAAAGTTTCTTAGATATGCTCCATTATTTTGAGTTCCGCTGATTTTCAATCTGCTCTAAGAAAATAAAACATTCTTATTATAAATCATTGTTCTAACGGATGAGCAATGTTTCTTACAAATCTCATTTCCTACTTATCACAGATATATATATAGCAGCCAAGGAAAGTCATTCCATCCTGGAATCTATCAACTTCCACCACTTCTCATTGTACCTACCGCAGTTGATAGCTACTTAAATCTGAAGCACAGGTTCTTAGCGATTCCTTGCACGGAACTAACTAACTCTCTCTGACCGAACGACCTTCTTTGCTACCAATTACGAAATCCATACCTGTAGTTTTATCTGTATCGAATAATGAAAGATCGTCAGATACGTAAAGGCCATATCAAAAACTCAAAACACGATTGAATTTACCACTCCATGTGCTTTTCACCGAACTGAAACGGGTCATGATTTCAATGCATACGAACAATCAATTGAAATTACTAAGTCTACGTACATATTACGAACAGTAACTACTCGCCACACGTTAACTACTGCTGCTCCACGCGAGCTACGTTCTGTTACGGCTAAACTAAACGCTAAGTGCACGGTATGTGACTTGAGGTCAAAAGGACCAGGGTGCAATTATTCCCGCGTCATTGCAGTTATTGCACACATGAATGAAGCGAGAGTTAATTTGATGGACGTCACATTTTATGGCCCAGTTCGATACAGTACAGAGCATGGAGGCGGGGGTTTAGTAGAGTGGGTCGATTACTGCCCGACCTGCAGTTCATTTCATATCGTGCACTGGTTGGTTTGTACAAAAGACCCGGCAAAACAATAAAGCAGCTTGTTCGAGACCATGAAAGTTGTTTTAAGTTATTTGGTACTGCTGGTCGTATCGGAAAGTAGTATCTATCGATTTGTCACACAAACCGATCGATCTCATGCATATGTAAACATGCACGTATCTATCGATGTACGAGTTAAGCATGGAATCCAATATAGTTCCTGCCTCTCTCCAATCGTTTCCATGGTAGTGCGGAAACTTTAGATGATTCGTCAGGCATAAAGTAAAATGTTATGCTTCTTTAGATCCACTGTTCGTGCAATGTTTTCACGGGTGAATTGTGATTCTTCTTATGTCCATTGACAACCTAATGGCTAAATACATATATCGTTCAGATTTATGTCATTCGATGCACATACACGAGTACTTATGGCGAAACGGATGGAACAGTGTCTTCGTTGTCGTGACATACATCAATGTATGACGATATTATGGTAGTTTTGCTGTTTTCTGCATTTTCTAATAAGCAAACCTTAAATTAAAATACCATCGCATTTAAAACATGATTTCGTTTTCATCGAACGTTCAAACGATGTGTGTTATTTATAGGGTAAACAATATTGGATTGGATTCAATCGAGGGGAAATTGACATGAACCGATGAATTACGGTTTTTGGTTTGGACGTGAGGTGAAGTTTTGTTTTGAAAAAGTGTATTAAGAGAAAATAGCTGGTTTCGGATGTTGTTGGTAATATTGTGCTTGTAATTAGATAGGATTTTGGTGCAGGGAGTATGAAACTGGTAAATGTGTGGGAGAATTTTCTTTTTTCATTTCATTTCACTCATAAGTAAAGTCGGCCTGCTCCAAATGTCAGCCACCCAACTCTTTCTCTCATCATAAAAATCAGACTCGATAAAACAAAACTCAATATAAAGTGTAAGACTTCGAACAATAGCCACTTTACTTACTTTAGATGCATTTTTAGTTAGTTAGGTAGGGTTGACAAAAAAGAGTTGAACTATTAAAGCCACAACTACAGGCAGCAATACAAAGGGCTGGTGGCCTTTCGAAAAATCATGGGTTCCGTAGCGGCCACTCAACAATAATTGCCATCTATGAAGTAATCGGCGCAGTAGAGCGCGCTGAGGCTGCATGCCACCAGGCCAGGCCGATCGTCTAGTGACGTGGATGTTCGGAACGCTTTCAAATCAGTAAAATGGGCAGATATTTCAGAGGCACTCGAGCGGAATTTTCAGGTACAGGACTACCTGTTAGCCATGGTTCGAGACTATCTGAAGAATCGTCGCCTTACATATGAGACGAAGCAAGGAAATATCCGGAAAAATATTACTGCCGAAGCAGCACAAGGGTCTGTTCTCGGGCCAGATCTTTGGAATGCTGCGTACGAGGGATTCCTGTGCCTTTAAATGCCAGAAGATGTGCTCTTGGTAGGTTACGCTGATGATGTAGCAGCTGTCATTACCTCCAGAAACCCCCACCTTGCTCAGCTCAAATTAAATCAAGTAATGAGAATAGTTGAAGCCTGGATGAAAAACCATGGTCTCCAGCTGACGATCTCGAAAACTGAGATTGTCATGCTAATGAAAAGAAGGATAGCAACCGTCATAACCATGATAGTCAGCTCCGAAGAAGTCGAGACCAAAAAATCTGCAAAATATATCGGAGTGGCTCTTGACTCCAAGCTGACTTATAGGGATCACATCCAAAACGCATGCGATATGGCATTGGGGACTATAATCGCGCTTAGCAATCTCATGGCGGACGTTCGTGGTCCTAGCGCGAGTAAACGCAAATTTGCTTATGACGGCGGCTCATTCAACGCTGCTATATGGTGCCGAGATATGGGCCACCGCCTTAAAATTTGCAAAGATAACGAGCGTTCAACGCAGAAGGGCGCTACGAATCGCCAGCAGCTACCACATACGGTATCAGGAAACGCCGTGTTGGTCACAGAAGGGGTAATCCCAGTCGATTTATTGGCGAACGAGCGCAGGGAGATCTTTCTGAAAAACTCGGAAGTGGAAGTGGAAGAGGAACGCTGGGCTACGAGAAAAACAAGGGCATGCGCGACTAGGCTGATTCGTGCCATAAAACCTTGGTTTAGTCGATGAAATAAATTTCTACATGCCATGACTACTTTAGGAAATACCGTCATCGAATGGTGAAAGTCAGGACGGAATGCTGCGAATACTGCATGAAAGAAATTGATTATGCATTGCATGCTTTCTTAAAGGACCTGCGCTTCAGAAGAGAATAAGAAGCGGTTTGATCTGCAATCGGCCCTGCGACGCCGGAGACGATTGTCGAGGCAATGCTGCATTCAGAAGATGCTTGGGTATGTGTCTCAATATATGTAGGGACGGTATTGCGGCTGACAAAAGAAGAGAGTTGGACTTCTCCGGACTGAACGAAAATATTCGTGGAGGCATCTGATAGGTGCTGGTGCCACAGCCAAGTCGAATTAATGCGAAAGCGATTCCGACTCGGATTCCTGTGTCCAGAGGGTGACGTTATTTTAGTGAGTCGAATCTCACATAATCTTGCATCTTTCGCAGGGTACCTATGAAGGTTTATCAACATCCGTTCAAAAAAAAAGGAAGCTGATATTACTAGCAACCGACCTTTGGAACAATCACCCTAGTTCTAGTAGATCTTCAACAAATAAAATATAAATGAGAAATGTCAACCACTACGATGCAGAGCCATATAACTATACAGGGCTGGAATTTTATGTATCCGATTCATTTCTACAAACAAATTAAATTTCCTCCCTATGATATAATTGTCAAACGATGGTGTAGGAGGTATCGATCCTCCAAGCCAGCTTCTACCTTACAAAGCTGACTCTTCCATACTTCCCGTCTCCGTATTTCTAGGAAAACGAGTGTTAACCGTTTTTAACGGTCAGAACTTGTCCAATTTTGCAGAGTAAGGAGTAGGTTGATACCAAACTAAAATTAAAATGTCTAACCCTTTGGCGGCGGTGAGCATTTTTGTGAATTTTCAGGTTTTCTTTCAGGTCCAAATAGGGTTTTGGGGAAAACAGGTACGTAAAATATAAACTGATGTTTTACGCTTTGTTTATCATATAATTTTGAAATTTTTTAACCCTATGCAGCCGCTGAGTGCCTAAAAGTAGATACAGTTTTTCTTGAATTTCCAATGCGATAACTTCCGACGGAAATTTCGAATCATCACGAAACTTACAGGGCGTATTTATGGTAACCAAAAATAAACATGCATGATTTTTTATGAGAGTACAGGGAACTATGTTACTACAGCTGGCACGTGAAAAAAATCCTTCAAATCATCGAGTCTGCAAACGATTTATAATTTTATTCCTTTGACCACTCTGTGTTATTGAAATTTTCAAAATTCTGCGTTACACTAGAATGGCAACCCGTTAGCAAATTACCAATGGAAATCTTCTGTTCACGAGAACTTACTACCGAATCGTGAGATCATTAAGTGTGATTAGGAGCAGGTTTGATAGACGAAAATGTGGATAACCCTGTAGTTTTGGCGCTATCTGGAAATATTGTTAATCGAAAAACCACTTTTCCTCCTATTTATATAGATATCAGATTTAAGCGAAATTCATACAGGGTGTTGACCTTAATATTAGCCAAGGTAGGTAGGTAGGTTGAAGTAGCTGTCGACCGATAGGAGCCTGTCGACAGACGCACGTGGGAGCGAAATAGGCCCGTTGTGAGGCCACAATACTTAATCCTCCCTTAGTTACTAAAATCAGGGAACCATCTGGTTCCTTTCATAAACCGCACTATGCCCTTTAGCCGAATTTTGGCCAAACTAGACAGTTTTTTGGTTGCAAAATTAGAATGGGGCTGCCAGCTGCGATGCTATTTTTGAACCAAGTAATGCTACCAAAAAAATTTAAAGTTGTAATCACGCTGCAGTGAACTTAAGTAAAGTATGTTTGTATTTTGCAAATTTTGATTTTTTCGCGGGCGGTAACTCTCAACGTCTTTTCATGCCAATAATTTCCGATCCGATCATCGGATCAAAAAGAAATTTACATCGTAAGTTGGTATCGCTTATTGGCAGATTTGATATGCTTTTGGTGTCGGTGCTACCGGAGTGCTGCCAGAACCGATCATTTTGTCGCAGTTTTGCAAAGAGATGCTACAATTTAAATTCATTGAATTTTTTAAATTTCTAAAGTATTGAAAATTTCGCGGGCTCAGAGCTTTCTCAGAGCCTTTCTGCCCCATTAGCGGAACTAAAAATTTGGCAATTTGTGTAACGAAAAATGCCATTATTATATTTGAATATGCTGTATATCTGATGTGATGATTCGGTGGGAGTATACGTTATTTATGTAAACATCTCAATCAAGAATACATTTTTCCATCTCCATCCAATCAATCCACAGTTCAATATCAATTGTCAGAGCTAACATGCAAACAATACCCCCCAGCACAAAAAGAAACCGACCCCAACATTGAACGCATCGTACTACCCATTTGTATGGAGGGCCTTGTAGCCTAAACACAAAGGCTCTTCAGTCAACTCGCACATTATCTCTCAAATGCAATTTGTGAAAGAAGAAACTTCTGGAATGCTGCAGCAAATAATAATGCAGATGCTCTATGGCTGCATTGCATTATCTTTCGATGCTATCAAGTGTCTGAGAGAATGTGTCAGCCGGCGGAAACGTTTTGAACGATGATAGCAAGTCAAGAAAGTTCAACAAGAAAGTCTAGCTGTTATTTGCACGTTTCGTGGCGACCACTTACCAGAATGCGTAGGAACCCCTCGTCTCGCAGGTCAATGCGAACGCTTATCAGTTTCGTAGATAAGAATGACATGATATTGTTTGTACCGTAGCTAATTAGCAAAATATTTAATTTTTAGATGCAGTAGAGACTGCAATTAAATGGTGTTTAACTTTATTGTTTTCGTCGGTCGTACTTGATAAGGCGATAAGTCAAGACCAATCTAGTTTGATGGTTCATTGGCTGTCAAACGAAGTTGATTACTTACGATTACAAAGCTAAGTCAGTTTATTGTTCTTAGAACTTCCTCATCACTCATTCAAGAGATTCAAGGACTCTGAAGACAATAGCACTGCTCTTGTCTCATAGGTCAGTGTTTCTGACATTGAACTGAAAATCATTAATTATTGTATTTTATTGTCTCATCGTCAGACAGTAATGATTACAGTCCATACATGAGTTCTCGTCCCATAATCATCAAAACCCAATGATTTATTGTCATAGACTAGCCCACAAAAAAATCGATTTGTGACCACAATGTTAATCTCAAACTAAATTTTCACTAACCTACTAAACTCTTCGTAGAATCGGCTAATACAAAGTATGTGTGTCTAAGCTACCAGCGAACAACGAATTTTTCATGTATGTATTATTTATTCGTTAGCTTGTTTTTTCACACTTTCACCATAATTATCTACATATATGTGTTGATAATATTTGACATATAACGTCAAATTGCTTTTACATACATTTTCTTTTCCATACTTTTTCCCGAAATTCATATTTTCCCACAAACTCAGGAGTCGGCAGTAATGATGTCGCGTTGATGGATGAAAGTGATTAAGAGATTCTACAAGGTGGAATCTGCAATCGTTCATGTACGATTTCTGAAGATACTTTGCTTACGATTAACTACAATTATGTATGTATCTATCTACGAATGTTTTTATGCATGAAATTATAGTAGTTATATCGTTTTTCATGTAATTGATGTTTTTAGTGTGACGGTAAGATGAGTTCGTTGGATGTTGTGAAATTGTGGTTCATGACAACTTGCAAATACGCGGCGTTGGAAGAAAGGAATTAAGTTTTAAATTATTATGAAACATGTGAAAACGCTAAATCTTCAAAAACAAATCCCGTCCGTAAGAGAGATAAAAAAAAGAAATGATTTATTTAAACGGAAAGATTCTTCTAATGCATAAGAATCTAATCTCGGAACCGAAAACTGAATGATGGGGTCAGTTATTTTATCAAATTGATTCAAAGTTTGAAAAGGAGGCTTTCATTAGACGACGCCTTTCTGTCTACACAGGAAATGGAGTTCTTGTATGGGGAGTCGTATGCAGTACTCAGAGAGGGGTACATTGAATTTGCAAAAAGAGAAAATTATAGGAGAGCCCGCATTACACAATGGCTTCAATTAAGTGTCCTTAGGGTAAGTAACAATATTTTAGTGCTCTTCAGAAAAACAGAAAACTAGAGATAAAAAATAACAAATGGGTAAAATGACCAAAATCGAAATTAAAGTCAGAAAATCGAGCGGCTCTGGCTTTGATTTATATTATTTCTGATCTACATTATATGCAATTCGGGATTAATAAACTACGCCAAAATCCTTGCAACTATCGACAGCACACGAAAACGACACAAAAACACGTGTCAGAATATTGTCGAGTCCTTTTCACGCGAAAAGCTCATTTATTTACTTTTTGCCACGTTCAAGGTAAAAAAAATTACTGGCGTAACTTGTTGATGAAGTGCATAATTTCTCATTCGCAAACGTTAGCTAATCCTTGGGGACTATGTAGCCAGGATTTTTGTTACGAATGTCCTAGAAATATTGTAATAAAAAAGTGATTGCTTCGAATATTTTAATGTACTAAATGTTTCAATGACAGGATGAGTTAAAAAGGTGTCTAAAGGCAAAGAACACTAAAAGACCAAAAACGGATTCTTCAAAACTCCTAAAGTAGAAAAAAAGGAGCGAAAGAACATGAGTTAATAGTTACAGCACATCGAAATTTCAGAAACGAATATCGGGAAGGCTGAAGTTATTACTCTGAATATTTCAAGGGTATTCCATCCAATTTGTTCTTGACTAGAATCTTTAAAATAGAATCAAATGGTCCAGAAAGACGTTCTATTCGAGTAATATTCGACGGCATCTCATCAAATACCCCATGAAATCAATGCCCGAGTTCCACAGGGCTCAACCCTCTCACCTGTTCTATTTTTCATATGTGTCAATTATTTCTTGGCTCTCATTTTCAACACTTTACAGTTGATTGACTTCGCCCACTCACTTGACTCTGCTATCTATTCCGCCAGAAACGCAACATGTCGCAATAGTAAGGGAACTACTGAAATTGAAGGTAAAGGTGAATATCCATAATTTTTTCGGCTTCATTACATAAGTGTGCGGTTTTAAATCACCTAACCCGGGAGAAATGTTCTCCTAGTAATTTATGAAGCTCAGTAAGGACTTCTTCCTCGTCAAAGAAAGTATGTACTTTCAATAGAAAAATCCCTATTTTCTTGATGCTTCCTGGAAAGTGGGTGAAGCAGCATTTCGAACCTGGTTCAAGCAGTTGAAAAAGATGATAATGCAACTCAATATTCTTTAGAAGCAGTATTGTTTTGTTAGATTTATTGATTCTGGCTTTAAATTCTGTGGCTTTCCTTTAGTTTGGCAGATGCAATAGCCTTAAAGACTGCTGCCAATCCAGGGTAGGCATCGAAAAGCTTCTTGGATTTTCGAGTCATGGAAGTGAAGAAGGTAGAGTTGTACTTGATCTTTTCCTTCCGGCAGACGATGTTATAGTAATAAAACCATCGACCGGCCCAAAACCAGTTACAATGTCTTCAACTTCAACTACTGACTAAATATTGTGAACACCAGTGAAGTTTCTAGGAATTATTCCTCGCTTTCCTCAAGTAACGCCTTTTTAACCTTTTTTGTTAGATCGAAGGTTCGTTTCCGACTTCGTCGTTAGTGCAAATTTGCCACTGTAACTCTTTAAGTAGTTCTAGAATGAACCCCTCACGTACACCTGCAAGTTTAGGATCAGTTAAGTGAAAAACTAATATTTAAAACAAAAACAATCTAAGCAAAAAAAGTGATTATTAATCCAGAAAATTAATCCTCGCGTTATGTTTTTATCGAATTTTATAAAAGAACAACATTATAAATTCAAACATCGAAAAAACATTAAATCATCAAATTTTGAAAATAAAATTCATCCGCAAACCTGATATATCGCTGAACCGCAACTAAATCAATCTTTTGAAGGAGCCAAGAGCAATTACAGACAAGTCTGAACTGCTCAAGCGCTCCACTCGGACTTTGAATAGGACACCGCAATTCGTGTCAAATTTTATGCATCCAAGATTGAACGCGTTCTCATTTCCCTGAAAGGTTCTTCCCCAATTCAATTCAACCAATTTCTGCCAAATTTATTTCGAAAAATCCTTAACGCGTCTTCTTTCAAAATATTCGGCACATAAATTTGGAGCAATATAAGCTTCTCTATCACCGAATATGCGACAAAACATGCACTTCTTACAACACTGCAAGAAATAATTTTCTTCGCTTAACTTCTTCACCTAGAGGAGTTATATCATTCCTAAACTCGAATAGGATTTCTGTCTTTGAGCAAGAGCTGGTCGTACTTCATTGACCACTTTAGGTAAAGTACAAAAGAAAGCTTTCAAGCTTGCAAACTATGAGCGTTTCCGAATTCACGTCTTCGTCCTCATCTTCCGCTTTTTTGACGTCAGCAGAGTAGCTACGCTATTCTATTAGTTTGAAGCAGACCAAGACGAGGTGTCCGAAATCTATGGCTTTGCTTCGTAACATTGCCTCAAAGCACCATCAAGCCGACGAAAGCTTAAATCAGAACGTGACATCGTCAACTGTTATACAGGAGAGCAATTTCAAGGCGTAGATAATCTAATTCGGACAGGCTCGACTTGATCTGACGTCACATTCTTTTATAACAAGCTGACGGCAAAGGCGAAGACGTCAATTAAGAAAGGCCCTATGAGTCAACTGCAACTCGTATAGAACACCTTGCAAATCTCACTCCTGTTCCAGAAAGAAAGTTATCAACCGAGTGAAAGTTATTTGTGGTCGTTTTTATTACTATTTAAAAAAAAATTGACTTAAATTATTCTCCTAATATTTTATAATACGCTACTTATTTGCGCAAACTCCAATCTTATTTTAGAAATTTTCAAATAATTATTTGGAATTTCTTTCGTGATGCGTTAATATCACCTTCTAGTTTCAAAATAAACCTCAATGCTCAGATGTACTTCCTTCACAGATTTTAGTGGACTTTGCTGAATATTTTCTTGAATTTCTTTAAAATTTACCATACATCTGCAGCTATTTTTTTTATGTTTCCCCAACTTTGTTTTATTCTATCATATCTAATGTCACTTTGATTTCGTCGATCGACTAAAAACAGTTGCGAATCTGCGCACTGTAGCTAGAAGAGACTTCATTTCATAATCACTGTAAGCGTATGTGGAGCAAATACTTCCACAACCCACTTTAAGCCTGATTTGACGCAGATTTTTAGGGTTAGAGATATGTATTTGTGAGCCCGATGTGCGATAATGGTTGATGGTCCACGGCTGGATTCAAACCTCGAACCAGAAACGATCTACGCTGTAGTTGCTCTATCCACTCGATTAAACATTAAAAAATCAGCGACAAGTAATTAAAAATACCATTAATGCCGCAACTAGTGCTGGCGTCAAGCGCTATTATACTATTTTTGGCAAAGACATATATTTCTATTGTTTGCATAAATAAATATTGATATCGAACTTTGTTTTCATCAAAGTACCTCTCAACGATTCCAACTACTACAGTCAGCAAGAATCTCGTTCAATATCTTTTACTGCAATTACATGATTTTTTTTTTGCCAATTTGTGCTATTATGAAATCATGTTATAACTGGTTGTTTTATCTAACTCACACTGCTTTATCTACTTTCAAAAGTAAAACGCCAAAAATTACTTTTGTTTTCACTTCACACGCACATCAAATAAATTGATTGAAGCTATCATTATATTTTGTTTTATTGATACTATAAAGCTGCCCTTGAATGTTTACAAAAAAAAAACATCTAAAAACAGACCATAAACACGAATATCTACTACACGTTTTCAATTCGATTTCCCCCCCGTGTGATTTTCATTTTGACGGTTTTTCGCACAACATTTCCGCCCGATTATATTCCGAAAAATGTAAATATTTATTATAAAATTGCGAAGTTTTTGCGTTTTCAAAACCATTCGCCATTCCGATGAGGAGCAGAGCATGATGATGGAAAATGATCCTGATACTATATAAAATTTATATGTAGTTAGCAGGCATGGCTGCGACGACGATGTCTGTTGGGAACGGTACGGTTTGAATTGTATGCATGTGGTCGAATGTAATTATTGCTTCTGATTTTGCCAGTTCATGGCACAATCGATATTTATAGTATCATGGGAATAATTGAATCCGATGACATGAGTCTGCACATGCTTATATGAATGTATATGTATGGGGAGACTTAGCGCCGATCGATGTGGGGGATAAATAAAATGGAAAACTATTTCGCATGAAGTGTTTAGAAAGCGTTGCGGAGAATTGAATTGAAAACGAATTGTTTTCTTTTTGATTCGATTAGATTCTATATTTTAGACTGGACTTTTAATATTTTTTTAATTTAAATTTAGTTTTACCTTTAACAAGTCCATTTTTAAATGCCTTGAACTATGTGTAAAGTAAAGTTTGTCTCAATCAGACGTCCCCAAATCCACATTAGAGGCGAGAAAAACTATCACTTTAGCTAAGCAGAGATAGTTTTCTCATATAGAGAACTCTTCCTTTTCTAATAATCCTAAGCCCTCCTGATCTTTAGAACTACTAAATACTTCCCGGATAACTTCACTTCGAACGATGATATTGCTGCATGTCCCAACGATATATGTGAGTTATTCGCCGACCTTACTGAGTTTTACATCTTCACACTCTCTCAGTCGTTCGAACAGTAAAACCCACTCAATTTTATCAACTTGTCATGAAGTTCTTATTACCTTTCCTCTTGAAGCTAAAACCTTAATATCCTTTCTATATCCGAATGCCAGCAGTGGTCCAGACGGAATTCCAAATGGGTTTGTTATGGGGTCAGGTACACTTGGGATGTCCAAAAAAGCTCTTTTTCAGGATTTTTTTTAGAGACACATTAAAGTAATTAATAACAAATGTTTTTAAGACATATATTTGTAGAAGCTATTGCAATGTTTTTAAGACATATATTTGTAGAAGCTATTGCAATTTTTTTATAAGGCACAAGGTTGAAAATTAGTCGAATTAGAGTAAATTTTCGAGGGGCCCAAAAAAACTAATTGTTTTGCCGTGATCACTGTAGAATGTCACTGGATCATCAAAAATAAAAAAAAAAATGGGGATTATTAGTTCCTGACATAGTGCTCCGGATGGACGAAGGACTTTGGCAGATTTTGATATTTCGAAAAATGGCGGTTGTTGAAATTCAAAATTGTATTTTCGACCAAAATTTCACTCACATTTTCGGCTATTGAAAAAAAGTATATCGACCAATCAAAAAATCCTTCGTTCATCCGGAGGATAATTACATATCAAATAAGTGTGGAAAATTTAATGTTAATCGATGAAGCCGTTTTCAAGTTACAGTGATCACCGACTTCGAAAACATAGTTTCGAGAAAAATGCTTTTAAAGCATGCGAAAAACGCTTTATGCAATAGAGACGACTTCATTCAAAGTTATTTATCTCCATAAAGAATTATCCGATTCGTCTGAAATTTGCAGAGAATGCTCTTGCAATATGCTACTTTTAGAAAATGCAAAGAAAATAAAATCGATTTTATCAAAATTCTAAGTTTACCTGCCCCCTTGAGTCATTTTTCTCGTCTTTATGTATTTCGATTTTGTTTAATTTAAACATGTCTACTATTGTCTATCTCTCTGTTTGGAAAGCTGCCAATATTCTTCCGATTCTAAAATTGGGGAATGTTGAGAATATTTCGACCTATCACGTTTGAAAGAATTATCCAATCATCTGCTCTCAAAGGAACAACATGTACGACCTGGATCTCTTCTTATATAGTTAATCATGTTTGTGCCATCTTCAAGGATTGTACTATTACCTCGCCTTTTTATCTCTCGTCTGATGTTCCCCAAAATTCCATACTTGGTCCGCTCTTGTTGGCTCTGTCTATTGATGACCTTCCCAGTTGCCTTAATTCCTTTTCCCTTCTTTACGCAGATAACCTTAAGCTCTTAAGTTGCATTGCATCCATTAGTGACCAACTACGATTTGAATTGGACTTAACCACTTTAAGCATGTTCTGCTCTGTCAATCGTATTTCTCTCATAATTTTAATTTAATTAAATGTGTTGCTATGTCTTTTACAAACAAACCTGCTTCTATATGCTTTGGCTTTTGGTATACATCATAAATACATTCGCGTCTTCTTCGATCCTCATCTAATATTTGACCTCCATAAATATACAATTTATCACATTCAAAGCTTTAAAAATAGCAGGATTGGTTCTACGCTGCACTCGTTGTACGCTCAATCTCGATTTGTGTCCATTTTTTTCAAATCGCTGGTAAGTTTCATACTTGAATACTGGTCGCAAGATTGGTCTCCTCGTTTTGTTTACTTCTCACACAGTAAAAAATTTGAAGTGCTCTTTTACACCACACAGCGGATAATCTATAATTTTACACCCTTTGATGCATTTTATGCTCTTTAATACACCACCATAATGGTGTTAAAACCACAAATGACCGTTCGGTGGAAAATTAATTTCCCTTCACCGAAAATGACTAAGAGAAAATCCCGAGATGTGAAAAACCCTAAAGGGAAACAAACGGACACCGATGGGATAAATGAAATGAATAATTTACAACCGATAAGGTATTGATAGTACTAATAATATTGACACCTTTCTGGAATAAATCTTGGTGTATATCTTAAGCTTGAGTAGCCTAGTGGGTAGAGCACTGGCTTCTTGCGTGTGGGGTCCCTGGTTCGAATCCAGGTTCGGACGAGGGTCCGCGCACCAAGCTTTGAGTTCACCTAGCTCTGATTATGTACCTGATTTAAATCAGCGGTAAAGTGAGTCGTAGAAGTAATCACTCCACACTCGTATTCACAATGATTAATAAAAAATTTAATGAAGCTCTCTACCGGCTTCAACTATACCCGTACGAGGGTAGTCATGGGATTACTTTTTGTATATCTTAATAGATCTTGCGTAATGACAAGTACATCTATCGATTTTCTTCTTCAAATTATCCTGAATGAGGTCATAAATGAGCTTTTAGGTGTTTCTTTGCAACATGCAACCAGGAAAAAATTATCCGTTTATGTCACATTTTCACCACTGAGGAATATTTCTGAGTTACCCCAACGGTGTTTATTATATTCACCACCAATTTGATGTCAAAGTACCCTGTAAAATGCTGGACTCCATCGAACACCGGCCGGTGTTTTTTTTTTAGTCATTTTCATAACAGTACAGTAACAATCGAATCCATCCCGCATAGGCTTAGCCGATGTCTTCTTTATAAGATTAATGTTCTCTACTGTCCTTATGAAAAACGCTTGCAAAACCCAAACCTTCCTTCCTTTCTCTCACGTATAGAGGGATTTTTTCATTCATCGTTGCTTTAGAATGCTTGAGAGTCACGATGGGCACCAGTCCAGTCCATTTTCCGAACCTGTCTCCAGTTTTGAGAGGGGAATAAATAAATAAATGAAAATCCAGATGACCCTCCATCTCGGCTAACATTCCCCTGTCATTCTTCCCTACGAAGATAAAACAGAGACAAGATAAAGCGTCGGAAAACCAAACCCATTCCTGCGTAGGTCCTAAAAGTCAAATCACAAATCTCGCATTACGGAGCGAATGCCCACGCCTCGGGGACCCTGCCCTCATGCTCTTGAACTCTCTACTAGATTGTGTCGTCAGGAAGGCTGTGCTCCATTGAAATGTGCCTTTACAAAGAGCATTACACTGCCATGTCTTGTAAGTTTGTCGTATCCATAGCAGCTAATATTACTAAGGACACAAGCATAAAAAATGAAAAAAAATATTTTTTTTTGTTACTTTGGGAAAAACACTGTTAAGGCAAATTTCTACCTTATGCGGCCGAAAAAATGTGCTTTTTTTAGGAATTTTTTTTTGGGATTGTATTTAAGATACACTTACATTTTTTTTTTCAAATGTAAGTATAAGTTTATTTTAAATGTACAAAAAATTTTAAATCGAAATATGCAAAGGAGGAGAGGGGGGACATCGAGCAATGGCGGCGCGCCAAACGGATTTTAGCTGTTGGTGGAAGTCCCGCCGTCGATTCAGATGATCTGAAACATAAAAATGAAACGTAATCTTATTTAATATACTTTTGTCTATGGCCCCTGCCAGAATTGTGAAAAAAATGGAAAATGAAAAAGTAATGGAATTTTGAAAAAGAAAACGATTTTTCCAATTTTTTTTTTGGTTACAAATTGTTATGTAAAGTGAAAGATTGTTAATATTTTTTAATGATTCTGCTACCAGCCATGAACAAGCCTTTGATACCCAACTGTAAACAATTTTGTGATCATTCCTTAACCCGTCTGCCTTCAATCACTTCCACCAGGTCAAAAAATGCGGTAGCGGCTCAGCGCGCTCGCCACCGCTCCCAATTTTAAGGGATAACGTGGCATTGAATTCATGTATCTACCGTATATATCAACATGCATCTATCTATCCGAAAATGCAAAACCAAGAAATTCGATTTTTTTTTTATCGCACAAGGTAGAAATTTGCTTTAAATGTCTAATTATGCTCCAAACAACGAATTTGAGAATTTTCAATGAACTTCTTGTGAACCAGCTTCTCAATTCTTATGAACGAATTTCTTAATGTTGGAAGGAATAAACACTATCTTCACAGGTTTTCGCACGTACCCTTAAAGACACAAACTAGCCGCTGAGATTCCAGTTTTTCGGGAGTAATATGACCCTAAATTTGGTTTGATAATAAATTGGCACCTAGATCGATAGTCTCAATCTGGGCTTTCTGCAAGTATTTTTACAAGTTTCAATTTCATACTAGAGTTTCCTAAGAAAGCATAAAATTACCCACGGCGAAGCAGTTATTATCAAACTTTGAGAGCTACTTTCGATATTGCATCACATTATCTAATCGACAGTCAAAGGAAAACAGCAAAACACGAATGGCTAAGACTAATAAACCCCAATCACACGGCTATACGCCTTACGTTAAACAAATACTTGAACGATGTGCGAAGGTCAATAGCGTTAATCCAAAGCAAACTAAATACAATCAAACTCTATTCCTTACAAAGAAACTGCCCCTGGCATGACTAAATCCAATTACTCGAAAGCTTATCGTTTTTTGTCTAAATATAAAAAATAGCATCATTACTGTTAACGTGCCCGATCCAGTCAGTATATGAACACATTGTGAGCAGAATCAGAATGTTATCTATTTTCCACCATTACCTTATCCAAATTATAAACACCTCATTACATACACTGCAGTACAGCTGTTGGCAGTTCACAGATACATACAGTGATAATAATCTTTCCATTCATTCTATCCATGCGATATTCACACACTTTGTTCATTCGAAACGGTTTTATTGTCCGATAAATGATTGCATTGCATTTTATCTTATCATTTTTCGCGATATCATTCTGTTCTCATTAGTGAGTAAACGTAATAGCTATTAGGAGCAAATGTAACAAAAGAGACGAGATTGCACAAACATATGGTTGTGTTTCGATAATTTTCGAACGTAATTGCATACATCATCCTGTCCAATATTCACATGATAGCAGCAATAGCTTTTCCAGTGCCATTAAACATCATTCTGCTATTAAATATATCTTTTCGGAACATTAAATCTAAATTTATAAAAAAACTTTTGGCAATGATAGATTCATAAAAAATATATTGCAAATTTTTTAATTCTAAACTCGAACTCTATACTGAAATTGTCTATTCAGGGTGAGAAGGATAATACTTAGAAAATTCATTCGTATCATTTTCAATAAAATTCCAACGAATATCTGTTAAAAGCGCACAAAGCCAAGATAGATACATTCCCTTTACCATCAGACTGTGACAGGAATCTGACAAACAATTGTTCCACTTTTACGTTTCACAAAGAAAATTTCAATCCGCTGTTTGTATCGTTTGGGAGAATAAAAGTAGATACATCACAATATTGCGAATCTGAAAAACTGGACCGCAAATAAACAAAGCAATACATGGAATTAAATGGAAAATTTTTCCAAGAGTTTTTATTCGAAATATTCGTCGGGGGACAATGTCCAATATTCTTTGTGATATAAGCTTTGTGCGCAAAAAGTGAATGTGAAAAAAGGGAGTTATTTAGATAATTACTATTGCATTTGAGCACGGTTGAGGACAACAAATTGGAGTTATATATTAACGAAATAAGGTAAAAACATCTGGCATGTGCAGGCTCGGACAGGTTTTTTTTTTTTTTTAAATATTTACAATGCGGAACTCAGATTAATGTGAAAATTTCAAAGCAATAATTTCTTATAAATGTACATTTCAAGTAATTTTATTTAATTTAAACAGAATTTGGATTCAGGTAAATTTAAGTTTTGAAAAAAGGCATCTGCCACGAAAAATTAAACAAACCGTTATTTTATACAAACGTAGAAAATACTTAAAATTCTTCTAAATAATCTAAATAATTATCAACTCAAGCTAATTCGTTAATTAAGCTTCGTCAAAGCAATTTTCATTTTGAACTAGTCCGTGAAGTGAGCCCAAGGAGTAATCGACGCAAATGAACATAGCAGCCTTGACATTATCGCATCCATTAAAGTTACTGAAGTATTCATTTGGAATTTGGTAACGAGATAAGTTTAAGGGTATTCCGTCATTGTTTTATCTAATCGAAATCCACAGAATCTGGATTAAGGTGGAAATGTTCGAGACCGACGAAAAGTTGGCTCGTCGTTATCTGTGAAGAGTCCTTGATAACTTCAACTGCGAATGTAAAATAGAGAGAAGAAAATGAAGTGAATATTGAATGACAAAGGACAATATTGTTGTGAAATTTCTAAGAATAGGAAGAAGGGGGCGTGGGTGGTGTTACGAGAAAATCATTTGTAGAAACAAGAAAATCAAATTGTTTGTTAGTTGGAAGATTTATTGGAATGAGATGACGAAAATTACAGGGGTTTTGAGTGAAATAATTGAATTAGAGTAGATAAAAAAAAATCGATTTATTTTCGTACTTGTAGATTTAGTAAGTATAGTTGATTCGAAAAAGTGGAGCTCCAGGCCTTCGTCCGAGGCCTGTCAAGGTTATTTGTCCATGGAAAAATAGGGAAAAATTGAGTTCTTTATAAAGTGGCAAATTGTTTTTTTTTTCATCGCTGCCCATACTCCAGTCAGTCTCAACGAATCTGATTACTATTCCTGTTTCAAAGCTGTAAACAAATTTGAACTTCTGCCAAACGGATTTCAGAATATAAAAGAACTCTCAAGACTGTTCTAACGCAGTGGGTAAGTTGTCTGAACATAAAGCCATTTCAGGTCTCTTAATGAAATTTGAAGAAATTGTGAAAAAAGCGTTGTTACATTATTACAAACAAATATACAATTATTTCTAAATGCAATAATAAAAATTATATCAAGACTAATATGCAGTATTTGGTAGCCTCCCTCGGTTTTTTTAACATTGATCCCCAATATGACATTTGGAAATCAGTTGTGAGAAGCTCCCAGAACTCTTTGAAAGTGTTTTTTTTTTAGCTCGTTGATGGAATTGAATTGTCTTTTATCGCCTGTTGTAACAGATGGGTCAGTTCATAACATTAATTGTAAGATTTAAAAACTAAACGTGATATATTGCATTGTCCTGCTGGAAAAGCAAGTTTTCTTCAGGATAACAGTCAAAAAATGGTAGCAAACAGCTCTCCAAGACCACCTAATATTTCACAGTTTATTCCGGTGGATGGAAACATTAGCCTACTGAACACTTCTCAATATTTTCCGCTGAAATTGCGTTTTGTAAAATAACACACATCCTTCTTTAGATCCCGCCAGTTCCGCTCAAACTGTATGGGCACACCAGGTTGAACTTCATTTCGTCAGAAAATATCACCTAAAAGGACAGAATTGAGTGAAGAAGAGGTTCCTGGAAAAAATATACTATACATGATGTCGCCGTACCTATGAACACAGTCGTTCCATGTTTTCATGGGCCGAAGCAAGTCGTGCTTCCTCATGAGGGGCTTTCAAAACAAGGGTCTGATGCACTTCTTTATTGCCATCGGGACAGTTGACATTGAGGCCGAAATGTTGCGCTGTCTTTTAGCAGATCGTGCAGACATTGTTGTCTGGCATATTTTGATTGATTGATTGATTGCACGGAGTGGGTTCAAAAGAACCCTCGAACTGCAACCTTCTGGGTCTTTCATACCTTCTCTATGCTACGTTCTATGGGATATCCAGGCTTATGAGCCTGGATATGTCCCTTGACGGGACATTTGTTATTGCTTATTCCATAGCGCTTACTTTTGCAAGGAAGGCGACCTGTCAATGCTCCACAAAGGGCTCTTATGCAGCTTTTGCTCTTTTCTATTCTGTGTTCCTATTTCATTGAGAGCTTCCCTCACCGATAAGAGTATAGCTGAATTTATGTGATCGCGATCTTAAGTCTGATCTTTTTAGTGTCGCTTATGTTTAGTATATGTGAGGCTCTAAGTATGGCGGATAATTCTGCTTTGGAAATGGGAAATGCATTTTGCACTTGCGTCCTACGATCCCTGTTCTTACCCCACAATTCATCTTTGATATATACCACATTATCTCTTACCTCTTAACTATCAAGAGCGTTAACTTCTTTCCATTATTTGTTATAGCTGAATTGCTGGCAAAGAGGAATTCTAAGGGTGACTCACTTCTAGTGTTGACGTCATTACTCTCCCATGCTGTGTCCCTTGATGTTTTTACTAGAGACCTGATCATCATCACCTGGAAAGTATGCTGTAGGAAATATCGCATGTTCGTCCTTCGATGGGGTGCCGTACTTGGATCGCCACTGCGCCTCTGTTAGTGTATTTTAGGGTTAGAAGAAAGTTGATGTTTGTGTTAATTACTATCGCCGCTCTCAGGTTTTTCTCCCCTGCGCCCCAGATTGACTTACTTTTTTTAATCTGCTTTCTTTTATTCTTTGAGCATACCATCTCATGAAAAACCTCATGCCCTTTCTTCCTGCGCGGTTCATGTTCTTCCCTTTTGGAGTCTCCTTCGACGGCTTCTACGGAGTCATGTTCAGTGCTTCCATGCTTCGGCAGCAATCCTTCACGATTTGTAAGGAGGATCTGCCGTCAGAGGCAAAGAGGTAGGCTTCAGGAGCCTCTGCAGCCTCTCTATCTTCCCGTCTGCCTCTTATAGTTTGTAGCAAAAATCTGCCGACAGAGGTAAAGGAGAGAAGGTTTCGAAAGTCTCTGTCACTATTCGTTCTTCCGTTTTACCTCTTCCTTTTTGTGGATCTAGCTGGGATTTTTGGTCCTTGCTTTCATCACCTTTAGATTTTGGTGTGGAGCTATGCTTAGCTCCTCTCTTAGTTTAGTCCCTTGTGCCTCTGCTTTTTGGAATTTTCTTGGGATTTGGGCCTCGACTGTTTCCTTTATCCCTTTGGAAAATCACTGGGGAGCACTGGACGTCCACTGTCAAAAGACTTTAATGCCTTTAAATATGGGGCATTTAAAACAGCCCCTCCTTATTCATTTTTAAACTCTCGATCTTTATCCTAAAAATATTAGGAATAAAAAATACCAGTCGTACTATCCTCTGTATTCCGACCTGGACATTAAATCGCCATCCAATACTCGAATTTGTATACTAGCGACTGCTTCATCCAGCAGCCGTTCAGCCCTCGGCATATGCTGTTCCATCACTGGATTGGAGATTTTTTCTTAGGGATTAACTCCCCAAAGCGGGAACATATTGGCCTATCTTTCTTTCATGCAAGATGGTTGAAGGTTCTGAGGCTCAAAGTTTATCATTCGCCCCTTGTATCTCCTCGACCATACTTAAAGTTTACTGTTGTGAAGTCTGGTCGCTATTGTGAGGTCTAGTTTGGTCAAACCCTCCAGTTTTTCATTTTTTCTGAGTTTCGATTTCGTCTAGAAATGTTTTGACGGTTCGAAAACCTTTCGACCTTATAGTAAAACATAGTATTTCGTTTCGTTTTGGCTGGGACAAGATTTATCCAATCATTGTGACTCAGACACCTTAGAGATCTATTATTTCTGACCAAACTAAATTTTTTACTCGATAAATTTCTAGGATACCGTGGTGTCAGTGTTTGCCACCATATTCGAAACATCGTGCAATAGCTAACATTTCACTTAACTTCTCAATATCTGACTTGTAGCGAAATTTGTTCCTATAAAAAAATTACTTTTAAAAATTACGTTAAATTCACTAATTCAATACGAAATATATCGTGTTCTAAGATTAAACTTTTATTATTTTTTTCGAACAATTTTCTGCGTTGTATCTAATCTATGTCACTGTAATATGGTTACCAACACACAACACAGCTACATGTGTATCCGAACAATTAAATTTCATTGATAGTAAAAGTTCGGAAATTACGACCTATTGAGACGACGATGTTTTTGCATATGATGCAATCATATACTGTCATAAACATGAATTTTATGATTTTTCATTGTAGGGCATAAACAAATGTACATATGTCGCAATTTAGGTATTTACAAGATCATAATCTGAAAGTTCATTCACTTTTTTCGATTTTATTGAGCTATGAACTGTATGCGAACAATGACATGAATTTCTTGAGAATTAACTCATGGTATGATTTTGCGGTACGTATCTATATGTACATATGTTTAAGCACAAAAGACTAGTTTTATAATTCAAAAGATCAGTTGCATATAGGACCAAAAAGAGTCCAGTTGAATGGATGGACATGGCTAAAAGAATGACAACTTACAGGCATTCTATACAAATTTTGCATGGAAAACTACCTTGATACATAACGTAATCTTTTTGGCGGAGTTTTTTTTTGTAATATTGGAAATTTTGCTGCAAAAAAGGATATTTTTATAACCACCTCCAATAGTTCGAATGTAGAGGTAATATCTGAAAGTAATTTAATACCCAAGGAACTAGGAACACTCCCTCCTCGAGGTGGGCGATTTCTCCAGACCAACTCATTTTTTACCTATCATTTGGTTTATCTTACATTTGATTGGGACGTGTTGTTGTGTTTTTCAGAGCTCTCTATGTTTGTGTAAGCTCTTAAAGTCCTAAAGTATCCTGAAAATCCTTTTTAGATGAAGGTTTCGATAGATTTATGGTTGATTTCTGTTAGTTTGGCACGTCAGTTAGCAGGCAGTACTGCCGTATGTGAGCATCGGTCTGAGTATTTGTTTCCAGGTAAACTCTTCTTGATTATGTTTGGTTTAATGAGTCTAGTCATTGGTTGAAGAATGTTCTATACTATATTTATAATTTGTATTTTGTCTTTTATATGTAAAAGTCCAATAATAGTCTGCAGTGGCGGCTCTTCAGGGTGGGCCCGGCCCGCCTGGCCCACCCTGACGAGCCGCCACTGGGTCCGCTCGACGCAAAAACACTATTATAAGGTATACGCGGATACCAACAAGAAATATCTACTTTAGTTTAACTCAGTGGCGGCTCGTCAGAGTGAGCCAGGCGGGCCAGGCCCTCCCTGACGAGCCGCCACTGACGTCAGACCATAGGTATTTTGCTGCCCATTGCCATTCTATTTTTCGCTTGTCTACGGCTAGTTCTGGTGGTTGTTGCGCAAGTCTTTGGATTTTCCATTTACGGAAGTACTCCAAAAGTACATACGTATAGGGTTGCAGATTTGATGGTACAGCATCTAGATGCTTGGAAGTGTTGAAAATGCACGTGCCATCGGCGTAGGGAGATACCTTTGGGTAGAGCACGTTTGGTAGATTTACAGGGCGTATAGCATATTGGTTAGTGCGATGAGCTTTGCGGGACTCCAGCCTTTATTGACTGCCGTGTGGATTCTTAAATTTAAGTTGAATCAGTGGTAGTGGAATTTGGAATGCATGCATTTTGGAAACTAGTCCTGCATGACAAACTTTCTTAAACGCCTACGCCACATCAAATATGACTAAGCCCGTTGATTTTCGAAGGTTACACCATATAAGAATGTGTGGATGATAGATTTTTCTATAACTATTTCATCAAGCCGGCCGAAAAGAAGACGCTTGGCAGTCTTACGGAAGAAAGGAGGCTTAATGGTCTCCAATTTTGTGGGAAGTGAAGATTTTTACCTGGTTTAGGTAAGCCGTAAGAATCATCGTCTTCCAGGCCTCTGTGAGGCTCTTCGTTGAAAAAATTGCGTTTATTATTGTGTTAGATGAATTATGTTGCCAATCAAGTTAGTCTAAGTGATGACCACTTTTTTAATCCACTTACCAGTATTTTGACTTGGATTCATGGGAGATGGATTGATTCGAGAGTTTTTTGTTGGCGTGGATGTGAGGATTTGTTCAACAGATCCAACAAGTTTTCACTGTCGTCATCTTCCGGAGTGCAGCTTTCTTGAAATCGTAGCCCCAGCGCATCTGAAAAGTCTTCAGCTTTGCCCGTATTGTCAAATTTAAAACCTTGTGAGCTAGGTGTTGGGAACATACTGACTTTGTTCTTTCGCCGCAGATACTTTGTTATATGCCAGTAATCGCAATCCGACAATCTGATAATGTTTTTGAACCGGTTTGCTTCTGCTTTAATGCTAGGGTCACCTATATTCTTAGCTCTTCTCCGAAGTATATTCTTCTTCCTTAAACGATTTTTTTATGTCTCTTGACGAGCGTAATGGCTATGTCCCTTTGTCGGAGTTCGTGTCATATTGGCCTATTTTGCCTGTTTGATTCTGAACTGCTCTGTTTATGTCGCTCCCGGTTTTGAGTGCTTAGTTGGGACATTGCTGCAGGATAAGGGTTTAGAATGATCATCGCTACAGCTTACACAGTTGCGTTGGTGTTTCACACATTGAGCAGCAGTGGTGTCTACCACATTTTACACATACTACCTGGGCATGACAATTGTTGGCGGCATGACTGAACTGCTAGCAGCTATGAAATTGCGATTGTTGACTCTGTGGTCCCTGGGTGGAAAAAGAGCTGGTATTCTGCTTTTGTATTATGCTTGTTTTTTTGCGCCTCCTATCCATAACAGAACAGACACAGTGAATTCACTGGTACAGGAGTTGTTGTTGTTTCCAATGCGTCTGAGGGAGCAAAAAAACACGCCTATTAAAATAACTGCTCACTCCTCATGAAGATGACATTGACAAGTTTAGACGTTCCGTTCTTTAATTTGAGGCAAACTACTTTTATTGGATGGAAGCCCTGGGTCTGGAGGTCCTGTTTATTTTCCTAGGGACTACGTCCATAATCCTCACATTTAGGCTCTTTTCCTCTAGGAGTAAACAAATGTGATGTTTTATTTTCTCGCCTTTGAGAAATTTAGCTAGTTTTCAGTAGTGTAGCGGGAATCACCTGAACTCCTAGACAGACTGTTTTGGCCGATTCATATGATAATTTCCGACCCTTGAGGGACAAAAAGATTTGTGTCCACTCTGTGTACCTCTGATGATGACTGGTATCGTTTTCCATTTCTGTTCAATGCTGTCCTGACTGGTCTGTGTCTTCTTCGAAAGTTGTTGGGTCGGTTTCGTAGACTGTTTCGCGAGCGATTTCATCGGAGGTACTTGTTTGCGTGGTGAAAGTGCAGGAAACTCCTTATTAGCCTGAAGTTTGCTGGGAGAGCATCCTGTGCCTTCATATTCACTTCGCAAATCACTGAAATCCTCTTCGTTCGTTTCTTCTACCGCTGACGATACTGCTATGGGAGTCCGGTTTTGGTCTTCTTCTTGTCAGTTATTGAAGGCTTTGCTGATATGTTAAGCTTCCCTAAAAATAATTTTAAAACATTAAATATACTATTTATACAGTTATCTCATTTGGCTTCATCCACACATTTCCTGATCAAACGCTTCTACTCAAAAGAACTCTCTAATATTCTAACGACGAATTTCCTTCTATCTAAATTCTATTTTTAGAGCTCTGTACAATTAGATAACATTCTCTTCTTTTCGCTCGCTTGCAACTGTTTAATTCCATTGCTTCGAATTGGCTTTGACGTAACCGATTGACATAAATATTTATTTCTTGGACGCACCATTATATGTATTATCTAACTTCCAACAAAGCTATTTATAAGTACACAATTCTGGCCGACACGCATTGGTTAAGATGAAATTGATCTTCTTCCTGATGATTTTTGCTTGAAAAATAAATTTCAAATTATTTTTCGTAAATTTGAAGTGATTAATTTAAAAACAAAGAATTCTGTTGAATGTTTTTTTTTAGAGAGTAACCCGTTGTTCTATTCATTTGATTTTTAATCATGCCTCAGTGTATTTGCTCTCAATTTCTGGATAGACATTGAATTTGACGTTTATTATACAAGGACAAAGATAGTATGTTTGCATATCAATAAATCAATAATTTATCATCATCTAGCACGATATTCATCTGTTCAATTGGCTCAATCACGCAACAGTTAGGACAATGAACAGTCAATCATTGTCAAAATTTGAAAACATCTAAAAATAAGCACACTCAAACGATCAAGTTAACCCTGAAAAACAAAAACCCCCAAAAAAAACAATCACAATGAGAAAATGACATAAAAGTCTTATCAAAAAAACCACTACTAATAGCTTCAGGGGTCATTAACAGTTATAAAAGTACGACTGACATGATGGCATGTGCCTCAATTATGTGCCACTACTGTTTTGATGACAATGACCTCACCTCGCCTGGTAAAACGACCGCAACCAAACTACTGCTGCCGGCTGGAGTCACCTCCTCGTTCGTATCGCAGTATAAACATCGCCGCCCGCCACAAGCAACAAAACGTTAGTAGAAATTGCCACAGAAGAAATGGTTTTTTTTTCTTCTTCTAATGTCGACGATTTCGCGCACATCTCGAATTACTTGTGCTAGTTGATATAATTTCATTCGAATACATTTAATCTAACAGCAACCCGCACAAATAACTCAAAAAGTGTTGGTAGCAACTAGTAGTACAAAATTATAGACGCTCATATGTCTATGCTTGCACATTATTTGAATCTTGTATGAACTTAGATTGATGTAGTGATGTATCTAGTCGGGACTTTTTCTTTCGCGCTAATTAACGGGTGAGTACAAACTAAAATAAGCGGCGAAATGTGGATTTTTTTTGCAGTTGGAGAATTGTTTCTAATTTTTGTGGTTCGGCATTTAAAAAGATTAAGATTTGAAGTATTTAGTGGAAGAGGGTATAAGATAATCTGATCTGTATGCCTTAGGAATACGATTTTTTTACAAGAGTCGTCGGATTTGCACAAATATTTGGTATTAACAGTTAGTGAGACCCAGGGTAAACTAATTTCTTATTTAATTTTGAGCCTAGATCCTTTACCTGCACAAATTTAACTAACTCCTAAATTTTAATCTCTTGCTTCAGAAATACATTATTGTTTTAGAACTTGGTTCTGAGTTACCTGATACTCGGATTACGATCTCAAGGATAATACTCTGTTGAATTCATATCTAGCTTTGCATAAGATTTGACTTCGAATGGCAAACAATAATCATAGGTACCTATAAATGACAAAAAAATAAATAGAAAGGTTGGATAAGCCGAACCAGGACTCAGTACTAATACCGATTATAAACTAGGTTTAAAGTTGTAATAAAATAGTAGAAGATTAAAAAGTATCTTTTGTTTCAGAATAATTTAATCCAGCTAGTTATAAAAATTTAAGATGTGTTGAAAATGAAATTGTTCGAAAAGGACTTAAAAACACATTAGCATAAAGAAAACGCGTACACTTATCTTACAACCTTTCTATCTAAATAACACTTATAATACATTTACTCCTCAAAAAATCAACAGGAAACCATTTACTAGCGTTTGCCAGTGCTATCAAATGGCAATAAAAAAAAGAGTTGTGATTTTCCTATATATAAATATACAGGCTAAATGCTTGTCACATTAAAGAATTCAATACAATATTGTATAAAAAGACATTGCCAGTAGGAGTCGTCGTGTTAACAGCACCAGAAAGAGTTTGGAAACAAAAACGGGAAACGAGGGTTACTATCGTTAAAAGGAAATCCCATTTTCTCCTTGTCTTGATCATATTCGACATGGGCTTGAGCGAAATGTATGCTAGTCTGAAGTGAGTTCAACACGCTATCGAAAAGTCAGGAGATCTGTTGTTCGAAGTGCACAAACAATAACTCGCAGGACTCTTTTGATTTTTTTAAAACAAGCTACAATGAGCTGCAAAAACAAGAAAACATCGAGTGCTATTACGAAGCTCGCATATATGGATATAATATCCATACATGTGCATATTGTTGCCAGGATAAAATTAGGTCAGGAGTCGTAAATAACTTTGAAGTATCGAAAGACATAAAACAGGGTGTAGATATCAAGCTGTGTATGAAAAGCATTGACTTATTGCTATATTATAATAGTGGTTACAGTACTAGTAAGCTATGAAACGCTAGGAATGGACGCCAAATATGAGTCGTTAGTGGGTGTTTTGATATTGCAAGTAGAAAAATTATGGATCATAAAAAGTTCCTTGACTTTCCATGAAAATCGGAACTGTTTGTAAGCAAAACTATGAACTGAAAACTTTAGACTTCAAACCAATAGATTTATATTGTGCAGAGCTTTCTATTTTTTTTTTTTTTTTTTACACAAAGTATACAGAAGTCCCCCCCTGTATAACACCCCTACACCCCCCGGCGTAGGTCATATCTCGCCGCTCTCTGACACCCGTCGGCGGCCCTTTACTGAGCAAGTATACAATCGGCTGCTAAAGCCCGGAACTTTCGTACCATCCCCACCTCTATCCATAGTAGGTTACGTTCCAGCTGAGCCAACCCGATGTTTCTGGCACCGAGAGCCTTCCTCAACATCCTATCCCCCCATTTCTTAAACTCGTAGGACCCCCCTCGTATTAAGTTAATAATACTACAAGCAACAAAACACGACAACCAATGTTCGTGGAACGCTTTCTGATAATGCTTTTTTATGTCGTTTTTCTATGTCGTTTTTTTCAAACAGGCTCCCGTAAAAGTATGTTCCATACTAATATTTCAAAAGGCGCCAAATGTAAGTCAAATTGTTGGTTTCTTATTTCTTTAGTGTAAATTTTTAGCATAAACATAATAGCGGATCTTAGCAGTGTCTAATCCAAGATTTGTGTGCTAAGATGCACCTTATTTCACATTGAAAGATTTGGTTGTTTCCAAAGACAAAGAAAAAACTAAGTTCAAACAATGTTTGTGAATTTCGTAGATAGCGTAATTTAAAGTTGTAGCCTAGTAGGCGATGCGCTGAAAAGAGTGGTGATATTAAGAAAGGGATTAATGGCTGTGAGTATAGTAGTCTATCTAGCATTTCGAGCTATTGTCCTAACTCTGCTGTTTCAGTAAGTTCCTGACTTGTTAAACGTTATTGACTCTTTGGACCATAACCTTCGTTTTGAAACTCACGTAGGACTTCGATCTACCTCTTCTTCTCTCTTGGGTCTGCTCGTATCATCTAAACTGTTGCAGCAGAGTAATCGTTGAAAGTTTTTTTCATCTCATATTAGTCCCACATCAACAGTTCTACAAGGATTGTCATTGGTCCTACATTATACATCTTAATTGTTATTGATCTCCTCTTTTTCGTAAAGTCTTCTCTTCTTCTTTATGAATATGATTTTAAATTTTACAGCAATCAAATCTGTTGACAATTGTGCTCGACTGCCTTTAGTATCTTATTATACAAAATGTTGGTCTTTTAACACCTCAAAGATTTACTAGATGCCATTCATATATAAAAATACTCTTCAAAATGTTCCTGTTTATTGTCTGATATCCGTCTGTTCGTGGTTTGGCACTTCAAAGACCTCGATTTAATGATTGATATTCAGCTGAAATTTGATTTTAATGTCATCCATATGGTGTCCCGGGTTTCTAAAGTTGCTGTCTCTATTTCGCGTTCCTATTTATTTCTTATCTTTGAAAGACCTCCGAGTATTCTTCTCTAAATAATTCCCCTGCAAATACTTCGAAATTTTGTTTCGTCAGAGTTTGGCTTCCAGATAGTTCTAGTAGGTTATTTGAGACATTTAAAAACTTTATTCATTTGCCTTTATCTAGTTCCCCTGAAATTCACAAAGGTTTTAAGTTTCGGTTTCTCTTTCTCTTGATTGTCAGATAAATTTTGGCGGTCTAAAAATATACTGTAGATTTTTCGCTTCTTTTTACTATCTTACTATTATTCATTAGCTATTTCATGAATTTATGTGCTATTACGCTATGTACTATTTATTTTTATTTTTCGTCATAGATTTATTTGTATCTTTAGCAAAAACAAAAAAATTAATAAAGAAAAATAAGACTAACGCCACGCAAATGTTGTTTATATGGCTCTAACGTGTCTCTTTCTTTTTATTTCAGATATGAAACATAAAGATTAATATATATACACATAAAAGTGAGTATATTTCTTTAATCATTCAATAAAAAAAAACAAAGTGAGAAGATAGATAGACGACAGATAGAAAAGAATCATGGGCAACTAAAAAGTAAGAAATATTACAGCCCAGATTTTCCGACTTTCAAAATGATGTCTTTAAAAAATACATATGTCCTAAAAATGACAATTTATAAGATGTGCCCGGTGAAAATTTTACAAATGCTCCGATCTAATTCAGTCCAGCAAGGGCAGGTGAAAACAGAATCAGACTAGGTGATCGAACCTACCGAAATATAAGAAATATACTTCTTATGCCTGGGCACAAAAACTATATGGTCACACTCAATATAAAATTCTATAAGAAGAAGCTTAGGTTATCTAATACGCTGCACGTAAAGCTTTTTCTTCTCCTTCATAATAAACTATTTCACCAAAAAGCACCGTCCAGTGAGGGTCGGACCAGAAATAGGAATAACTTCCACTCCACCCTTCTTCTGTTCATAAAGGCTAACTGCTCAGTTGAGCTGCGGCCAGCCACGTTGAAAGATATGTACCTATGATCATAGAAAGAACATCCCTGTAAAACCCTCCAATCACGAAGGAGATGCGAGTTTCGTCCATTGACTAGGGTAGCGTCAAGAACATCCCTACCATTTGATGTGATGAAGCTCGGTTCGCTGCCAGGGTTGGCGATGATTAGATCATGAGCCAGAGTGGTATTTAAAAGTGCCTCATCTCGGCCATTTGTATTGGAGCTGCCCCACGCTTCATTATGAGCATTAGAGTCAGCTACCAAAATATGGTGAAGGGAGAATGGTGACGGCTAACTTGAACTACCATCATCATAAGGTATCAGGGGATAGGGTTAGGTTGAAGTCTTCCTCCTCAGACATGATAGCTGTCTAAGTACCTTCATGTGTGTATAAAGTTAAGAGATCAAGGCAGCCACCCAACTAGGAAGTAGTTCCAATGCTAATTCCACGTGCAGAGAGGGATCCCATATCCGATTCTCGCTCAGATGTTGCTTTGACAGGTGCTGTCTTCAGACAGATGTTGAAATCCTTTCCCAGTGGCCCCCTGCCGTTTGAGCCACCTGTTTTCTGGATCGCCCGAACCATAGCTCTTTGACCTGTTGCTCTGGTAAACCCGCAGCCCCAATTTCTCGACCCCATATTTGGTAATACCCTTTCTTCCATCCAGGACCGGCAGTGTCTCTTCAGTTATGCTGAAGAGGGTCTCCAGTCGCTTATCGACAGGCTCTCCAATTTTCACAACTCTCCAATTTTCGTAGGAAGATCTGGTTTGAAAACCCATATGATATCCTTGACTTCGACTGAATCCGAATGGAAACAGGGAATTCATGTGCTGCATCTTGGTCGCCTGGGGATCTTATCCTTACGCACCACCTTTATCTTGGCAATCTAGTCAGAGTGTCCCCAACTTGGTCATGTTGCTAATTTTTGGTTACCGTACTCAACCAGCCTAATTCCTTTGTACAAGCCCGCATCATTTATCGCAGGTGGAGAACTCGAGCTGGCCTTTTGTAGCCTGCAGCAGACCCTGAACATAGCCAGCCTTATTTGAAGCCGTTTTTCCAAGGAAATGATGCCATCTCCCTTGCTGGCATCAATTATGGTCCAAACGAAGCACTCTTTGGCCGTACCATAAAATGGCCGAGGTAGCCATGGATCATTCGTCATAAGCTTCAGTTTTTTTTATTGCAATCCTACCTGCCCTGATTCTTTTGCCCAACCGACCTCTGTCGTTTCTGTGCTCAAACTGAATCTATTTATTAGAGCATGCGGTGTCCAATAAATATTGTTGCCCATTGAAGGGGCTTTTTGTCCTTGTCGGACATCGTGTCCTTCTGTCAAAGCTGCCCTTCTAGTTCCTCAATCCCGTGAGGAGTCGGCGGAAGAGCGTTGAAAACTTGAAGAAGAAGCGGCACTTGCTAACGGTCGGGCCAGCTCACTCGCCGTAGCATTCTTGCCTCACTGGCCACAATCAAATTACTAGACTTTCGCCGGGTCAGGTTTGGTGAGTAAAGCTTCGGAACCGCCTGAAGCAGGGGTTGAGAGTGTGCTGGGAGCCAGTGGAGCTGACTCATTCATCATATCTCCACAGCCTTCAGGAAATTTAGCAACAATCCGCGGAGCTGGCTTATTCGCCATAATTCCACTTCCAGGGGCTTTAGTTGCAACTGACGACACATCAATCTTAGCCCCCCCCCTTTACATTAGAGGCAAGTTAGATTTAATGCCAGACTTGTGCCTGACGAGATTTCATTCGGACCTATTTTCCATACAAAAGGGCCCCCACTCAAAGCCGCTTTCTCAGACCGGTTGTGTAGCCACCTTAATGATTCATTGGTTATCTATGTAAATAGAAAGGCCATGCGAGAGGTGGCACAAGGTTTTATGGTTACAAGTGCTCAGAGCCAGATCGGTGTTAACCAGGAGTTCGCCTCAACTGAGTCTATACCGCCAACTTAATGGCGACGAGACTAAGAACGTATTCTGAGGCCTGCCAGATCTTTAATGGGACGGAAATGTTCGTATAACTCGGAGTCGTTCATGAAGCGGATTTCACTCTGTCACTATCGGGCAGAAAACGATTAGGTCCAGAATGCTACAACCACCAGCACAAGCACAACAAAAAAAAATTGTGGGTCAAGAGAAGCCCGAAGACGAAAGCAGTCGTGGGAAAGTCTAGATCATTTATCATTGCCCAGGATGCACCACGAGGAGGCGATCTAGTTTAAATCCATTTATTAACTTCACTATAAAATTTATTTTCAAATTCACCACAATATTGACGGTTGGTGGAAAATCCAATTGCAAGAACTCCTGTCATGGCTAGCCAGCATCTAGTTGCCAGTTAGTTTGCAAGCTCAAAATTCAAAATAATTTACCAATCACAACTTTGTTTCTTACTTTTTTATTGTTATTTATTTTGAATTGTTATTCATCCCTTAAACAAAGTGATTTTTCCAAATGCATGAATAAAGGGATGGAAAGGAGGGATACACTACCTGCATTACTTTCTTTAAATCCTTCTTTAAATCTTTGTTTTTGTTCTTTGTGTATCTTTTGAAGGGTATACTGCAATTCTTACGGTGGTTCTACAAAGAAAAAGTAGATGAGAAAAAAGATACTTGAGGGATCGTTTGCCTGATGAGTTCAGTAAAGGTAATTATGCAATCGTAAGTACAAGAAATGTTAATGCTAGGTAAAAACCACAATAAGTCTAAGGAAGTACCAAAAAGGGTTCCCAAAATGCCGACCCCGAAACAACAGCCTGCAAGATCATCCCCGTCTTGGATAGATTGACGTACACGTCCTACGAACACAGGTAGAACAAAACCCTATTATTATTGCTGAGGAACTTGTGGCGAAGCTTGGATTTGGTTATACAACCATTCATTGACATTTATATGCCATTGACTGAGTCAGTAATTTGGATCAGAGGGTTATTCACAAACTTTCGGAGTCTAATTGCGGGCAGATAATGCACTTTTCCTTCAGCTCATGTTTGTTTTGAATGTTTTTTTTTTAAGTCCAATACACAATTACTTGGGGAATATATACTACAATCAAGGATATAGAGAATCCCTACCAGCTTGTTTGTTTAATCGAAAACATTATTCATAGTAAAACTAACACTTGAATAACATACATGGTTGTTATGGTTTTACTCTCAATTATTTTTAATTCGAACTTCGCACGTCTTGATCATACATTTTCTTAATCCACTTTAAGCTATTTCCGTATCGCCGCTTCATTCTAATGTCCCGCTTTCCAAACATTCAACTGAATCTTACAAAATTCATCAATAATAACGTCCCATTAAATCTTCCAGCTCACTACCTTGACCCAGACAAATCGATTTTCACCTGCCGACAGAACATTCATTTTCCACTCTCCATAAAAGATAATTTACTGTCGTCTGTGGACTGTAAGAATGTCACGTCGAACATTAGATTAACATCTATAACCCAGTACATTGCTGTTATTCTGCCTTACGTCAGATCATTCGAAGAGCGATGCCGTCGAGAGTCGGAACGGTAAGAAGGCGGCAGGCAGGCAGGCACATTCAATATTTTTCGCATCTTTTCATCGTTTCTGCAATTCGCAACTTAACGATATGATAAAGATGAAGTTATCTTGGCTTTTAAAATTATTACAGTACTGCGGCAATAGATTCAGTGAAGAGGTCGAGCGAAACAGTTTTGCTTTTCACCCATTTGATTTATGTTGATGGATACGAAAGGCAAATCATGATTTGCAGCCATACTAGTTCACAAATCGTTTCATGGCTGACCAATAGATTTAGTTGACTGAACCTAGGCGAATTGCGTGGTGGTTCTGTGTAGCTGGTTGGAGAACGTTGACAGTACGATTGGGAATTGCATCAGATTTCGTAGTGAATATCACGTTTTCCCACGCTGATTCAGATGCCCAAATGATCTTATCCATTCACCAAAATTACCTATATAAGTTCGAATGGGTCGTTTTGGTGTAGAGATGTGTGTCTAACTATTTGTGGTTGCTAGATTCGTATGCAGTTATGGCTTTAAATGATGTCTTGTAATCGCAGTCTTAATTTGTTTGAACTCAATTGAATCGATTCTGTTGGCTGAAGGCAACAACTTTCCATGCAAATCGATAAAATTCGATTGAACTCGGTATTTGCATGGGACAATGGTTTAATTAGGTTTGTGCACTTGTGCCTATGTACGTATACGCTGGCTGATTGTGTGTCCATTTGAACCTTCAAGCATTGTATGTTTTTTTTCAAACCTATGGAAACTTGACTTGATAACCTACTTTGTGGGAGTTAGTAGCTTTGCTATTTTCATACTGACGACAATGTGTCTAATCGATTGCCTTTGTTAGATGTAAAATCGATTTAATTGTCTAGGTGATGATACAAATGAATAAAAATGCTAATGTGCTTTGAAAACGCAGCATTTAAAAAACTAGTGGGGTTCACATAGAGGCTGCAAATGGATATGATTGTTTAGAAGTCACTTTTAGCACTTCAGCTATTTCTTGGGAAAATTACAACAATTGATCAACAACTATTCTAATCATTGCAATACTCGAACTGGTTTTATATGCATTAAAAATCAATTAAATTAATTTACCAGCATTAAGTTTTTCCCCGAAAATAAACGAACATTTCATATTTTGATGTTCTGAACTACTTTTGACCCAAGAAAATATTTTTGCAGGACTAATGTTTGACACAATGATGTCGCTACACATTCATTCACCTTAACTTTCATTCAAAAATTCACTGTTCTATGCTTCTTCATAGCCACACTTACATCAAAACGTTTTGTCACATTACAAACAGGTCATATACAAACCAACCAAACAACAAGCACTCGAGCATAAGTCGACGTAATTTCGTTGAATTAATCATATTCAATATTACACTCATCTGTGTATGCTTTTTCGAGTACAAATATTATTCAAGTGAAAGTCGTACATCATGATTACCACGTTGTCCTGTAATTAAGTGTGTTTTGATTAAAGCTAAAAGATGACTACTTGAAGCGCGCGCTCATCACCTGTACAAACTTTCGACTTGACCAAACTTGGCCCCTTGACTAGACTCTTTCGATTGTGATATCCCCGGAGGGAAGAAAATTGTCCGGTTCTTGGTAGGCAGTGAGTTCGTAATGAATAAGTTATGGTCATTTTTTGTCCGGAACGGGAATATGTGAATTCGTAAAGAACGAGTTATTGAGATGGCTATAAATTATTCATTGAAATTTTTGATGAAATTTCGAGGGAAATGGAGTTGAGATAATAATCTCATGTATTATTTGTAAACTTAAATTTTTAATCGAATTCCAATAATTAATATTAATTGATAAAAAAAAAACAGTTAGTGAATCCAAACCTATGAAAGTTTCAAAAATATTTAACAAGCATGTTAAAACCATAAAGTCTTGTGTGGTGGAGCAATGAACAGATTTATTTACATGTCATAGAAATTCTGCCAAAGGCAAGTCTTAATATTTTATTTGCAAGCCCAATTTTTCCTTTGGAGCATAGATATATTTCAATTGCTTAACAGATATCGATGCTTCGACGATAATCTGTCCTTTTCTTCAGTGTATTGGAAGAAGAGAGTAGATTACCCTCGAAATATGCCACGCCATTCACTAGAGATCTCATCCGAATATCCAACGAATAAAGAAAACACTTGTTCCAAGCTGAATTCCAAAACATTCTTTTTTATTTCTTTTACCTGATGATATCATACTATTAGCCTCACTGAAACTTGGCTTTCAGACGAAATTGACAGCAATGAATTTCTTCCTATGTACCATGTATTTTGAGAAGATTGTGATTGTTCTATTACTGACAAAGCAAATGGCGGAGTATATTGATTGCTTTTCACAAATGACTTCATAGAGCACTCCGTTGTGATTTTCATCCTTCTCCTCCTGTTAAATGTGTGGTGGTTCGTATTTTTTTTCTTAACAATCTTCACCTAATTGTATATTTCTCTTATAAATTTAGCTTAACATAATTATCATTTTAGATCGTGTAGTCTAGTTGTCAGAGCACTGACTTCTAGTGCATAGGGTCCTTGGTTTGAATCCAGGTTCGGGCGAGGGACTCAAAAATTAACTGGTTTTCGCTCTCACTTGGTCTTAATACCAATGATGCGCTCGCAAAATTTTATTCCTACCGCCATGATCTTATATCTATCCAGACTCTCTATCTTTAACCTTCATAAATTCGCAGATCATTCATGGTTCATCCAACAAGTTCTAAAAGCAATTGAAAAATATTGCTCGGAAAAAGGTTCCAAAATGAAATTCCACCTCTGATCTTGCCGAATTTTCGGACAGCTAAAATGGTAAGGAGACAATCAATGCTATACTTTGCTAATTTCGGGTCACCCATTTTGTTTATGGAACACAATCTTTTTTTTTATCATACATTCGTCCTTTGAGGAAACATACTTCCATTCCCGACCACATTGCTCCGAGCTTCCTTGCCTCAATCTCCTAATTTCCACAGGATATATGCGAATTTTTCGGAAATTTCTTTTCCTCTTCAATAAAGTTTGTTACAAGTTACAATTAACAACCTTTCTTCTTCTCTCTTTCACCTTTTTCCGGTGTCCCAAAAGGATCTATGCCTGGTCCATTACTCTTCTTGATTTTTTATCAATGAACTGCTTTCCATTACCAATTTCTTTTGTTTAATGTATGCTGACTATTTGAAACTGTTCCGAATTATCAGATAAGTAAACAACTGCAATCTACTTAAAAAAAAATTTGTGTGTATAATCGCCTTTTATTATCCTGGAATGTTAACAAATGTAGACAAATGACCATTTCACTAAAGAAAATTTAGCTGTATTTTTGTCGTATTCATTTTCCAACAAGAGGAGGGGCGGCTGACACCTCTAAGCACTTAGACCAGAAAGACTTATTGTACTCATACACCCAGCTTACCATAGTTTCCCAGGTCACTGGAGGAAATTCAGGGTGAAGGATAAAGGAAAATAGGCAATCGAGGCATACGCGCCAATGATATCTCAGACATGCAGATGCTACTCATAGTCGTTCAACAAGCCTCTTTAGGTCGGCCTAAACTTTCTTACATCTGAATAGCTATCTTTCCCCGGTTTAGGTATAAAGACTGCCTTAACTTGTCGTCAAGGTGACGGAACATACCTCATGGCTGTTTATACCCAAAATATACCGTTTAGGTATGGCTCAGTATGGCCGGATCATGCCATCCGGGTCCGGCGGTTTGAAGTTTTCAAAGGACATGATACATCCCTGACATTGTCCCTGGTAAATCTAGTGATGTATCAGCAATTCCTACTGCTGCGAGGAGCAGAAAGCTTAGTCAGAGGCACAGATGCCTTTTAGGTTTCAAAGAAAACGAATCCCAAGTAAAGTCTGTAGAGGTTCCTTTTCCGGTTTCGTAAAATCGCCATCCGGGCGCTTTAAAGAACCCAGCTTAGTTGAAAGGCCCTTCTCCAGGACCTTGCATAGCCTTAACGTCTCTCGTGCGCCTTCCAGCTCCTCATAGAACGATACAAATGATTCCTCATACAATTTTTATAACTTCTCTACGAAATTCTGCAGACGATCCAGTCATCCTCAGCGTTGCTCTTACAACCTTGTTTGTGAAGTTTCCTGGTATTTTTTTTCTGAGCTTATGCAGTTCCCGGTTCTACCAGAAAACCGTCTTGCTGCATCTACTCTAGCTGATCGGGCAGACCTCCTCATAGCTACGTATTATGTCTCTATTCAGAGTCTACTAACTACTTTTTCAGAGTCTTACTTATTCAGAGTCTACTAACTTTGACGGCTTTATCCTACCACTAGGACATGCTCTGTCCGCAAAAAGTCGTTTGAACTTAGCCCGACCAGTATTTCTTGTGTTTTTTCTCTCTATCACGGGTGTTTTTTCTCTCTACCGTAACAACGGCTGGTGAGGTCAGAGAGTGAGATTTCACCCGATACGAGTCATCCAGTTATTTATTTAACTTTTCCAGATGAACATAGTGATACATGAATAACCGCCCTACTGTTAGAGGTGACAAAGGTAGAAGAAATCCCAAAGTTTAAAGTCACTAGCTCCTCAGAAGTTATAAAATAAAAGAGCATATCTCCTCTGGCGTTAGATTTGTTGCTCCCCGAGCAAGTGTGCTGGGGAATTATCATCGCAGCTCACCAAAGGTTCCAAAGCTGAGGTGAGAGTCGTGCCTATAAGTCTGCCATTTTCGCGGTAATACACGACGATCGCTTGCAGGTGCCAGCGTGGTGGCATCAAACAAATTGGAAACTAGAAAACAAGTTATGGGCCTTGTTGATCTTTCATCATAAAAGATCTTCGTCCATTTGATTAAGCTGAGACTATAGATCATTCTGCTTCGAATCCCCGGCTTCTGTAAAAATGCAATATTGCGGGGAAGCTTATAGTTCTGTCAATTTTTCGATTAAAAGAAAGGAAGAAACCTTGGTGTGCTACACATTGATCTGAATAAATTTGATGTATTCAAGCTTAGAAAAGTTCAGAATTGATGTTTGTGGACCTCTTTGCAGTTTGCATCTCAGTGAAAGAAACTCTGTAGTATAGAACTAGCAATGAATCCTTGCGGTTTGGTCTGGAGACGTATCCATAGATAGTCACAGCGAATAGGCGCGTCAGATTGTTCTTGATTTGTGTGAAGTAGCTGTGTGTGCATCATGCGGTATCTGTCCTTGAACCCCGAGGAACTTCTCTGGTCGATTGATCATCAGCTTGAAACCATTTTCACTATCCAGCGTTTCACATCGATGTCCAGATTCAGCTTACCGAGAAGAACTTTTCCCCACACCCGTTCTCGAGCCTGTAATCTCAAGTGGCCATGGAATCTTCCCAGATGGGAACTTGCAGGCTTCCACTGCAAACAGAGTCCTCGTTTGTAGTCATAAGTGAGGCTGGGGCCTGCAGAATCCGAGCCCCGACTATACTAAGCATGGTTGGGTTTTCAGACCCAGTCTGGCTGTCATCTGCAGTGATAAAATCCTTACGATTCAGTATCCTGTTGTTTGACAGGCACTTTTGGTGTGACATCTTGCGATGCACATGCCATCTCCATCACGACAAAGTGGTGTCCGATCCATGCATGATTTCAGTAAATTTAGAATTTTCTTTAGACTTTCTAAATTTACTGAAATTGTTCCTAACATCTTATGCCTTCAAAGCTCAACATCTGAAACAGTTCGCATTCCGTCGTTCCAGTTAAATAAAAAATGACAGACATGCTATACATTTTAATTGAACAATTGAACTCTCACTGCGTACCATTTCTAACGCAATGATTATACTTAACTACGTTGTCATTCAATTGAAGATATATCTAAAGTTACACATCCAGCAAATCTAATCTGAAATGAAACGGTAAAAAAGGTAAAGACGGTTATTACCATTCTATTTGTCTCTGCCACTTTTCAAACAGAAAAAAAAACATCTTTTTCAACGAGTCGAGGTCTGAAAATGTGAAAAGTAACAAAATGGGTAGTTATTTGATTGTATTCAATGTATATACTCGTATATAGTAGAGTTGTGTACTTGCTGTCCATTCCAAACGAAGATGACTTGAATTATTTTTCTAATGCGATCCGATTGTAGATGTCTGAATCGTTAAAAGCGTTGATAAATATATGTGTAGCCTACTTTTCACATCCAAAAACGTGATGATGATGATAATGGTCATCCGTTATGTTAAATGTGAACAGTTTTCGTAATTTTTCGCTGGAGAAAATTATCGGAAATTATAATGCGAAAGCGAAATAAGGAAATAATAGTAACAAGTGGAAAGATAAATCCATTTGTTTTGCTTTTACTGTTTCAAAATGACCATTGTTTGTTTTTAGTCAGAGTGACGGAATGGAGGAGGGAATTTATTAGAAATTTATAATTTTACTTTGGAAATTTCATATTTTTCTGCACATTCTATTTTAAAATAAAAAGATAATAAATGAGTGCTAATGCCTTGAGTCTCTCTTATTTGATTTAAAAGCTTCATGAACTTTCTGGAATATTTGCACACGCTGAACATACTCTTTCTTCTCTGATGATTCATTCTAAATTTACCTAATAAAGCATATCTTCGCCAGATGAGATTTTCGTTAGATTCAAAACATGCTATCCATTTCTAATACTAAATTGCACAATGAAAACACGTGCAAACTTGTTTATCTCCTTGATAGCTCAGCTCATTTACTCATGCTTTTGAGAGACCCTGGCACTCCGACACCATTCATTTGACGTTAATACTTACTTGTATGATAGATAATTGACCCCACAGGGGGCAATGTACATTGTTCTCATGAATATAATTATATATTTATCGGTCCAGTGCATCTATGATAAACTATCATTGCTTATGTGGTGGGCAGTCGAACAATGACCATTATGATTGTATTTAATAGGATCTTCACTGGATGACTGACAATGAGTGTCACTTAATGCCGTAATGAGATTTAGTGTGTTTTCCTTCCTGTTGTCTGCCACTTTGTCTGCTTAATTGATGATGTGGAGAAGGTCGAAAGCAATTGAAGTACTTGTAATATCGATCATAGCATATTTATTCCCAAAAAGGTATCATAAGCTCATTTGAGACATAGTGCCGGAAATGAGAAGTATTGCAAAAGCTAAAGAGCCTTTAAAGCTCGTATGTGTCAAGAACGTGGCCTTATTTGACATCAAGATCAATATAACACACGTTTTTAATTGTTTCATTAGAATCACCAAATATGGTAAAACATCTGTAGCATCATTTTCACACTCATTTCTTTTGTCTTTAATCGTTTCCGGATTGTTTTTCCCCGACACCCTAAAGTTAAATAAAAAATCTTTCAGTGAAAACATCCTCGAATAAATGTCACTCCCTTAAAAAATGTCTGCTAATTTTCTCGCTGAATTCAAAATCATACTCCGATTTCACCTACACTTCATCGGATGAATTATCACTTTGATTATTTATGGATCTATGCGCACGGTAATCTATCACCTAATGCCGTCACGCTCTAATGCTTGGCAGCAGCAGCCGCTGCGGCAAACTAATCTTTTTGTCGATATTTCATACCGAATATGTCTTAAGGTAAATAGCAATTCAACGAACGAAACAACACTTTGTTTAGCCTCGAGAGAAGACTTGAATGAAGGTGGTGGGTGCGGTAATCGATATATAGTCGGTGGATATTAGCAACAATATTTAGCCTTCAATGGGCTAAATCACAACAGCTGTCGATGGCGGTGACCAGATGAAGCAAGTGAATAATGCGTTTGTTTTCCTTAATTGTCTCATTGCCGTAACATAAGATCGGTACGTATTAATACAATACCTGGCCGGCTATTCTCAATAAATGAGTAGGCAAGTCAGATCGAGTGTAAATTCAATGTTAGACTGGTCTCAAAGTATAATTAGAAATAGATAATATGAAAGTACAATATTTGATGGCTGTTCATAGTGATTTTGTTACACGGTTGTTATTTGTCAAGAGGAGGACAAGTTCATGGTATAGCAGGTAGTAAAGAAGTATACGAATCATATGCTGTCTTACACCGCGGGTGTGGAATGCTCGTATTAAGTTTAAAAAGCCGAAAGCTTCAGCTCTAGTGGACCAAAACAGTGAATGGATGTTCCAAAAGTCTTATGCAGCGCAATCTCTTTGCTCGTACTTGAAAATGACAACGGACAATTTTGTTTTCCTTTGAAAAGGCCAATTGTTCCTTAAATTTACTCTTCCTAATTGTGAACAAAACGATTGCGTGTTCTTTTGATCAAAACTTTCCTTAGAATCAGACGCATCTAAAAAGTTACATGTGCCTTGTTACATTTCTGTTATTTTTCCGGTTGATTTTATACAAACATAATTTCACTTAATTTTACAGTTATTTTTAGCTGAACGGTACTTTTTTCTTGTTATCGATGTTTTCAATCCCCGAAAAATGGAGTGACTCGCTCTGATTACAAAAGGAAAGATGGACCCTAACACGCCATCAGCGTACAGTCCGCCCTCTGCATACTTGACACTGCGGAGAGACTCCTACAAAGGCTACTAAAGCCTCGGCTACCAGCGTCTAGAGGATTAACTGGTAACCTTTCGAAAAACCAATAAGGATTCCGTAGTGGTCAATCAGCAATAAATTCCATCCTCAAAGATATTAGCAAAACATGCTCGAAATGCCGGAAGATGTTCACACCTAGAAATTCTCACTTCATCCAACTAAAATTCAATCATGTAATGAGAAAGGTTGAGCCATGGTCTTCAGCTGGCGATCACAAAAGCTGATATTGAACGAAGAGGAGAATCCCAACCGTTATACCCACGATGGTTGGCTCCAAAGTACTTGAGACTAAAAAATCGGCTTAGCAATTTGGCTTAAGGTTTGAAAACTATCGAACTAGGATGGGAAAAGTTCATCGTAGGGAAGCACTTCGAATTGAAAGCAGTTAAAGAACAGTGTCAGAAAATCCCGAGTCAGCCATAGTGGAAGTAATCCAAATTGACCTATGGGCGAACGAACGCAAGAAGGTGTTTTTCAAGAAGGATCAGAAGTGGGAAGAGTAGTAGTAGCTGCTCAAACATGAGTGAAAACGCTTGAGCTTTGGCTTGGAGCTGTGATCTACGAGCTCAGCATTATGGTTTTGCTTTTTTCAATTTGGATTGTTTTCCTCATCTTTCTCTCCTGCTTCTGGTGTACCGCAGGAATCCATCCTTGAACCACTTCTATTCAATTTTTTCATCAGTGATATTCCTAATATTTTTATGTCAGCTTGTCTTCTCTATGCAGATGACTTAAAAATCATGCGGGTAATCAAAAATTCTGCTGACTCTCTGCTTCTTCAGGAAGATTTAATTGTTTATCCTCTATTGTTTCCCAGTGTTTTCCATATCTTTTTCCCTGAAGCTTTTCACTCATGACTTTCATTGTGTTATTTTTGGTACTATCCTATCCTCTCTTCTCTCTTGATGTCTCCACTGATTGAAATCTGAAATTCGATATTCATGTTCTAACCATCACCAAAATGCTATTTCACAATTCCTTTAGTATTTCTATATGTGTTCACCTGCTTATTACTCTAGGCCGTTCTATACTTGAATATCGTAGTCAAGTATGGTGTCATCACTTGAAAAAGCTTTCAGATGCTGTTGAATCAGTTCATCGAACTTACCTTTTCTTCTTCAAAATTTGTCGTGTTTACTTATCTTCCACTGTAGTATCTTTAGTCATTGAGGGGTAACACGTAAGGTTCATCAGATTCTGCATTGTTTAGCACTACAGTGAAATAAATTCATATCGGAGTGAGTTACTATCGGACCACGGCTACTTAAGGATATACCTGCACAGAATGGAGAAAGTCAGAACAGAGGAAAGTTTTACACACCTTGTTCCATTGTGTCCGCTTCATAAGGGAGCAGTAATCGCTTTTCTTTGCTCTTAAATTAAGCTTTAATATCTCTACGTATTTATGCTTGTCCATAGTGCTTTCCACAAACACCGAATTTCCAACGCCATTTGCTGCCATCGCTCCACAAACCATAACATTTCCACCTTCGTGTTTCACAGTGGATCGCAATTTTTTTTCACTTCAACGCTGAATTGACTGCGCCAAACAAATCGCCGCCCAACCAGCCTAAAAAGATTATACTAACTTCCATCTACAAAAATATAATTTTCCGAAATTTGGTCTGATGTTGTCACACATTCTCTGGCATACTCAAAAAAATATTCGTGCTAAATTTTTGCTTCGAAAAGACCGGTTTTTTCTCTTACGATGCATCGCTTGTAATCCTTTTTATGCAGAAAATTTGTTTGGGCATTCAACGATACTCCGTCGTTTCTTTTAAGATTTGTAGTTATTTTGAGAGCACCTGTTTTTGGATTATTCTTAACAATTCTCTCACTTTTCCTCTCCAAATGCTCATCTAAAATTTTCTTCCGATCCATTCCTAAGGCGATTTAAATTTTTTTGTTGCTTTTAAATTTTTGTATAACCGTTTGTATGGTCGAACGTGGTCTTTAAATGATCCTTGACAATTCAGCATAACCTTTCTTCAATCTTTTAAAATTATTTTTGCTGTATTTTGAAAGTAAAATCTAATATAACAAAGAACTGTTTTGCTCTAAATAGCTTTAACAGTGTAGAATTTATCAGTCCCTAAAGAATGAAAATAATTTCTTTTGTTTAATAAATAGAACAGTTTTTATTAGAGCTAGGGTACTGTAAGCGTAAGTTTTGATACAGTGTATGTTAAATAAAGCCTTTAAATAAATGAAAAAATACTGAATTTCTTTTTCTCCAACCTAATAGACCGTTTAGTATGGATTGAAATTCCAAGTGAAGACGAATTCGTTATGGACTTTTGACATAGTTTTCCTGATACCACGATAAAGATAATCCTGTTGAGAAAACTCCATTTGGATTTTTTTTTGCAGATTGGTTATTTATGGTCTAAAATGACTGGACTATTGTATTTTTTCATCAGTTCTTTTGCTTCCTCGCTTGTTCCTTTTTCAAAGTCAACTTCAATATGGAGCTTATTCGTTTTTTTCATACAAAGCTTTTCATATATTCTCTATCTTATCACAACAATTGTTTGTCTTCTGCAAAATATATCATTTTACCATTTTTAGCAATCATTCAAATCGTTATCAAGACTAGAAAGCCTGGAGATAGTATTGATGAATTTAGCAAATAAAAAAATGTTATATCAATGAAACTTGTAGAAAGAAATATTTGAATATTGATAGCACAGTGTTAGGAGAGGTAGATCTATTTCTCTTTCTTTAGAATCAAGTTATATAATTTTGTTAGTATTACTAAATCTAGGAGCATACGAAATAGAAATAAATGTGAAATAAGAAAATGAGTTGTTTTTTATATATTGTGAGTACTATACAGCATATTTCCCTCGTTTTCGCTCAGCAATTAGTGTGGTAGAGTCTGCATTTTAACAAAAGGCTAAAAAAATTGAAAGTTATAAATATCAGTATTAAACTTGAAAACATAACAATATAGTGTTGTGCAGAAGACTTTGCCGACATTGCATCCCTATCGGCACAAACATCCCGTCAACCGATAAAGATACAAATCTATAAATAGGGGTGCGAAAAATTGTATCAATAAATATTATCGCGTATAATACCAAATATGGATTGCCTATATTAATAGAATTACGAGAATATAAGATAGTGCGACAATATTGGTTTTGTTTATAAATTGCAGCTATTTCACAATTGGCTTGAACATATTCTTCGAGCGAGTTGAAGTGAGTTGTGTTTTTGTGATAGTGTTTACAAATTTCTGGATTGAAGTGTGTTTTTTTTCATGTGAAAAATGAACTTGAACGTTTTAGTGTGTAGTTGATTTCTTTATTTATTATGATTTGAACTCGTCACAAAAGCTGACAAATCCAACTTAATTTGAAAAATTTTTAATATCAGAGTTAAAAATGCCTATTTGTTACAATATTTGTGCATTTTAATTAAATATGTTTGTTTCTGTTTTGCAAATTAGCTATATTTAGGAACGTTGTCAGCTAAAATATCGATCTTTCAAAAGGATTGTGTGTGAAATCATGTGTTTTAATGTTCTTTAAAATGGATCTTAAAAAACTGGATGAAATAAAACTTAATATCAAGGAAATAATTTAATTCAATACATCGATTAAACAGCTGTCAAAATCAACTTGAAATTCAAATAATAGCTGTGTTTAATGACTCTGAAAAAAGAGCAAAGCATCTCAAAGCAAGTTAAAATAGAGCTGCTGTCAAATAAAGTCGAGCAAGCTGGAGCAATTAAGAGGCAAAAAAGTCGAGCAAGTTCGGGCAATTGAGAGGCAATTCTCAAAATTAATTACCTGTCAGAAGCTCAATCTGTCAATTCACTATTAAAAACTCAACTTCAGTCACAATTTTTCGTTAAAAGTCGGTTCCGTGACAGTTGACAAACAGCTGGTTGCTTGCCCGAACTTTTTCTACCAAAAAGATTAGAGCAAAAATGGTGCTCTAAATTGCTCTAGTACAACTTAGAGCGGGCTCGTGAAACACAAATCAGAGCAACTTCGGGCAAGTTAGAGCAGCCGAATTGCTCCTGAAATACATTTTGTTGAGATATCTCAACCTAGAGCAGCTCATTAAATAAAGCTATTAATTCAATCAAAAGTTTGATTTGACAGCATTTGAACCAAAAACTATCTCACTTTTAAAAAACCAACCAATATTTTCAACTCTTTCAAATCTTCTCTCATTAAAAAATTGAGCTTCAGAAAATCACTTGGGAAATCAAATCAATTAATTATTGTTTTATTATTATTATAATATAAATTGGATCTTATTTCCTGTTCTTCTCTTACTCTGTTTAATTTCATCATGATGATTGATTGTGTCTGTCTCGTTCAGTCGAAATTTATATATTTTTTAAAGTTTGGAACGATGCCCAAATTATTTAGACAAAAGTATATAATTTTGATGAAATTTTGGCAAAGTTCCGAAATGAGGTGCAATTTAGTTAAAGCAAATAATTTGATGATTAGTATATTCACTTTTAATTGAATTCATGTATTTTTAACTTCAAACTTTTATATATATAAATAGCGCCACTGTATGTAAAATGGTTTGTTCATAAACAATTCGGTGTGTTTTAATTTATTTTCTGCATGTTTTTTATTAATTGTTTATTAATTTTCCTCTAATCAAAAAAGTATAATTTAATATTTCTGCTAGAAATTCACATGATAACTAATTCCTTTGCGAATCTTTGTTCACTGGAAATCTGCAACAAAATTAATGTTTCGGTACAACCACTTGAATTCACCTTTGAAATCAATTTGTGTATCTATCATATGAATTTTTTAAACGTTTAATTGTAAATTTATTGTTTTGAAAAAATCCTCGAAACCTAAGTCTCTTACTACTACCGACTCCATGAGTAATGAGTACAACTATGTACATACCTCTACTGACCAAGTCGAGTAGTACACGTGTTTGTCTAACGGTTTGCACCCCGCCCTCCTACATTTTTTCATATTTTATACGTCAAAAAGAGTGATGACTTATTACTGGCCTTGTACATATATTCTACATCCTATTCATGTAAATAGCACATATAATATGCTAGAGATGAAAAAAGGAGGTGGTGCACTGTCAGCGTCTTTCTTCATCATCAAACGATGTCATGAGAGTGACTTTAATTCGAAATATGATGATGATGTTGATGTGTGGATTTGAGCATACCGAATACTATTTCAAAATTTATTATGATTCTGAAATAAGCATTGCGTGATGGACGGAATGTTTTACTGAAATGTGCCGGTGATACTTTTGATTGCCAGGAAATGGGATTTGTTGTGTTTATTTGGGTAGTTTTTGTGGGGGAATTTTTTTAAGCAGTGAAAATGAGTATTTAAAATAAGTATAATCCTCTATAATCCTGATTGATCAGATTTTATCTTGTTGGTCATACTCATTTGCCCATAATTTAATATTATTGAGCATATGTATATTCATCATAATTAATTTTGCTGATGCTATTAATTGTATATTCAATCTAGCGGTCATTAAAAAACATTTCAACATTCATATACTTCAGTTTGCTGTGGCTATTATTAAATACTAAATTCTTGTTCATCACATTTACCGTATTTTTCTTTAGAAAGACAATACAGACAATATCCTTAGGCTGTGTAACTCATATAAACAATAATAATTATATAAAACACGTTAGAAATAAATATGTAATAATCAACTTGCGGACAAATATTTTAAATTAATTTATATTTGAACTTGAGTTACTTTGAGGCAATTGATTAGGAAACAACCCTTTGAATTGCGTAATTATAAACTTCACCCTTTACATTAATTGTGACGCTCACGATAAATTTATCCTAAATTTAATAAATACATCTATATTTGTTTCTTTTGAATAATCCATGTGTTTTATGGGTTTTCAAAATGTAATTAATATTTACTCTTTTTTTTTCTATTTCAGAAGGTGAGTTGCGTAACATTGGTCATCAAATGAGTATGTAATTAACTAATCGTTTTTGATGAACACAAAATTTAGTTAGTTAGCCGTTCCATATTGTAAGTACCATAACTATCCAATTATACTTACCATAATTTTAGGTGGTTAAATTAGCATCACTTTCGAAATCAGTGTAAACGTACACTTAACAAAGTATCAAATAAACCCGTATTTAGAAGATATTGCCAACAAAAAAATTAAACTTTTCAAACTAAATCGAAAAACCTCGACTGATTCAGATCACCTGCAGATGAAAAGATCACATTTTTTTAAGTCTAAATTCGATAAACCGTGGAGCTACTTTTCCCATCAGAATTTTACCGTTGATGAAAATATTTTTAGTTCCGTTAAATTCTATATATTTCTTCACGTTCCAAAGGACATTATTTTTATTCATCGCCAAACTTCGCATTGAAATCCTTATTTGCGTAAATCAGTTAAAAATACATAAATCAGCTAAAATCGACGTGTAAAAGGTATTTTATATGCTACGAAACCTAAAGCTATGAAAGCCGACGCTGGGCGCCATATTTGTAAATTGATTTATAAAACGAGAGGGTACCTCATATAAGATATAAATTATGATTTTTCGTCCTTTCGGGTTAATTAGTCTAGCTCATTCCCTACCAGCGTCCCATATATGAGATATATGCTTGCGGTATTCTTAATTGACGCCCCGGTCTCTAAAAAAATTTGTCTTTCAAATGTATCATTGCATCTCTATCTACTTAAGTCAATTCTAATATTTTCATTGAATCGCTTATTGTCCTAGCGAATGCTAATAATGACGGGTGGTCAAGTATTGAGTAAAGAAATTAAGCGAAATAATTTACGTACATGTATAGCAAATGTCTTGGACTTGAAGGTGGGAAAACCTGCTTTGATCAATTTTTTTCATATGAGATGTTACATTGCTATGTTCCATATATGGTACAACGGTATTGAAGCGGCGTCTGATAAGCTCTCTTACAAATTTCCATCGCAACATATTTGTCCATGTGAAAACTGACTTACGTGTCCAAAAATTAAATTTGACCGCGTGAACCGACAATGGTGTCAGAAGTGGAATTTTAACGAAAGTGAATAGCAGTGGCATTTTCACGAAAGTAATAGCAGTGAGACACAAATGAAATGAGATACAAATGAAATCCGAGAAAAAAAGTGAGTTAAACATGAAAGATAAGTTAAAGATTCACTATCTTGAAATTGAGTGAAAATGAGTAAAGTAAAAGACGGTTTAAAAAAGTCAATGTAAATTTTTCTGGGCTTTAATGAACATCATTGTGAACTTAAATTTGATAAAACTCTTGTGTGAAATGTACCGCGTAAAATTAATGAACTAATTTTGGCTGAGTTAGATAAGCGGAAAGCTTATATTCAAGGGGGTAAGCAAAATTAATAGCCCCCTTAACTGACGCACTAGTATCCGAAGGACTGGATCCTGAAACATTTGAGCTTCTACATGTGGAGAGTAAAAACAATAAAAATTAAAATTCTGGGTATGTGCAGATGCGAATCCTGGAGTGATGCAAATGGTGGGGTCAACAGACGTGAAGACGTCTCTATGAAGACGGTCAATAGACCTTGGAAATTTAAAGCAAAAGTTTGGCAGTAAAATCAGATGCTTAGAAGAAAGAACAAACGATATGAAAGGAAAGTAGAAGCAGTAATAGAAGAAGTCAGAAGAAAATAAAGAAAAAATTTGGAACAAACCGAAATAATGGTAATCTGCACACTAGTCTCAACTCTGACTGTCTGACAAACAGCTTGAAAACTGCCGCACAAAGTAGCAACTGGAATGAGCGAGAACGTGAAAGTCTTGATTCTGGCGCTTCAGGGCTCAGAAACAGAGGTCTTTCAAGCTATTCCAGTTGGACTACACTCGAAGTTCGATACGGGGAGATCATCTGAAGCAAATTTACAGGTCGCAGCTTCGTAAAACTTTGCAGCGGTTGGCATAGAAAATTGAACGAAACTCAACCAGACTTCGGAAAATAGCTTTCAAAGAGTGCAGATATGAGCTCGTCTGCACGAATAGGAAATCGCATTCAAATGGTCCGCTTAGGTACTGGACCTGCGGCAAACGAGGACATCTACAAAGGGATTGCTGACACCGAAGAAGGTCGATTTATTGGTCAGCCAAGCAGCCAGAAGAAGACTCAGACAGATTACAGAGCCAGGGAAGCCCCCGTTGATAGAACCGTGAAAAGAAAAGACACCCGAATGAAGACTTCCGCAAGAATTATGAGCTCAGGTACTGCAAGGGATGCCGATGCGCAACAATATGTTGTCGCTTCTTCTTGGCGAACCTTAAGAAAGACAGTAGGTCTCAAATTCGACGATCACAGACTGGCCCGCAGAACTAAAGACCCTGAAACCATCACTATTTTTTTTAGCTTACAGTTATACAACTACGAAATGATACATCAGGGAGGAGGATTATTTGGAAACATCGATGTTATGTCTCGTCGCCCCTGTGTTAGGACCATTGTTAATATGGAAGAAATGTCCTGAATGGAAGAATATATTGGAGGTTAGCGCGTTCGTATGAAGCTATTTGATCCAATGCAGGTCGAAGACCGAGTGCTGATGAGAAAATGGAAAACGTCAGACCGTACATCATACAAGTTGCAAAGTGTTCTTCCCAAAGGCTGAATCGCACAAGTACAATATTGAAAGAGGTGTACGAAGAAACGTTGAGAGACCAACTGGGAAGAAATGAACATTCTCGATCCTATTGGCTACACGCTCGAGAAGACGTAGAAAATTAGTGCCGAAAGTGTACCATCTGAGCTTCCGTCAAAAGTCCATATCAACGATTTAGAAGACAGATCGGAAAGTGTAACGTGAGGGTACCGCTCGAAAAAAGAGCCATGGAAATCGCATCACGTTTTTCAGAATCCGAATACAGAATTCAATATATTCTAGTGGTGGCGGATTACTTCAGTAAAAGACGAGAAGTGCAACACATTCGAAAAGAATTATCTTCGGAAACACAATCTACCTACCAGCCGATCTGAAATTCAAAACACCTCCTGAGCAACCTCTGGCCATTACGGCGTATGCAAGCGAAATAAGGCAGCGGTTAAACCAAACGCCACCGAATGTATGAAAACAAGTTATGACTTAAGGGCTAACTCAGCAGGATTCCAACTGGGTGACCTGGTTTGGTTGTACAATCCACTACAGCGAATGGTCCGATCCCCCAACCTAGAGTGTAATGGGGAAGCACCATATAAAATCATCAACCGGAATAATGATGTTTGTATATCGAATACAGGAAGACGGAAAGCCGAGAACATTAATGAAGAGTGTGCATCTAGCCCGCCCAGCCCCATATTACGAGCACGATACCAATGGACCAACTGGCGAAAAATGTATTCGGGACGAATAAATTTAAGGCGGATGTAGTGTTACGTGCCCAGAAACTAATTTGTGGGCGCAAACCTGAAATGCACGACAAAATCTTTACTTTTAAAACAAATATTATTCGCACGTCCTCTCAAATTTTTTTTCGCTGATTTTCCTTTTTTTTGTTCAAATGTTTTCGTAAAATCAATGATCACCAGGGTTGAAGTTGGCAGAAGTTTCATTCACAAACGTATGAGTAATTAGTTCTACGACCCACTTTGCTCCTGATTTGGCTCAGATGCTTACTCACAGCTAACTAGGCTGCGAACTAGGGACTGCATACGCTAGCAGTCGGTGCTCTATCCACTCGGCTACACAAGTCTCGTTTCAGTACTGAAACAAAATGTATGGTACCTATAGCGCACAACATTAAATTTAATATTAATGTAATATTAAATTTAATGTTGTATCTTTCACACTAAAAGCATTGCAGAAATTTGATATACAAATAATTTCTCTTCAACTCTAGTTATTGCTGTTTCAATTTTCAAAAACCGACATTATTTTCGAAAGTAGAATTTCAAACCAATATCTATCTATGCATTTCGTACTGATGCATACCTATACGCATATAAGGCATTTTGCTTCTACGTTCACTTAACTACACCATATCTTGCTAGAATAATTGCATTCAGTACTAAATGCATTCAATCGAAAGCTAGTTTCTTGTTTCTATAATATTTGCAAAGAAAAAACATTTAAAAAAAAAACTCATATCCGCTACTACCATTTGGAAAACAAGTTTTCCATCAAATCAAATCGTGTACACATACACTTTACACGCTGCCGTAAACCTCTTCTGTATTGCTATGAAACTTTGTGAGTAGGTACTTACTCGGTACAATCACACGATAAAGATTATTTCACTAATTCGCATTGCTGGGTAAATTGCACAAAAATTGTGAGAGCGTGACTTTGGTTAAATTATTTATTAGCACTCCTTACAAACTGTATGATACCTGAATTTGCAGTATATGAATGTATACTTTACAAGTACACAGTGAGACTTGTGCATATGCCATGCGAATGCACAGACCAGACTTGGTACAAGTTGAATGCGTAACAAATATTTATTTCTGAGGTAATTTTTTTAATGATGTTGATGTTGCTGCTTGCGATTTTTTTTCCTGATTTTCTTCTCTAGTGGGAATATAATGTTTGAATATTGTACATGAATTGAAAGTTAATGGAGGCGGTGTTTAGTAACAGCATCCTGTATTTAGATAAGTACAATAAAATTGTTAGTATTGTAATAAATTTAATTGTAGTGTTGGTGGTAGAATGATTTATGCACAATAAGAGAATGTGTTTGTTTAATTGCTTCGAATATTTGAAGGTGAAATTGTTTTTTTTAATAAATCCGAAAAGAGTTTATTTGTGTGCACCGCCCATAGGTAATTTTTCAATGTCGGAAGAGAAAATATAAATAAAGAAATCAATACGTTTCACTAAATTTTTTCGACGGAAATTAAATGTTAATATTCTTATTGCATGTTAGTTGCTTTGAGGTTTTGTTGAAAGTTCAAATCGATAAAAAAATCAAAATTTCTAATTATTTCTTATTGCCAATTAATAACCTACAAAGTATTCAAATTGCGGACATTTGCGAAATTCCGATTAATTACACTGTGTAAACAATCATATGCATTAATCAAACGCCCGCTTGTTGCAATTCAAAAACACGACACTCTATTGATTTTTATTAATAGACAGTTACGTATCACGTGTATTTATGTCTCATTGCAGTCATTCGGAATATGCTGTAGTAAATTCCGTTTTGAAAGCTGACAATGCAAAGTAAGAGCCGCGTTTGCATGATTTTATTTGTAGCCAGAAAATCGTATTTTTGTTTGTATGCATGTAAATATTCAGACAGGAAGGGCACTCATTAGTGAAATGAATTGCATTTCATTTAATAGTCAATCACGTTATCAAATAGTTAAGGCAATACAAATTACTCCCTGTTGGGAATAGAACAAGGTCTTTTGAATGGCTTTGAATTTTCGATTAGTTCCGGCGATGACGATAGGGAAAAAAACGATGTCCACGTAAATTAATAAATGAATGTAATTGATGCCGTGGAAATTGGGGGAATTGAATAACTTTAGTTAGAGCATTTTTATAAAATCACATTTTATTTGATAGCCATAATATAACAAGTAAAAATTTTCAATTAAAATTTGAATTGAATTCTTTTATATTGTAGATGTCCAAAAAAATCTTCAAAAAATACCCGGGATCACAAACCCGGGTAAGATTTTTACTTCTTAAAGATTACTTAATAGAAGAGCTACAGGGACCGAGTCGGAATCCACTCTCACATTACATCAACCAACTGCCCATTCACTTCAGAAGCCCCCACAGCTAGTGGATCGGCAATGAAATCCTTTTCTCACTTTTTGCGCAGTATATTTATATTTCCTCGACGTATTTTGTTATTTTCGTTACGCAGCATCGTTTCCATGATCAACTCCGGCGCGTTCACGTCAATCGTGGACTTGATGTTGCTCGTCTAATTTGCGAACCGACTGCACGCAAAAACGTATGTTGAGTATCACCACACAGTACCGGCAGTACGGTGTATCGACCTTACCCATTCTATTAAGGTACAAAAGTTTACATTTCCTTGGCCACGACTTGTTGGACCACGAACATGGGACCAGAAGATCTATTAATCTTGCCGTCCAGCAACCTTTGTTGCAACGCGAGTGTTGAACCCTTCCATGCTTTCTTGCTCCAGTAAATCTATCGAGATTACTCCCGATGCCTCCGAAACAATGTCTTCCGAGATCTTGCACCGCTACGCTGTACACCGGAAATCCACACTTTTAATATCTTTGGAGTGTGTCCCCCCATATTTCTGCCCTGTGCAACAAGATGGAGTTAGTGGTTGTAATCAGCAACCTCCGCCACGTTTCACTGGGACCAACGATTTTGGCTCTCAATTCACTGAGCAAGCTAAAGGCTCTCAGATCCCTATCGCATACCTTGCAGAAGTGGTCCCAATTTGCCAGCTTAGTATCCAGCGTTACTCCCAAGTAACTTACTGACTTAATAATCTAGACCTCTGCAGAGCCCATTGTCATCGAGATGACATTCGATATTCTCCACTTCGTCAGCATCACGATCTCGATCTTCGACAGCGCCAGCTGTAAGCTATGGTCGGTCATCCACCGTTCCACTCTCCTCATCACTTAATCAAGCCTGAACTGGGTGAGTTTGGCAGTTCTCGAAGTGATTACCGCTATCACGTCGGCAGTGTAACCTACTAGAAACACATTTCCGTTGGCATTTCCAGGCACTGCAGTCCATCGTAAACGATGTTCCAAAGGTCAGGTTCAAGGATACACCCTTGTACTGTCCCTGAAGTGATAAGCCATCGGTGTCGAACAGCAACCATCGGGCCGTAAGATAGTCCAGCATACTGGCTAACTAATAGTCAGGAATGCGGAAACTATGCTCGAGGGCCCCAAGGACATTTGTCCTCCTCGCCGAGATGAAGGCATTTTGAGTATCTAGCGTCAACAGCCAAAACAGTCTATCTAATGCTCTGGCATGCCTACTCCGCTGTTGCTACCGCCACAATCACGATCTAATTCCTGACAGCAGCCGTGGCTTTAGCAAACGCTCGAAGAGCTTCATCATCGTGCCTAGCATGCAAAGCGGTCGGTACGCATATGGATTGCTCAAGTATGCACTTCCATTATCGATTAGAACGAGTCGCGTAGCTTACAATGCAATGATAATACACCCGCAACTCGGCAAAAATTATATAAGTCGAGTAATAGTCGCGGTTGACTCTCTATTGCAACTTCAAGTGCTTTGACCGTTACTCGCATCAGGGCCCGGGGCCTTCTTAATTTTCATTCCCGATACTTCGTTGATCAGCTTCGAAAAGCTGCGCCTGCACGTCAAAGCGATGCATCGCAATTCAGCGATTTCATCGTTCCACCAGTAAACCTGCTTCTTATCACGGAAGGGATGTATTAAAGTATCGCTTACTCTACGTGTCCACCCAATGGTGCTAGAAACATTAGAATCGACTGCTTCACAGGTCACTGTGGCCTTCATGGGCGGAGCTTCTTCTTTCAGGCTCAGATTTATTGACGCTACCATCTCACTTCTGTTTCACCTGGCTGCGTTCCAGTCAAGCGTGCTCCAAAATGAGCGGTGTTACCTGTGTCTGCTCTCAGCGATGTGGAAGGTGATGTAATTATGATCACTATCTGTGTAGTCATCAATCACTCACGAGAGTCGGCAATCATTCCGTCACTATCTAATTGTTTTTGGTCACTATCTAACATTTTTGTGCCCAAAATTTGAAGGCTCGCAACACAATGTGATTTAGCACATTCAGTTTAACATCACACCTCTGGAATTTCATGGCAAAATATAATTGACTTCAGCACAAGATTTCCACCTCGGAAAAGCTCTAGTTTTTACAAGAGCATTTTCTGTATTATGTATCTACCATATTTTTCCAATAAATAATAAACATAACACTCTTAACTGTCCATTCGCTACGCTAATTACAAAAACAAATCGCAATATCTCCAAAACAATTACAAAACACTTTCCACACTGTGTTATCAATTAGTCATTTGTGTAAAATGCATAAATTGCCTCGTTTACACTTGACTTAGAGCATCAAGTAGGTCTAATGCTAATCTGTCTAATTCAATTAGTGTGTCACAAAACCAACTAAAATTACGTAATTTTCTTGTGTTTTGTTTTTTTTAACAGCGATACTTACTCAATACATCAATGTACCAAACAAGTTTTGTTTTTTTTTTTGCTTCTCGCAGAAATTTTAGCTGTGTCACTTGTTTGCCATCAAACTAGTTGAAAACTATCTGTGAAATTGATTCAAAGTTGTTGTTTCTTTCGTCAAGCTACTCTTAGCGTCGCGCACACTGAAATAGAGCTTCACTTTCCGTGTGAAATTCTACTTGAGATTTGAAAGAAAAAAAAATCGACAATTAAAGTTGGTGCAATAGTTGTTGAAGCATAACGAATTCAAGGTGGCAATTTTTCATTTCTTTGATTACTTGAAGTATCCACGCATCATTTGATTTGAAAAAAGAAGTTGATATTGTAAAAGAAAACAAATTATAATTCAAAAAAAGATTTTGTTTTGTAAGGAATTTTCGGAGAAACCTTATGAAGAATACGATTAGTAGGGAAATATGTAGATGACGCAACTTTAGATCCTTTGCGTGAAACGACATGAACTTTGCAATTTCTGAAAAAATATTTTATTAACCAGATTTTTTTGCAGGGAAATAAAAATATTGGGGTTAAAAATATCAAATATAAAAAATTATGTATGCTCATCACAGTACGAAGAAAATTTTCAATCACAATTTAATAAATCAGAAAAACAGGGTCCTCTCAATCTTGTAACCATTTCGGATGCAAGCAAAAAAAAAATTGTACCAACTGACAAAAACCAGCTCAACTAAGAAGAAAAAATATGATTACGCCTGCCATAAACGATAAGAAATTATGTGAATTTCTTCAAGTTCAAGGAATTTTTTTCTGTGCTGGCGACATATTGGCTGTGTTATTGTATGCTTCCATTTATTTTTATGTTCGTTGTTCAGGCTATAATGACATGTAGTTATGTGAATACTTCAAGAACCATCAAGTTGCATGACCTTCATGTTCAACTTTATTTGTATTGAGGTTTTTGCTATATTAATAGATGGGAATAGGTTAAACTCGAACTTTGTGAAAAGAGTTTTTTTTTATTTTGCTGTTACTTTGTGAAAAGAGTTTTTTTTTTAGTTTCGAGTGAATCAAGTTTGATATTCAATGGCTGCGTTTAAGTAGGGAAAAGAATGAAATTTAATACGCACATTACAAAAAAAAATACCTCTAAAACATAAGGGGTCCGTTTCTGTTTCTTCTTCGTTGAAACCGCTCGTTTTTCATATGTAAAATGCCTAAATAAATACTCGTATCATTTTCCAACAAGGCGTACATGTATCAATTTTAAATGTTCCATAATATTCGAATTTTTTTATTATTATTACCTTTAAATGTAGATATCTCTCCAGGATATCACGACAATAAAAAGAGCGTTTGCTAACTTAGCAAACCTCGTGTTTGTTTTAAATAAAAAATATTTTATGTTTTGTGGGCCACAAGATCATTATACACTGCACTCTGCCGCCCTCATCTTGAATACGCCTGTATTATTTGGAACCCAGCCTTCGAAATTCACAATAACACACTCGAGTCCATTCAAAAACAATTTTTACTTTTCGCCCTAAGAGATCTGTACAACCCTTACGATTTCGAAAATTTACCCCATATGAGTTTAGATTGGGTCATTTAAACTTAAATTCACTTGCATCCAGAATAATGATGATATCGGCCTGCTTCACATTTGACGTAATTAGAGGCGTTATTAGAGTTGAGTTCCTCAATAGTAAATTTGTGATAAATATCCCCTTAATAGTAGGGGAGCCCAAGCGGGGATTTCGCGCGTTACTCGAGCGCGTCAGAAAATCATATGGGGAGAAGCCTTGCACCCCTGTAATGTACCCTACCATATATGAACCCTGAATATAGTGGGGTGCGTTGAGGGCACCCCGTCAGATTAGTAAAAAAAAATTGATCCTCAGAAAAACTCGAGCGCGTCAGATTAAGATAAGGTAAGTTAAGTACATCCAGAAAAGAGTATATTTCAATAATCTGACAATTTGAGCGTGGCATAAGGAAATGGGCAAGTCACAAAGTTGTAAAAAAAAAACCTCACCTCGAAAAATTCGAGCGCGATTGAATTTTTTTTTATTTTGAAGGAAATCCTATCAGGATTACGAAAAACATATAATCTGACGGTTTTCATGAGGCGATGTAGCTAAAACCACCAATAAATGATGAAGCGTATATATGCTGAGAACTGTGTATTCCCCACTCCGCGCCAATCTTCCTTCTCATTCTTTCTCTATCTCTCAATCCTCGCACTGGCCTCACACTACCGTCTGCTGTCATGATGACATCTTAGCCAATAACAATGACTTGTTAGTTTTTGTTGATGTACGACGCTTTGGTTTTTTTGTTGTGTTTTAAAATAATTAGGTGAATTTAATGCAATAAGTTTCATATGACGAGGAAGTTGAACAATTGGAAACCAACTTCGAAGACGAATCCAGTGAGGATGAAGATTAAAATACTTGTTTTATTTATATTTTTTTTCTACTTTCATGTCAATAAATGATTGAATTTTCTAGATATGTATATATATATATATATATATATATATATATATATATATATATATATATATATATATATATATATATATATATATATATATATATATATATATATATATATATATATATATATATATATATATATATATATATATATATATATATATAAAAGAAAAAGAAAAAGAAGAAACGAAAAAAAAATTTGTTTTTAAATTGTCAGATTAACAATATCCCTCCATATAATTGTCAGATTATCATTTAGGACACCTAAGATATCAAGTTGAACCCTCTATATAAAAATCTGACGCGCTTGAGTATTTCATGGTCACATTATTTTTTTACATTTTAAAAAATCAGTCATGACTTTCGGTCACGTCCAAATCATCAGTCATTTGAATAGGAAAATTTGTTGAGTTCACTTAACATTCCCTCTGAATATCTGACACGCTCGTATAACTTTTTTTTTTGTTTTTTCTACCCCTTTTTACGGCCACCCCCCTCTAGTTAATCGTCAGATTAATATCTATCGGTTATCAGAAAGACAAAGCGCGTATACACTATGAATGTCTGACGCGCTCGAGTATTTCCATGTGACTGTTTTTTTTTACGTTTTTGCAAATTTTTACACGCTCTCCCCCCCACTAAAATAGAAAACTTGACATAAACTTTTTTTCATTTTAGAACCTAATCTTCACAATCCAATATGTCCCGATGACGCTTTAGTCACTGCCATTTTAGCATCCCGGGCTCCCCTACTATAAGATTCGCTTTTTATTTCAAAGTGATTTCAACTTTTGATTTAAAGTGATTCTAAAAAAGTGTTAAGTGGTGAAATTTTTCTGAGTGTACATTTCTTCCATATTTAAAACACAAAATTTCAATTTAAAATTTTTAATTTTTATTTCTAATGTAAAAAACTCTAGCGCATCAGAACCGCTAGAAATACTAATGTTCGAAGAACAGTAGAGGATTTGTGCAGATTTTGAGTGTATTGTTATATATTGTTGTTATACTGTTGTTATTGTCTTATATATTATATATTGTACGTATTTTCATATATATTGTTATATATTGTATATTCGCGATGTGAATACTAAATGCAAGCATTTATTGGTACCAAAATAACAAAAACACCTCGTGCTAGCAGTCCTATCTGCCTCACGTTGAAGTCAACCTGCTCTGCGAATTTCGTGTTGATTCGATCACTGCATTGGAAGTAATAGGGATACAAAGAAACTTAGGGTTACCATTCGCAAGAGCTTTCAAATTTTCTAGATCTTAGTATTTGGTGTGTATTTTCACTACAAGACCACTACGATTTGAAAATTTTATGATAAAATCGCTTACTAAAGCTATTTCAAAAAATACAAAAACAATCATAGCTGGCAACCCTATCATTGTTTTTCAAAATAGATTTATACTGAATATTGTCTACAATAATTTAAATTTGTCATATGAATTTCGTTATGATACCATGACTGTACTGGAGGCTATAGGGCAAAGAGCTTTATTCAAATAAAATAACATTATATAAAAAAACTTGGTGCAGTTGCACCAATTTTTGACGATTCTAAAAGCATATAGATATATAACTTTGAATGCTTTGCTTTTATATGATGTTTTAGTGCTTTTATATAATCGAAGTCGTTTGTCCTAAATTATGCTTACCATAGAAGGGGAATGATGCAGATGAATAAACTAATAAACTCGGTTATAGGTTCAAGTAACAAACAATAAAATTTCCAAAGCTCGGAATATTTAAATATCGGTTGCTTATTTTATTGTAAATAGTTTGCTTATGAATTAGTGATGGGCAAAATGGCTCTTTGAAGTGAGCCAGCTCCGTAAAACTCACTCACTTTAAAGAGTCGCTCTTTAAGAGCCACTCAAAAGAGCCACTTCAAGCAACTTTTTTATGGTTGCAAAAGTATAAAGTAAATTGCTATTTTTTGTTGTTTTATTAATAATAATAAGCTTAAATCTAATATAACATAACATTACTTTAAAAATATAATATAAATAAACCATATAAACCATAAAATCATCTGAAAATCTTTCCATATAAGTGGCCACTCTACTCAATCGTTGATTCACTATCTCCAGATTCTGGGATGTAAATCTTTCTTTTCCTTCCACCAATTGAGAGGGTCAGCAGTTCTGGGTATAGTTACATGTTGTAAATACTTATCCATTTCGTTAATGCCTGCAGCTACATAGCTTTGCTGGGTTCATACACTATTGACTTTGTCATCAAATTTTCGCCATAGCGAATTTTGCGTTCCTTGTGCTGTGGGTACCGAAACTAGATGTATACAAGCAAGTTTGTACGTGGATTCATTTTGAAATGCTAGTCTTTTAAATCGTGGATCTAAAAGAACGCTCTCTAGGCAAAACATATTTTCTTTACATAATTTAAATCTGTTTGAAAGTTCTCTTTGGATCACATTTAAAAAACTGCGTACATCAGCAATTTTATTTTCGTTCAGACAGAGTTCTGATATGTAGCTTATAATCGTTGATGTAATAATATATATTTTAGAAATCGCTACTGTTTTCTCACTGCTTATTTCTAGAGTAGCCTCATTGAAGATGCTCAATATATCAGGGGCTGTTTTCATAATATTCCATTCATCAGAAGAAGGAGTTGGTAGATTTTAGTTCAGGACACCTAAGGTGGCTAATAGTGGCTCTTTTACTTCTTGAATGCGCACAAGCATAGATTACGTAGAGTTCCACCTGGTAATAGCATGAAACTTTAATTTAAGCTCTACGTATTCCATTTGCCTCTGTTTTGGTTGTAATTTTGCCGTTATTTTGCTACCAAAATTTTTTCGGACGATTTTCCGTCAGATTTCATTTTGCCGTATCTTCGAAACTAGTCCGCTTTTTCCCAAACTTGTATGGAAATTTCGCCCGAAACAACTCAAAAAGGTCCCCAAATTCATGCTAGTCGAAAAAAAAATATTTTGGAAAAATGAACGTTTTTGCCCAATTTCACCTATCAAAAAATTTTTTGCCCTTGAAATATCACTATTGCACTCCCCAACCACTTCCAATCATCGAAAACGTCCTTAAGGCAGTTTTTGCCAAACTGTGGCCAAAAAACCCCTTACTCCCCTACAAAACCGAAATTTTTATATTGCAGCAATAGGTCTTGGCCCGTTATGTCCCAAACCACCTTAACCCCAAATTGGCCGATTTTGTCCGATTTCAACTACTTTTGCCCTAAAAACTTTTTGAAGAACGAAAATATTCGATACGAACGTCTTCCATATACCTGTTCTAGTGTATACGCTTAAAAAATGAACGTTTTCGCCCATTTTCCTCTCTCAAAAATTTGTTTGCCCTTAAAATATCACTATTGTACTCCCCGACCACTTCCAATCATCGAAAGCATCGTAAAGGCAGTTTTTGCCATACTATGGCGAAAAAACCCCTTACTCCCCTACAAAACCGAAATTTTTCTATCGCAGCAATAGGTCTTGGCCCGTTTTGTCCCAAACCACCTTAACCTCAAATTGGCCGATTTTGGCCGATTTCAGCTACTTTTGCCCTAAAAGGATCTCAACCTTTTCCTACTTAGCACTTTTAGTGGTACTTTCAGTTTTTCCGGACGGTTTTTCGGCAGATTTCATATTGCCGTATTTTCGACTCTAGGCCGCTTTTTCCCAGACTTGTATGGAAATTTCGCCCGAAACAATTCAAAAAGGTCCCCAAATTCATGCTAGTAAAAAAAAAATATTTTGGAAAAATGAACGTTTTTGCCCAATTTCCCCTATCAAAAATTTTTTTTGCCCTTGAAATATCACTATTGTACTCCCCGACCACTTCCAATCATCGAAAGCGTCCTAAAGGCAGTATTTGCCAAACTATGGCCAAAAAACCCCTTACTCCCCTACAAAATCGAAATTTTTGTATCGTAGCAATAGGTCTTGGCCCGTTATGTCCCAAACCACCTTAACCCCAAACTGGCCGATTTTGTCCGATTTCAACTACTTTTGCCCTAAAAACTTTTTGAAGAACGAAAATATTCGATACGAACCTGTTCCATATACCTGTTCTAGTGTATACGCTTCATCTCTAAAATCTACCTATGAAATGCACCGCCTAATAGCCAACATTTGGCTACTAAAATACTCGTGAACCAGAGCAAAATATACGCACGTAAACGCATACTGTGTGTTCACAAAATGTCGCCATCAATAACCGCACACGATCAGTATCCATCATTCGCACAGTTCTTCATTCAACGGAGTCGACTCTTTTATTCCTCACTCGCACAGTGTTCATTCAACGGAGTCGACTCTTTTATTCCTCACTCGCACAGTGTTCATTCAACGGAGCGACTCTTTTATTCCTCACTCGCACAGTGTTCATTCAACGGAGCGACTCTTTTATTCCTCACTCGCACAGTGTTCATTTAACGGAGCGACTCTTTTCACTATGCAATACGATAGTCGTATACATATGTTCGTGTTCCGACGTTAGAATAGCATAGATTTCGCTTCAAGTACACACGGTAGTCTAATGAAGTATTGCCGTGTGTATATGCATAAGCTTTATTTGGTCGGGTGGTTGTTTGAGTGGCTCCGCAATATCGCTATTGCCACTAAAGTGAAGGTATGAAGTGTGCGGAGCTATTCTAAATGATGGCTCACATAGCTCTTTCAAAAGAGTCGAAGAGCTGAGTCGCTCAGAGTTGAAGAGTTGACTCACACAGCTCCTTCAAAAGAGTCGCTCTTTTTGATTGACTCGCTCATGAGCGACCCATCACTATTATGAATAGAAAATGGAAGCATCTGTTGGTGCGATATTTACGAAATTGTCCGGTGCTGGCAATCATGTGCTAGCACCATGGCTGCTTCACGTTGTGTTAAACCCACCCTATGAATTTCGTTTCGATTGAATGTCTGTGCTGTAAGTTATAGGAGTGAATTAAATTTTAGGGTTACCATCGTCCAAACTTTTTAAATTTTTGAAACGTAAATATTTGATGTTATTTGTCATTGCAGGATCATTCCCACTTGGAAATTTTATGACAACATCGCTCGATAAAGAAATGTCAATAAATTACAAAATTCATCATAGCTGGCAACTCTTTCACGGTTTTTCAACAAAATTTCCACAGAATTAGAAACGCAACAAGATATGCTTTTCACACGAATTTCGTTTTGATTTCATCACTGCATCGGAAGTTATAGGGAAAAACCTTTATTTTCCTGAGCAAATTTACAATATTTAAAAGACAAAAATTGCCGTAGCTAGCGTCCATATACTAATTTTTCAACCAAATTTCTATGAAATCTATCTTAGAGTAAGGTTCACCTACTGCGTGAATTTCGTTAAAATCTGGTGGCTAAATCGGAAGCTATAAGCCAAAAACCAGTTTTTTTCTCAGTGATTTTTCCATATGGCACCACTACCACAGTATTGCCCGTATTGAAAAATCGCTTCTATCAGACCTGGTCCTAATGAATACCAACATGTTCTGTAAATTTCATATTGATCGCATAATCCGATTGTCAGTTCTCGTGAACAGAAGTTTTGGGTGCTGAAAATAGAGGTAATTTGATCACGGGTTGTCGTTCTTGTTTACCGCGGAATTTTTGAAATTTTTATTTGACTTGGTGGACAAAAGTCAAAATTTGTCAACAACTTGAATTTATTTTCAAAAATCAAAAATTTTTCAGGAGACTCGATGATTTGAAGGATTTGTTTTCAGGAGCCTGCTGTAGCTACAGAGTTACCCGCACAGTCTTGAAAGTCCATGTGTGTTAAATTCTAGTTTACATCAATACGCTCTGCAAATTTCACGATGATCCATTGTTTTTCTTAGAAGTTATGATAAATCGAAATTTGAAAAAAAAGTTATCATAAATCGAAATTTGAAAAATTATCTCTCTTAATCATTTTGCTGATATATATATATATATATATATATATATATATATATATATATATATATATATATATATATATATATATATATATATATATATATATATATATATATATATATATATATATATATATATGACGAATTTTCGGCGAAGCGATTTTAATACCAATGTTCTTCGAACATTAGTAAAAAAGAGAAAAAACCTTAAAGTTTTATATAAAAGATGTATTTCATCCTCATGTAAAAAGATCTGTTTTTTTCCGTTTAGCTAGTTGAAAATCAGTCTTTCTAGCAGTTAATAAGCATTCGAGTTAATTTCTTGTAGATTTTCCACTACGAATACACAGTACACCTAGCACAGCATTCTTTCTCAAATTTATTTAAATTATTCAATCGAAACCCTTTTCAAAAATATTTCCAAAGTATCACGCACGACCTGACTTCAGTAAATTTGATCTTCCTAGTTGCCCACTGACCTTGCAAATCAACCTGAAAAAAGAAAACCGAGAAAAAATGAAAGAAAAAAAAATACCATCCATACCCACCATAGATATAGAGAGGAATGGATACGAAATGGGCCGAGAGAAATGAAGCAATTTTCGACCTCTGGTGTAGTTGTGTGAGCGAGAGGTCGCAATGTGTTTGTATGACGAGGGCGGCGTGAAATATTGTAAAATTAAAGGGCAACTTTTTTGGTGCAAATAAAAATTTGTTAATATTGATGTAATGTAATTCACGTCAATAGCAATTCAATGAGTTTCGATTTGCATTAAAACTGTGCGTAATATTTTAATTAGTTGTGCGGCAGCTGAACAGGTTTTTTTTTTGTGAAAATGATTAGCTCTGAGCAGAGCTGAAGTCTGTTCGCGTACTTTCAGTCACAGAATTTTTGTGAATCATGTGGTGGGGGATATTCAGGAAAAGTACGAAAACGCTCTGATTGCATTTCCGGAAAAGATTCAGTTGTCGGTTTTTGTGAGAACAATAGTAATTATAAAGTCATTCTAAGTGGTGATAAATTATCGCCACAAAAATATTCGATCTTCAAAACAACATTACGCAAAAATATGTTGCTTGCCGCGCACATTTGGAAATTTTTACTCGCGACACGCGTTTCACATTTTTCACTGTTTTTCAATAGCTCAGACTCTACTGAAATTTACTGAAAGAGGCGAAATTTTCAGCATTGAGTAAAACGAAGTACATAAACGGCTTCATTGCAATTAATTGTAGCACGCGAACAGACCTAATTGTTGCCGTGTTGCCACATAACGCAGATCACTAAGCATAATTCCGTGAAAAAAAACTTCACTTGGATTTATTTGGTAGAGAAATTCTAAATTCAATTTCAGCGGCACTGAGTCACTTTATTAGGCTCAAAAACTATTCAAATAAAACAATCTGAAATAAATGTTTTAATCTAACGAGTATTAAAAAAAGTTTCAAATTACATATACACTCAAGACATTTACGCGCAAATAATGTTAGAAAATTCTCGGCATCCACAAAAAACAAACAATTTATAGAGGTTATTGATTTGTGATCTGGTTCCCTTCTAGTCTATAAATCATAAATCTCTAAAGCTAAAGCCGATAATATTTTATTGTATTATTTAAAATGGTACTATTTTGTAATTTTGAAGGTACATTTTTTATGCCTTCAAATGCGCTCAAGCTGTATAGCCTTTGTCTGAAAAAATCACTTCACATATCGCGGCGTCTATTTCGACACAAGTTTTACTTGCAATATTTGCTGTGGTAAATTCAAATATTGTTTACTTACCGGAAAAAAGAAATCGCCCTCGCACTGCGTTTATAATCACTATCACAATTCACAACACTACACTTCATTTTGCTCAATACGAATATTAACGCTTCCACTCGCCGTAAATTTTGCTTTCAAAATGTGCGAATACAAATTCTTCGCACTTTTCTTGTAACAAAAGGACATATTTCTTTCAGGTAAAACATATTTTTTCAAAATTCATGATCCCTTTGTTTTACATTATGTTCCCACCCTACAAATTTGTCCCTACATCGCATGTAAAATCTTGGCTTTTTTCAACCAAGGGGAAGTATTTATTTCAGGTTAAATAGGTTATTTCCCGAAATTAGCGATCCTTTTGTTTTAAATTATCTTCCCACTCTACAAATCGTCCCTCCATTGTATGTAAAATAACCGCACTTTTTTGTAGCAAACGGACATATTTATTGCAGGTAAAATAGGTTTTTCAAAATTAATAAACTACGTTTCCACCCTAGAGATCGTCTTTACAAAGCCCAGGAAAAAGAAAGTAAATTGGTATGCTTCATACGAGAGAGTGGCAAGAGTGGTATACATGTTTTTTTATATGAACGAGCTCATAGATTTGATTGCCATAAATGCACATTTGATTGCCATAAATTTGATGCCATAAATGTTCGATCGGGTTTAAGTTCGGTAATAGCATTTGGACAGTAACAAATAGCCCAAAGCCTACATTGCTCCGGATACATGCGAAAATTGTATAAAATGCCTTATTTTTCAGCACTTTGTTTAAAATTTCTTTTAAAAATACCCAGGCAACACGTTTGATCCATCCTACCATTCACAAAATCTATATATATCATAATCCTCCGCTGTATTTTACAGTGGAAGTAGTATGTTCCCTCCTAAACTCTGTATTAAACATTCGCCGAACATATTGCCGCTTATTAGATTCAAAAACATTAATTTTTACTTCAGCAACAAAAATTATGGACTTCCAGAATTATTTTGGCTTTTTTGCGCACTCTGAAGCGAAACGTAATTTAACAAATCAATTTTTTTTTTAACTATTATAAGGTTAGTTTCCGCCATTCTGCCCTTTAAATTCGCTTTCTTTTTTGAATTTCGAATAATTTGAGTAGAGAATTTCTTTTCAACTCGTTTGTTCACCTTAATTTGTAAAACTGGGGCACTTAATTTAGGGATTTTCATAATTTTTCTGATAATCCACTTTTTTCACACTCAGATAAGATTTTAGGCCTTTCTGACCGATGCTTTGTTTCAAAAAATTTGGTTGATTTATTTATTGTTATTACATTTCTCACTGTATGTCTTTTATAATTAATTTTATACCTATGACGCAAATAATGCAACAACAATAATATTATTTCTTGATTAGCCACCTTATTCAACGTATTTTCTATTAACATAAAAAAGTAAACTATAGTGTAAGAAATACCATTTAGAAAATTTAATTTGCAGACAAACACAACCATCAAATCTAAAATTCCCTTAAATTCCCTAAAATAGATATATTTGAAATCAAACTGAAATAAAATTTTCGCGATCAAAACACTTGCTAATTTAATTTCAATCAACCGGTTTGCCTACCAACGTAACATAAAACATCTACATGCGTATAGATCATTTAGCATCATAATCTGCACGCAGCATTCGTAAATAGTAGCCCAAGTCAATTACGAAGTTTACTTGTGCTACTTTAAATCGTTCATTCACACCGGTTTTCATCGTTCGAACAATTTTCTTCACCTAAATGACGTCAATTCATATAATTGATCAAACTTAATGCCCCTACACGCTATCAAGCTTTCCCCGCCTATGAACAAAAGCAATCAATAAAAATGGCGATCGGGCGGTTTGACACATGTTTTATTTTCGTGTTTTCATCAATTAAAAGTATAAATATTTAGATTGATCAATAAATAGTGTGAAAGTAAAAAGTGTTTTGCACCAATTACTCATAGGATTTCGCCTTAGAATGTGTGATGTAAGTACAAATTCAATTTGAATCAATGTACCTCTTTTTACCGGATTTAGGATAGAAAGCTTTCGAATTGTGGAAAGAAATGGTTGTTATATGTATGCAAGCAACATTTTCGACCTCCCCTTACAAAATAACATCAAATTTAATTCAGAAAATTTGATTAATTTTGAAATTTGTGCCGCATGTGACACATATTTTATTTTCCCTGCTATTCCAACTAACCCGAAAATCGACCATGTTCACAACAATAGAAATGTATGGAAATTTTTGTTTACATTGAGAGTCAACAGCGCAGAAGGGTATAGTGTGCGGCATTGAGGGGAAAGCTTTTTTGCAGAGAGTAAGTTGCATATGTAGTAAAAATGCTTCATTCACGTACGGGTTCATGGATTATCATTTCGTGTCCATTCTTTATATGTCTATGATACCCACTTACTGTAAAGGCTTAAAACACGTGATTTACATACATAAAGGACGATTGACTCACATCTTTTCTGGCAGCAGTATCTTTTCAATTTTCCATTAATTATGATGAACGTATTATTCAGATGTCAGGTCAGGCCCTACAAAAAACGATTTGCCATCAGCATGTGCATTAACATCAACTTCAGCTACAAATAAAATCGCCATCAAGTCCGTTAGCTTGGTAGAGCAAGCTTAAAATACACTTTGCACAAGATACAAAATTGTTCGATTCGTTCAAACGAAATAATGTTCGTAGACGTCGTCAGTCATTCACAATTCTCGTGGCGATTGGTAAATATGAAATTGTTTTGCTGTACACGAATTATTACATCACGATCACGATAAGTATAAGAATTTGATTGTATTGCATCTATTTCTATACCAATGTATATTGCTTCGGCTATGATTGAGAATTTCATGATATTTTATTTGCACAATGTTTTGCACAGTGCCTAATTCAAAAGGTCAGCTGAAGTGATTAAAGCCGATATAGATCGTAATTGATGGTACAAAGAGTTAGGTAAAGAGCTATATTGGCTAGCACGAATGGCATGTTTTCGTTGAAGATATGATGTTTTTTTTTGGTAAAAATATTGTTTTTCTTTGTTTTTTTTTCTGTTTGTCTAATTATGATTATCGGTCTACTTGGTTTCTGTTTCCAATATTCAGGAACTAGAAAGGTATTCACATTTGATTCCTGTATTTTCTAATTAACAATATTAGTAATATCCTGAATAATTCAGTTATCAATAATTATGAAGCTGTCAATCAAATCAGTTAAATAATAAAATCTTTTTCAAGTTAAAAAAGAAATCACAAAAAAAAATTTAAAACCGTTTAACTCAAATGCAATTTCCGCTAGACGAAAAAACATCTTTTAATTGCAGTATTCATCTTTCATCTCAAATAATTAACCCTTAGATCTCTGTTTCCATTCAACACGCCTTCTCAACTTAAGTTGGTTTTGCTGATTTTTTTCTCTAGCGCAATTAAACTTAAAAGACTCAATTTACTCTGAACTTTTTCGAGTACGTACTTACTTTGTAAAAAAAATCTCATCGTCGTCACCATTCATTACAAACAACAACAACAAAAATAAAACACATTTTTTGCGTTGCATTGGTCAACTCACAAACTGAAATAAACGTGGAAATGGAAGAAAATAACTTGTAAAGATAAATTTTAATTACCAACTGAAATGTTTTAATAATTATGATTAATTAGTAGAATTAAACTTTGACCGACATGGTTGAATTTAGTTCAGGATGTTCATACCTACGCACATATTATGCTAGTAAGTCGAACTTTGATGTGGTTAAAGTGGGTCCTGTGGCTTATGTGAAAGAGAAAGTCATGGCAACATGTAAGTATCTTTTACTGTAGACTACATTTCGGCGTTGATGTTTCAGTTTCACTGCTGCGACATCAGAATCGAGTAAAAACTGGAAGTATGAATATTAAATTTAATTATACCCTCATACGTTTGTTTTCATCGTTGGGGAATGTTAGTCGCACGTTTTCTTCAACTTATATCATAAGTGGCGAGCGGTAAACCTCATGTTGAAAATATGAATATGTTGTAGTATCATTAGCTTAATGATAAACAAACATGCTTGATTAACGGTGGAAATGCTCATCGTCATCATTGCTGGATTCTTGTTTGTATTTTCATTTCACAACTAGGTCAGTGTTTCAAGGAAAAGGAAGAAAAAAACTTTAGTCATCTCTACCACGTCACTTAGCAATTTAAAAACGCAAATTTCAAATTTTTGTTTCAGCTCTCTTTTGCAACTTTCTAACCCAAAAAACTACACACAGTGATAAACATTCTCGGGATTTTCTACCTTTAAATTTTTTTAATATACCTTATCTCATAAGAAAACATTTAACATTTTCCTATTTAATATTCTCCAAATCAGATTCCTCTTATCTCGAAGCTTTCTGGAAGGAAGTGCCTTTGCTACTTCAGACCTTGCTCCAATACCACACCGCTTTTCGTAAAATGTCCTTCGTTCATAGTGCAAAGGATGTTATTCCAACGGTTTTTTGCCTGACTTATTACGGAATGTTGGTGGTGGAAAGTTTGTCAAAGCTAAAGTTTTTCTCATTATTTTCGCTTTTTGGCTCAGATTTTCGTGCGTAGTTTCCAGGTTGTGCTAAGAATGCACTAGAATATCCTATGAATACTTTGATGCATGAACATGTTTAGCTTGAGTGTGTGCCATAGTGAGTGTATGCTAATGCTCTCGAATTGCTTGTGGATTTCTGCAACTTTTTACTTTTTGTGGTTAATAATATTTTTATGTTGTGATATGTGGTTTAGTGGAATTGGTTACTTATGTAGAGTAGAACCTGTTATTGTGTGAGACGCTGGTTTGAATCTGTGTGCAGACGATGTGTTATGATAGCATATATGATTTTGAGATTACATAGATTTAATTAGGAATCCGTGTTAAATCAGAAGCAAAGTATCTTATTTTCTTAAGAATTTAACTCTTCTGTGACTTGATTGTAGAGTAAAGTCCCTAATGATTTCGGTTTCAAAATTCTGTTATGAAGTTCGCCGGATGAACTGCTTGAATCTCTAGTTATATGTTGCATAATCAATTATTAATAATTAGCGTTACGATATAATAAACAAGAGCCTATTTCGACAACTTAAACTGAAACTAACGAAAAAAAGCAACAGCTCTTTTCGGGACCCGCAAGACTCCACGCATTCGATATGAATTAGCCTTTGATTGCCATTGATACTATCACCTTCCGGCCTTTTACGTGCACAAAAAATTATCTCGTCAAAAAAGACAATTCTCAAAAACTACAATTAATATTCAAATGTAAAATGGAAATGGAAACAGTATAAATGCCTAATTTTGTGTTGGGCGCCTTAGAATGTCGGCGTTGAGAAAATTAGACGGCACCAACATCAAAAGTAGAAGGAAAAGAGAATCCGGTTAGAAAACAGTAAACGGTGAAGAAAATAACGAAACTTTCTATTTGAAATTCGTTCGAGGAAAAGTAGTAGTGCTAACTCTTAACAAAAACAGGTGTTTCTGTAGACGAAAACATCAAGGTCATAATCAATTGTGAAGAAGATAACCCGAAACTCTCTTCTAAAGTAGGCTTCTGCCATTATTCTCACCGTTGCCATTATTTTTACCGTTATCCTACTGTCGAGAATGTGTTTTAGCAGAAAATTAGCAGAAACGATTGAGTTAAGGTCAGCCAAAAAAAAATTTATATTTTAGACTTTAGTATGTTTTATGTATATTTATTTAAACCTGGATAATGTACTTATGTAAGAGGAAGTACTGGTATTGTAATAACTCGTGCGCATTAGGTTACGTTAGTTTTTTCCCAAGTATGGGGACGCTGTGAATTGGGACCAGTCCAAGAAAGGGCCTTAATGTTTTATGCAGAGATTGCTAACTTATTTTTTAAAAAAATAGAACCTCTTTTTTGGTAGCTTTTTCTAGAAATTGCCCATTACACGAGAAAGTCGTGTCAAACTCCAATCCTGCCGAGTAGGCATGTTATTAAATTTATTGGATTCCACGAATTTACTGAAGACGCTTTTTACCGAGGTAACTGGCAAACAATGTGGGCTGCCGGTCATCGCATTATAAGACCTCCGTTTCGATAAAATACCATGAACCTGGTTAGCCGAACTTCGCTCATCAGCTCGATGTTCAGATTCGAGTGAGCGAGTGGCGCCCCGGATCCGTCCTCGAAAGGTCAGTTAGGATCCAGCGGCAAATATACCAGAATTCAATCCTCCAAAGTGAGAAGGTAACATGGGTTACGCGAAATTATTGTTAAAAGAAACGTATCATCATTTCATCATAGATTCATATGCAAACGTTCCTCCCTATCACGTATTAAATGTTTGACTACTTTTGCTGTCGCCATTCTTGTTCATATCTAAAGATACGAATAACGGCAAAAGACATTAAAAAAGAAAGCATGTATGTAGTTTGTTACAGAGGCAGACCCACACACACATACACACACACACACATACACATAAACTTACATGTCTTTATACAGTATGCAACAGGCTAATACACAATACAACTAGTAATAGGTAGTTTCAGAGTGAGCCAACCAAATAGCAGACAATAGAAATAAAAATTTATTCTAGGCTGACTTTCACTCCGTCGTTAATGCGAAATTTTCACTGGAATGCATCCTCGTTGGTAGAATAACGATAAAAATAACGGTAACAATGATATTATAGCGAGAGTAACGGTTTTCTACGTATTTGAGCCTTCACTTGTGGGACCATGCTACTGTCTTTCAGTTTGAAGTATATGCTATACGCATAGCAGTTGAGTCTATCAGCGGAACATCAACCAAACCAACGACGATTTGCATCGACAGCAGGGTAGCTATTCCCGCTCATGCGTTTTACCGATGTGCTTCAAAAACTGTTAACCCTTGCAGATTGGTTCTCAATAAAAAGGCAAGCCATATTCCTATATGGATTATTTGGGTGCCATGGGATAGTAGGGTCATAGGCAACGGAAAAGTAGATTATTTGACGAGGAAAGGTTCAGGATCTAGTAATAGCCCTTGCATCACTGTACTACGATCAATTGCTGACACCACAAGCAAACTAGATGCTGCAATATGGGTCAAACTAAAGATCGAATGGAAAAAAGGGACGGAATGCAGAGTAACCAGGACATTATGTCCATCACCTGATCCAAAAGCAAAAGCAGGAAACGGCTTGAGAACGATGGTCGGCTTGCTCACAGGGCACTTCCTTACCGCATCTCATGTGAACAAAATGGAATTGACATCCAGGAATTTATGCAAGAGGTGCGAGATGAAAGAGGACCCATCGAGCACACTCTCTGCGATTGTCCGGCCTAAATAATAAACGACTCAAGATTTTTGGTTCTTACCACTTTTAAGAGTTGGTAGAAGTGGCTAGTACCGTCACACTGAGTTCACTGGTTCAGTTTGGCGAAGCGATCACTTGGCAGCTCTAACAAGCCAGTAAAGTGTGGTAAATGGCCCCAAACTGGCGGTCTAATGGTAGCCGCGTAGCCGGCAACCCTTTTTACAACCTAACCTAACGGTAAAGGTCCACTTCATATGAGAGCCTGTCTTGGTAACTTTTTGATTTTTAAAATTACCTGGCTAATTTCTGCTTTTCTTCCTCAATTCGAAGCGATAATACAAAAAATAATCGATGAAATAAATAAATAAATAAATAAAAAAAAAACAAAAAGTTGACTAAAAAAATTGTCACGGTCGCACGGGTTGCTATAGTTCACTGAATAAGACCAACTATATTTATTTATAAATTGTTTCGATTTTTTTACTGTAACTAAAAACCCGAATTGTTGCCTCCAAAAAATTGACAGTAGACAAATAACATTTTCTATAAATCCAATCAATTCACCTTTTACAAAAAACAATTTTCGTTTTTTTAACCATTGAATAGACACGTCTTTATGACTTATAATAATAATATAAAAAAAGGCAAACGATTATGCCTAAATGGCGTATGCTTCTTTTTGCCACTTTTTGGGACTGTTATCCGTTTCACAATAAGATTTATAAAAATTGACGGGGTGCATATATCCAGCGGTCCTAATAACATAAATCTTTGAACGTCGATACTCCAAATCAATCACACACCATGTTCGTCTGGTCGAAAAACCTAATGAAATTCCACAAATATTAATTCAAACAAACTTTAATTCTTTTGTTGGATTAACTGCTTATTATTTTCACGTCCGACTATATCCTCAAATATCCGCCGCATAGTTATCCACAAAGCACTAAATGATATATGCAACTCAGTATTGCGCTTAACCATGAACATCTGATCCCGGCAAAACTTTTCATCTGATATCTTTCATATATCTACAACAACTTCACACAATAATCCAACATGTCCGTGCATATTAAACAATTTACTCTCGGATATCTGAAGCTCTTTAATATGAGTCGAGAGGAGAATCACTTCACTATGGTGAGCTACTAGTGAGCTACAAACAGTGGCAAAGGCACATTTTTGATACGTAGCTCATGAAAATGATACTACCGGGGCAACATGAACGCCGAGCATAAAGTAGAACTTGACTAATTATTTTCCATAGACAATGGTCCTCACTTGCAAATACTACGTACTACATACTAGCCACTCCTATACACGTTGTTGGGTATGAGTTTTGCAGAGGAATGGAAAATGCAGGCATGAGCCAGTAGAAGCAGAAACAAGAATCGTTCGGTCGGTTCAGTGATATACATAGCTGAACTGGTTGGAATTTCAACTATGAGCACATTAGTATAAACTTCAATTAAATGTGCAAACTTGCTTGCAGCAAAGCCTAGATGCAACGATAATGGCCACAGCAGCAGGAGCGAATTCATTGTTATTTCCAGTTCGTTTATATCATAGACTGGCTGGAATGCGTGTGCAGGCTCTATTGCTTGGGTCGTAGCATTTCTAGCCAATCGACAACGAAAGTGTCCGGCAAAGTTCAAAGGCAGGAAGTTTCGTTCGCTAAGATCACTAATTTTTTATTGTTCTTTGCAAGCAGACTGAAAAATAAACAGGATAGAGAAAAGTGTATAAATGAGAAATGAACGTGCTTCGTTTACTAGTAATTTATAGGGTTTTTGGAATGGTTGTAAAATTAGCAGAGATTTTCATCATCAGCTCGAGAGAATATTTCTTATAATTATATCAACTGTTAGCCCTCGTTGAAAATAGCGTCAGAAATCCTCAGACAGAAGCTTATTAGTAACGCTTGCTAGTCAAAACTCAAATGAAATTTGGCACTAAGAGACGAAATAGAAATGTTATGCCATTTTGTCAAAGGCGATCTTACCACTGGTTTTTCATGAAACATGTAAAAGTTTCCAAAATCAGAGATAAGAGATATTTGTCGAAATTAGTATGGTCACAAAATAGAACTATAAAATTCCATTTTCAAAAAAATCGATTAAAAGCATCTTAAATGTGTTACGTGCCTTGTTGCACCATCTTGCTGACACCACATATAGTCAAGATCATAATCTTCGATTTCCGTCCAAAAATAATCGGTTAACATGCGGCCATAGCGCTCAGAATTGACGGTGATGGCTCGTCCTTGATGGTTTTTTAAAAAATTACGCCCCAATCACGCCACCAAACCATAATGCACCACATACATTGAATTTTTCCGGATATAATGGCCTCTCTACGATCACTTGTGAATTTTACGAGCCCTATATTCTACAGTTATTAACGTGCCCACAAAGCAAGAAACGGTCCTCATCACTGAAGACATATTTTTTTGAAAAATCAGAAAAATCAGCATTAACGCATTGTTCGACTGTTAAATGATTCATATTCTAAAATGGCAAATCTTCAACTAAATAGGTGACGTAGCTGACATGTATCTTTGACAAATGTCGGTATGCAGGGTTTTACTTTCTCAAGCACGAAATGGATAGCCCGTTATATGCTTATTTCCTACCTTCCTTGTCAGTCAATTTCATTATTCGCAACTTAGATTGTCCTTTCTCCTAGCTTATTTAGAACCTAGATTTTCCTCTATCAAAAAACACATTAATGTATTTCCTTACCTTTCATTAAATATTTCACCACACACAAACTCTGCAAAATATATTCAACCTTCATCTAAGCCCATGTTCATTCTATTCACATTATCACTCTCCTGCTATTAAAAATCGGTAACAGGGGATGTAAGATACATGAACATATTCAGGTTCATGTATCTTACATCCCCCCTTCTTTAATTAAAATCCTAATGTATGAACGGCAACTCTATTTTTGAAATACCACACACGTGCGTTACAGGGATACTGCTATTCACGTTCACATTTTCCATCAGATCAATAGATTTCATTCTTCTTCCATCCGAGATCCATCCTTCCATTATTATTTTTTAATTTGCATTCAGCAATCGATGTGCAGATGTCAAGTACATGAAGTGTCTATTTCGAGCATGCAAGACATCATCATCAAGGCCAATCGTGTACCGTACATACATGATATGGAAGCAGTTGATGTGCATAAAAGGGAAGTTCAAATGTTCAATGCAATACTTGTATGGTAATGAGAACAGATGCATTGAAGTTTGCTGCATAGTGAAAAATTGAAAATCGATGTTTTTTTAAAAATATATTTGTAATAATTATGCATTAAATAATATGCTATGCTTTAAAACAGTTTCCTCGTGTTTGTAATTAGATTTTTTTCTAGAATTATTTGAAACTTAAATCCATCAACAGTCAACTTAATGTCATTCTGTCAAAATATAATAAGTCTTTGATGTAGACATCAGTCCGTACTCTCGAATTCAAGCGGAAGCAAAACAATTATATAAGAAAAACTGTCCCAATGGAAGCGCACTCAGGAGTAATCAAAACTATGGCATGTACATGTATATACATATGTAGACTCTGTTGAACTTTATTTGGTCGTCAATTTATATGCATGTCAATTTGCCTTACATTCAATGTATTGCAAAAACTTTGATTAACTCGAGTTCGTAATTATGTCGGATGTTACTAAGGATTTAAATTAGCTAAATTTTGCACATTTTTTTCGTTAAATCCACTTTCATCCCATAAAAAATTATATTCAAAACATCGACACTGATCAAAACCTACACTCTGTTTTTTTCTGTCTTATTGATTTCATTACGGAGACGTAGATATCCAAAAAAAAATATCCCAATTATATTCAATTTCTTGTCCTCACCTATACCGGCAGTAGATTGCGTAAAATATACATCTTATATGTAACATCATTATAGATAATCTACAATTTTCGTTCACATAATATTTTGACTTTATTTCTCCCCTTATTCTTCTTAAACTCAAAAAAAAAAACTGTTGCTAATTATCTAGATGAACGCAATTTTGTACCGAATAATAAATAAAACTACAAAGAAAACAAATCTTACTATTAGTACGAGCAAAACATCATTAAAGATACGGTCCAGCGACTACTAAATTGACTTGTCGTCTTGTGCCATCTTCTATTGTTCAACATGTTTCGGCAACAGTTAATTACATTAACAATAAATAGAATTTACAATAATAGACTTTGTGCGGATATAATGAGTTTTTTTTTTTTGGTTGAAAATAGTGAAAGTGATGCTCATTGATACGTAAGCAATGTGTTCAGGCACATGTGCGTGAAAAATTATTTAGATCTTGCAATGAAAATGATATTTATAGATTTTAATATAGTTTTGATGAAATTTTTTAAATATAGTTTTGATGAAATTTTACGATATTATAATTGTTTTTTTTTTCTTTTTTTGCAGGCAAACGACAAACTGAATTCACTCATTTTAATGAACGGCTAATAATAAAAACAGGTTGGTCGTTAATTTTAAATTTGAATAAAATGCTCCTTATAATTTTTACCGTTAAGATGAAATAAACTTCAAAGTAAGAGTACATACAATAATTTTGTTGTGAATACTGAATTCAATTTTTTAACGTTCAAATCTGTGTTTTATTCATCGCAATCAAAACTCCGGCATGCGTTGATGTGCCATTCAACGAAGGAAATTTGTTTTTGTTTAATTTTACAAATAGTAATTTATTAAAATGCATCAAGAAACAAATTAATTAAATAATGGTTATTCAAATATACTCGAAGTTATTTAAGTAACACATCTGAACTGTTCCTACTATGTTTTTTTAGCGTATTTGGCTGCCAGTTCCTGGTTCTTATCAAGGAAGTGGAGAGGAAGGATACTTTACACAAGAAATACCGAATAACGTTTATAAAGAGTAGTTACTTTTTTTCTGATGATCTTGCTATTTTAGACTCGACTTCTGATAATGTTTGCAAATCGAGCTCCTCACCAGAAGTTTTTTGCCCATCAAATAGAACAGCATACGAAATTTTGTCACCCTCAGTCAGTGCTATTCCTATCTAAAATGTTGCCCCACTGAGGCATGATAGTAGCGACTTTTATTCTATTACTATTAGATAGTGCTTCGTAATTTTTAATAAAATATTCTTGTGTTTTAATTTTGTCTGTTTCTCTGTCAGAATGAACTGTGTATCCTGAACAAATTTTCACGAACTCAATTTTACTGCCCGGAGAAAAGGAACATGTTGATTTGAAATTCAGTGAAAATTCTTGTTGTCACAAAATATATCCGTTATTTATATTTTCAGCGTTGCAAAAGTTATTATTATTATTATTTATTTCAACCAAACAAGGCGTACAAAAAAAATACTTACAATTAATATAAATTTGTACAATACACAATAATGAAAGAATTTTAAAAATATAGTTGGATATCCTTTCAAAATTTCTAACTCCGTATTCTTCTCATTCATAAGATAACCGGTTTCAAATTTGTTAGCGAAACGCCTTTTCATGCTCTTTCGTTCCTCTCCAGACCAAATGTTCAAGGACGCTGCAATAATTGCCTGATCATATTTTGGAGAAGGACTGCATTTTAAATTTCAAATCTCTAGAAGTTTCCTTTCTCGCGATATGCATATTAACACTATAACTGCTACAACCTTTAAGGGGTTAGGTATACTTGGGAAGTCCAAAAAAAAGCTCTTTTTTTTTAGGATTTTTTAGACCCACATTTAAACAATTAATAACAAATGTTTTTTTACTTGAAAGAAATATATTTGCAGAAGCTGTTGTAATTTTTTTTAAGGCAAAAGCTTGAAAATTAGTCTAAATAGAGTAAATTTTCGAGGGTTAAAAAAAAATTGTTTTGCCGTGATCACTGTAGCTTGTCACTGGATCATCCGAAATAAAAAAAAAATCGGGGATTATTAGTTAATGATATAGTGCTCCGGATGAACGAAGGACTTTGGCAGATTTTGATTTTTCGAAAAATGGCGGTTGTTGATATCCAAAATTGTATTTTCGACCAAAATTTCACTCTCATTTACGGCTATTGAAAAAAAATATCGTCCAGTCGAAAAATTCTTCGTTCATCCGGAGGATAATTACATATAAAATAAGTTAGGAAAATTTCATGCTGATTGATAAAGCCGATTTCAAGTTACAGTGATCACCGACTTCGAAAACATAGTTTCGAGAAAAATGCTTATAAACCATGAAAAAAACGCTTTATGCAGTAGAGACGACTTCATTCACTCGTCTTCACTCGACTTCATGTCCGATTGGTCAGAAATTCGCAGAGAATGCTTTTGAAATATGATACTTTTAGAAATTCAAAGAAAATAAAATCGATTTTCTAAAAATTTTAAGTGTACCTGCCCCCTTAAGCACCAGCATGACCTACTATTCGAATTTGAACCTTCTTATTTCTTCAACGATTTCCAAGCCACGCCATTAAAATAAGCACTTTTTTTGGTGGGTGGGATATCCAGTTCCAGGTTGAAGTTTCTAGTCGCTCCCGTTATAAAGATATGATGAGCTGGGTGAAGCTGCCCGAAAGCATTTTTGCTCATTTGAATTTCTAAAAAAGTCAAAATACGCGTGTTCTTCGGTTTTGAAGTCACATACAGTTGTTGTAGTTGTATCTATCTGAATTTATTTCTAAAGCATTCAGAGTGAAACTCCCACGCTTCGTTTTCATCCCGTTTTTTCAATAGTTTGAACAGTTTCAACATTTCAGAGCTTTCTCATGCAAAAATATCGTAGTAACTGGTAATTTTTACATTACTGCATTTCATTCTAAATTCATCGTATTCAAAACTTGTGTTTTGATGTCCTCTTTGATGGCTTCGTCGTGTCACATTTTTCCATCAAAAAACTGGCTTCAAGTCTGTCAAACGTCCATTTCAGTACAAAAAGTCTGTAAAATTATTGATGCGCGCCAAAAATAGCTCTAATCAAAGGGAAAGTAAATGTGAAAATAGGTGTGTAAATACCCTTAGCTCCTGGCGTTTAAGGTCCCTGGTTCGAATCCAGGTATGCACAAAAGACCGCGCACCTAAATCAAATCAGGAGGAAAGTGAGGCGAGAAACTAATCATTTCAAATTATTAGAAATTGGAATTTTTACTACTTTACTTCACTGCACAGAGATATTATTCAAAGGTGTTTGAGGATCTGAGAACAAAACCCGATAAACGAGACGCCGTAGCGATAATGTGCTGGTCAAATCTGGGGTTAGTTTTAAATACGACGAATTCTTTGAATGCGATGAAGATCTTTGAATTATTTGACCAGACTATAAAGAGATGCAGCAACAGAAGGTAGCGAAGAATGGAACCTTGTGGAATACCAGAGATTGGATGAAAGAAAGATAAAGGTTCAGAATGTAGTAAGAATCCGAAACCTTCCAATTTCAAGAGCAGTAGCTTATGGCCCACAGACTCGAAAGTGTTGGGAGAACTATTGTATGCAACATTTTCTGGCTTTTGTTGATCCAAAGCAGATGCAACAGTATTAGTAAAAAAGGTAGACTTTCCCTAAACAAAACACTGTTGCTATTAATCTAAGAAAAGTTGAACGTGGAGATACAACTGGTAATACCCCCGTAATACGTTTGTAAAGTTTACTAAAACATGAAAGAAAGGTATATAAGACATTAATTTGAAATCAAACACGATCACTCGACTTGTGTATCGAGAAATGTTTTGCAATTTATCCGTTGCGCTGGAAAAACTCCAGTGGCAAGGCTACAGTTAAAAATGATGAATATTGGGCCTAATTGAGGCGTGGGATTAAGGATTAAACAAACTTCCAACGGATTGATGCGAAGTAAGGATGAAATATGAGTGAAAGAAAACGAAATATTATACGAGGTAAGTGCTGAAGACTGGGAGCATAAGGTTGGGGAAATAGTAAACAAAAAGCTCACATACTTTATACGCATGAGAAGACGTGATTTCATCAAGGAAAATAATATGAGGAATGTTGGGAGAGTATTCAAGAGAATGGATGTATCTCCAGGAGGGTTTTTGATGACTTGGTTGGGTGATTTTATGGGTGGCACTAACCGCGTCCAGTCCCCGGAAGAAGGAATACCGGTTTACTGAACTTATCTCAAAGGCCATACCCGGGAAGTTTTCTTTAAGGAAGTTGAAACGGAGGAGGCATAAATTCTTCCTCGTAGAATATTGAACGAGCAAGATTTCAATGGAAAGATCTGGAGTTACATAGGGTGATAGTGCAGAACAAGGAAATGTAGCCGAGGAAGAGAGTTTCGAAAGAACAAGGTCTAAAATTTTGCTATTCATATTGAGGACGGTGTTGTGCTCGGAGAGGGGATATAAAAATATATAGAAATGACGAGATTGGTAGATATATACTCCTCCTTGATTAAATAAACGAAAAAGAAGGTTTCCATTCTCCATTAGAAAGATTGAAATCTTCACATATCACCAGTACGGCGGTTGGAAGGAACTAAAGAGTTCCGCAAACAAGCTTTTATTCACTGACGCAGTTCTGGTGCAAGGAATATAAACATAACCAACGATTTGGAAGTTAGAAGGTGCTAAGGATATCCGAACTACAATACATTCAACAGGAGGCGAAAACGAAAAATCATTGCAAAGGGTTCCTTCGAGCAACTTTGCCACACGAATCAAGACCCTTTCAGCATCTAATTGACCAGTAAGGAAATGAGCATGGTCTTTAGCCTCACTTTTGCCGCACAGAACCCAACGCCTAACCGTTTCGCGTGACAAATGATAGCGAGTAAAACGCAACGAAGAGCACTACGGGCTAAACTACTGACTGCCTGGTGTGCCGTGCGTCCATGGATACCCTGGACTGTGTTGTTGCAATCGCACAGCCTAATAATAGAGTCCATGCTGATTTGACCAATAGCTTATATATTCCTATGGAGAAGTAGCATGAGACCCCCGATAGCTAGATATTAAATCTTTTAAGTTCATCCTCACAGTTGCCCTCAATAAACCTAGTCCGCATGTCTCGACTTCTCTCTAAGAGATGTGCAGCATTCAGCAATAAATTTAAACACTGTACAAAGACCAGTGACATAATTCATAGCCACTTGGCTGCCTATAAAAATGCATATATTTTATTACACACAAGCCCGTCAATTTCCTGAGAAATAGCTGAAAACTCTACGAGAAAGACACTTCAATGGTATAGAATACAAAGGGAGGGAGAGACTTAAATTCAATTCATTCGAATATACTTCACTTATATGCATACAGCATTACTGACTTTGTTAATTTTTTTTCATTTAAAACCAATGTTTTCCTTTTTAAGCTAGATATAGTTTAATTTCTTGACAGATATCGAAATTTCGAAAGTGATTCGCCTTCTTCTTTTGTGTCTATCGGTCTATTCTTAATGTAACTTAGGTATTTTATTTTAAGTGCTTAGTTTTAAAGTATTGACTAATACTACAAACCAAATATAACTCTACAAGTAACAAAATTAGTTAAATATCCTAAAACAAATTCATTGCAGAAATGGATTATTTAAATGAATGCAGTTTGAATTATATCACACTAAATCAACAATTTTGTTAAAACTATTTTAACTATTATTTATTTAAAACTATTTTAACTATCGCAACTATGACATACCTAAAAACAATTCCAGATGAAAATCATATTTTTCAATTACACTCAGCTTATGCCGATGTGCAAAAAACATGCACAATCCTGCCAGTTTTTCCATAGTTTCAATGAAAATAGAATATACCTCATCGGTTCAAACACAAAATGAAAATAATTTTCAATATTGCTAAAAATAGGCAGTTTCAACATCAAACATACATAGCATGGAAGAAATCCTCACTACCGCGACCATCGTCTGTACGCCATACTCGTAAATATTGGGAAGTTCAATCTATATTTGAACCAATCGACAGTTTGAAGCATGTACGGAATATTTGAACATTCCGGGAGAGATAAATAAATTCTTGCCCTGTTTCAATAATACACCTCTTGATTATTTTTGTTGCCATTCATTTCGGCCATTTGAAATGTATGACTGCAGACCTTGGCAACGAAATTGCTAACGTCATTTGGAGAGTATTGGTCATGAGTGCTGTTGAACGTATTTTGCAAATATTTCAAATTGGTTTAATGGCGGGGCTACACTCTCCCCGAGATATGGCAAATTTTGCCGAGCACGAGAGTGTAAATGGTTACCTCGTCTATTCTTGCTTGTTTTTCTCCATACACAAACATGCCAAGCCATGGCAAGCATGAGAGTGTGAATGGTGTTTTCCCCGGCGCCTGCCGGTTTTATGAGGGTTTCTGAGGGTCTCGTCTTAGCTCGAGGCCGCTCGAAATGCTGTCGGTTCTATGTATCGAGTCAAAGGGATTTGAAAAAAGGTCTAATGCTGGCTCCGTTGATATTTACAAATCGATTTGGTTTGCATGCGAAATCATGGACAAGATGCATGAGTACGGATGAACAAATACCTGAACAGAAAAAATGCCATCTACCTACACCACATGCATATCTGCGCACTTAAACTTCATGCTGAAATTACACTCTCGGCAAATGTTGGCAAGCTGAGAGTGTAAATGGTCACCTCGTCTAATCTGGTTGGTTTTTTTTCACATGCCAAAACATGGAGCGAAGTAATTTCCCAAGTTGATCGACGAAATGTTTGGCGAGAAAGTAAATCCGACATCACACCCTTCAAATCTTCTCAATGCGGACAGGACGAAATTTATGGCGTACTGGGATATGAAAAAGCGTCTATCGCTTAAATAAACAGCTTTGAGTGAAGACTTTGAATACTCGTCAAATGTTTCGGGAAGTAATTTCCCAAGTTACTCGACGAAACGTTCGCCATATGTGTAAACGAGGCATAATGATTAATTTTGATGTATTTAGTTTTTGCATGGCGAGCAATATGAGTTGAAATTAATTATTATTTACGACTTTTCGAAGTCGATAATCAGATAGTTGATAAAAGGTCAGTATGTGATTTTATTTTTCGGAAGTGCATGCTAGATCTTATCAACTGAAAATGAATTTATAAAATAATAAGATGAATTAAAAAAAACCGTCACATAACGAACATACTTTCATCTTGGTAGTAGAAAAAACACTGAATTAAATATAAAATACGAAGAAAATACTTTTGATAGAATGGTACTTATCTCAAAATTCCAATGAACTTACTTCAAAATTCTATTTTTCGCAATTTACATAAAAGCTTTCCATGATTTTGATTTAATGCAATCAACTTCAACTTGATTCAATCTTTCCATCACAATAATACATACTAGAAATCTATCTTATTTCCTTGAAAGCTTCGTAACAAAACCCAACGTCAACAACCCTCATTCAGTTTAACTAGAATAAAAAACACTCGAATATAACCTAAAAGGATACTGAAAATGACTCATAAATAAATACACTTCTACACTTTGAGAATTTGAAAATTGAAATGTAATTCTTGGGAAAAATAGAATCATCTTAATCTCTCTCAATTTGCCAGCTAAAGTGAGGCTACGAAAAAGTGAAATTCATGCTACTACTCATGTATTCCAGACGTCGACGTCGCCTTAACATCCGTCGCCATTTTCATCATTCCTATCCGTCTGAGTTGGTCGGACGGATGGTTCAGTAAATAGGAGCCAAGTCATTCGACCGACTATTTTCTATATATTAGTTTGCTAGTGCAGGGATGAGTATAGATGGATATTCTATGCGAAATTGAAAGTGAACTAGCTAGTATTTGCTAGTCAACAGCTGCTCTATTCGCAAAAGATTTTTCATTTCATATTACATATTCTCTTCATTTGTATAGACTAGTTGGCGGCCGGCATCATGATGATATTTCAGATATGTAAACTTATTTTGCGGATATGGGAAACGAGCACATACATATGCTGAAGAAATTCAGAAAAATATTTTTATGAATGTTTGAAAAACAGGATGATATGCCTAAAATGAAATGTGTGGCAGTACGTGCATAGTAAATGTAATTGATTTTTTTATGTTAGTGCCGATGCTATATTAAGATTTCATTTGTGAAGCGGATGTGAGCGTAAAATATGACAAAAGCACGAGCATTTTCATCTCCAAAATAATTGTGAACGTCTACTACGAAAAATTATGTTTTAAAGATGCTTTGTCGAATGCAATAGCATGTAGATGGTTGCCTCGCTTCTATTCTGGAAATTTCTATGTGAAAAATAAACCTAAAAAAGTCAATCAAATCTTGCAACTGGTTAAAAAAGACCCCTCATATAAGGTTTCCACATATAAAAGTTACACTAAATATCAGTAATCATACAGTTTGGAATCATTTAAAAAGAGCTGGATACACAATGAAGGGCCATGTTTCGATGCTGCATGAATTGTCGGAGAAAAATTGGATTGACCGAATTTTCATCAGCGAATCGCTACTGAAACGAAACGAAATCAGCCCATTTCTGAAACAAATAATTACGGGCGATAAAAATGTGTGGAATATGAGAAAATCGTTCGAAAAAGACATGTTCAAAGAAAGATGAAATACCACGAACGAGTTCAAAACCAGGGTTAATGCCAAATAAGGTTAAGCTAAGTGTAGTGGTGGATTGAACAAGAACCGGTTACTATCACGCTCTAGAACCTGATCAAACTATTGATTCTGCTCTTTTTTTTGTCAACAGTTTACCAAATTAGAGTAAGCAGTCAAAAATAATCGGCCAGAACTGATCAATAGAGAGGGTGTTGTCTTCCAACATGACAGTGCATACCGCACAACGAATTTGATGTCGCGGAATAAATTGACGGAACTTGGCTGGGAAATTTTGATGTATAGCCCAGACCTGCACCTTTGGATTATCATTTGCTTCGAATCTCTGCAAAATTTCCTGGTCAAAAGTTGCCTTCAAAAAAGGCATGTGTAAATCACTCCACGAAGCTCTATTTTCATGAGATTTTGGCTCTAGTCCGAAAATGGCATATGCATTAAAATACCATTAGTTTTGAATAAAACAAAAATTGTTTGAAAAATGAAAAAAATCTCTCAGTACTTTTTCATTAACTAATTGTTGGCTCAACACAGTCTGAAAAATGAATTCGAGCCATTTTTAACTGCATTGAACTTTAATATACCACAAATTGAGAACCATACTAAATTTACTATCTCCGCAAATAACATTAAAATAAATTGAAAAAATCTAAAGCTTAACCTGCGATTTACATCTATCGCTTTGTTCTTCTTTTGGTCTTGATATGAGCCGACAACACCGCCTCCATAAGCAGATGCTGGTGCGCTATTTTTACATAAAACTTTATTTTGGTTCAGTTATGAGTCGTAGCGACCTAATCAGTTCATTTTCTATTGATCTGTTTGTCTGCCTTAAACCCCATAGCTCACTCCTAAAATAACTCTAGCTTCGTCGTGCGATATAGCAAAGAATTCACTAACATATCAACATTAAAAATTTCACTATACATTTTTTTACCGTTTCGCATAGCTTTATTTTATTGTTATACAATAGGCAGTTAAATTTCACTTTGAAAAAATGTCCGAACTGTAATAGCTATCACACAACTAACTGTAGATTATGTCATATTCATACTGTGTTTCATATCGAATAAATAGTAGGTTATTGGTTCGATATTAAAGTATACATAAGGTAAGATTAGCTTTCCCTAGCTAATACAAGGTCAAGCATAAACTTAGCGATACCAGATAAGATGACCTGAAACTCAAAAGTTTAGCGCGAGTGACCATCGAAGGTCCTAGACATTTTTGCGATTTGAAGTATGTCCGTTAATCTCTGCTCTGCCACGTGCGTCAGGTCCACCAGCCAGAGCTCCCCGAATCAGCGATATCTGGTTTTCTCCAGTGCCGTACAGTGACACAAAAGATGCTGAATTCTCCATGAGATACCCAGTTTTTGACACTTGCTCCATACTGTATGGGGCCATAAAAATATTACCATATTACATATATCACATTTTTCGATTTCCGTTTATAAAAGTTCAATGAAAAACCTAATAAGTGTTGAATAAAGTTATTTATTTCTAGCATTTATTTATTTAGCAATAAAAAAAGAAAAAACGCCATTACAATTATTTAGTATTTCGTCCATCCCCCTTTATTTTTAAAAACCGCTTCTATTCTCCTGGGCATACTTTGAATGCACGAATTGATGCAGTCCCGGATTAGGAGTGAGTTATGCTACACTTCCCCAATGCTCTGGATGAGAATTTCTTTCGTGGGATTGGGTCTTTAATATACTTCGGGTTTCAGGACATTCCAGACATTTTCAATGGGGCTAAGATCTGGGGAATTGGATGGCCAGGGAACAATCGGAATTTTGGAGGTTTTAAGAAAGTTTTTGACGGACCGGGCAGTGTGGCAAGGAACGTTGTCCTGTATGAATGTCGTACCAAAACGTTTATCCATCAGCGAGCGTCCATACGGCATGAAAATGTCCTGGAACACTTTGAGATACTGATGTTAGTGCATCATTCCCTCTACATAGTAGAGAGGACCAGGATCTTCATCGGAAATAACGCTCCAAACCATGACCTGAGGGTTTTTTTTATTGATTGCACCACGCAGGAAGGATACAATTTTTCATATGGAAACCTTCTGACGAACTTCGGCGCTTCAGTCATGGCTTAGATTGTCGATCCGTCGTTTAACAGAATCTGAAAAAAAACGTTACATTGAAGATAAAATTACAAATATCGAATATATTTAAAAAAAAAAAAAGGAAATTATGGTAAATTACCTTTTTAAACTGGCCGACGATAGGGTCTTTACAAGTTTTGGCGAATATTACCCTCTTTCTCCTCATCGCCTGGGTCAGACTGGGCTTGTCTGTTGGTTGACAGCATTTCAGACCAACTTCAGCGCAATGACTTTTCAGAGTACTTACCGATAACTCTATGCCGACGTCCTGCAATATATTTTTTACACCCCTTAAAGATAGCTTTCTTTGTTCGCAGAGTGGATATCACTCTCCGATCCTTTCTGTCGTTCTTTTCTCTTTTACGGCGGCAGTTCTGCCGTAAGGACCCGACATTTTCCTAGCCTTCTTGCATTTTCAACTTCAAAGCGGCCACGAATCCGTGACTAACCTGTTGAAGTCGTGCAATTTAAAGGAGAAAATGTGCACCTTTGAAAAGTGCTATACAGAAATGTCCTTTTTTTTATTAATTTTTGATTTTTTTGATTGAAACATTTGATTACATAAACACCCTGTAAAGAGAGAGCAAATATCGAAACAACGATAAAAGTGTGTTATTCACCCTCTTCTATTTCCAATTAATAGAAAATTCAACAAAAATTTATAAAATTCCTGATTTATTTATCACCAGACTTAAACGTTCTAAAAAAAACAGCTCACATTTCAACTGCAACATAAATTTTATCCAGGATATAGGCGAGTGCAAGTCCAGTAGTTCGTATTTCGTTCATAAAAGATCAGTGGGATTTTCACACAGAGCCACCAACGTTACATTTCGCATTGTTTTCAGCAGTGGTCATAATTTCATGGCTCCGTACAGTATATCACTGGTTATGAGTCGCAGTTTCATGGCGTAAACTGCTACAAGATAGTGATCAGTAGCCGTTTGCGATCAGTCCGGGTTAATTCAAGGAAGTATTTGGTAGGTGCGAGGTTATGTGGTCCTCACATGATCCTAATTACCCGGCAGGTCTACGTTTCTAGCCATCTGCGAATCTCAACTTGCATCATATTGAATTACTTGATCGCTTGAGGAAGATTTGAGTTGTCTGCCGATCCAATTAGGGATAGACTAGCCCCATGATCATTCCCATCAATAACCTTATGACCTGGAGCCCAGAAGATTCTGACTCTTCTGTTGTTTCCCAGTTGGTTCAGGGCCTGCATGCAGTCGAATACGCATATCTTTTATATGTGTGAATGAATCATCAGTGCTTTTGTCGCAGCTTGCCAATCTGTGAAAATATTGATCCTGGCATCTCCAGTATATTTAGAATAATATATTAATTTATTCAATATGCGCACATTATTTTCACCAGAATTTTTGTTCTTATAGTAGCTGTTAAAACAGCTTTTTATTTCAAAACACTACTTTAAATTTTTATTCTATGTTCTTGTTTTATGCTGAATTTTAGAATTTTCTGAAGCTATGCGATGAAATCAATTATGCTTAAAATAAAACCAAAAAAAAAAATAAAACAAAAAAAAAACAAACAGCAAACAGTTTGAATTAATCAAATATACTTATGGCGAAATTTCAGAAATCATCAATTTCTATCCGTAACTGCATGCACCAAATATGACTAATAAACATTTCTTTCATCGACTTCTCGATTACATTCCGTTTAGACTTCTCATTTCTCTTTCACAGTTAATTATATCTTACTCTTACTTACACCTCTAATCAGTTCCCATACTGATCCCATCTCATCTATACTGCACCAAAATCTATTTCATTCTTGTAATACGTAATCGTCAAGATGTAATTTAATCTGTTTTGGCGATGCTGCCAGACCAACAGATCTAATCTGCCTATCGAACTAACTCGACAACGATCTTACTACTCATCAGTTTCAATTGATAGATAAAGATGTCTTGCCCCCTGCATAGCACCTAGATAGTACACATTGGGCGGACAGATACGACCGATTTATTCTTAGATGCATCGAAGCATTTCGAAACGAGGTCAGAAAACTTCTCAGACTACATTCAATGATTCTGCCCCAACGTTAATTATACCTTGGCAACGATCCGGCAGATGAAGAAATGATGCTTCTGTTGATTCTAATCGGACTGATAGTAGAAATTTTCAGCAATGAAAAAGTTCAGTTACCTCGTTGAAATACTTTCGACAATCATCCATTTTAATAAGAATCGAATGGGAATTTTTCGAAAGCTTGACGAAACACATTCACTGAAGCCAGGAAATCACTCATCTGAAGACGACAATTTTTCAAATAATAATCAACCAATTAAATAGTTTCAAATGCATTTTAAAAATGGAAATCCGATTTTCACTACTACTTGCATTAAACACACAAACCAAAAAAAAACATTGTTCGAATCAAAGAAAGTCGATTGTAGAGTGCAATTCGAACTGTCTTTTACGTAAAAACAATCACAATCATAGCGAAAAGAGTAAAAGCATTTTCACTGTTGCTACCGATCTGCCGAAAAGTATTTACTTCTATCTTATAGTTTACGCTCCAACAGCGCAGTGTCGGCGTATCGGGTGCAGCGGAAACTCTTGAAAAAATATATGATTCCACTTCTATTAGCATCGTAGCAAATGTTTTTTTTTGGAATTTTGCAAATCAATCGTCCATCAATTGTTTTTCACTTAAAAGCAATCTTTTCACTTTTCACGAATTTGACGCGCACCAGGCAGTTATCGTTTCAATTTTTCTTCGTACAAGCATACTTTTGCATGAAGATGATTTTATCTTTTTTTACATTTTTTCAATCAAAAATTTTTAAGCGAATTTTTTATGTAATAGGTGGCTGCATGGTTTGATCATTATCATATTATGATATGTTCCAGCTAATTCTTTTTGAAAATCGATGCTTTAATTAAGCCGGGACAATTAAAATATAAGTACGATATAAATCCAACCTGCTTAGAGTGGAATTATCGATGAAATAATATGCTGAGAAATCGGAAATGATACGTTATTGAAGAGATTTAAACGAAATTATTATCGATAATGTACAGATGAAAAGCAGATACAAAAATTTAAATAAATTTGAATGATAATGCACACCCCGCCAGGTGCATGTTTTACTTTCACTAGACTGTGTTTTTGTAAGATGCGATGTAATTTGTTGTGTAGTTTTAAGCATGGTTAATCAAACGAAAGAGAATTTTTCGTAATTTTGCTTTCAGAAAGGAACATTTGGGATGTAAAAGAAAATACGTGAAGTAAGAGGTCGACTGAGAGTGCAAATTTGCACTGCAAGTGTGAAAAGATATTTGTTATGTATTATCGATTGTTGTCAATAAATGCATTATTTATTGATTTAATGATAATAAATATTGTTCACGTTGCTTTGATATCGTATGAATTTGCAATAAATCGTAATCAACGTTTGAATATCAACCAAAAATCCTTTGAAGATAGTACATAGTAATATACATGACAGATTCGTTTTTATTTTGAATTTATTTATTTTTTTCCTCACATAAATAGTGACAAATTTTTTTGGAGACTAATCACTGAATGATTTATTTGAAATTTATGTAGTCGAGTGGCATGTGCTGCTAGCATGTGCTATATCTGGGTCAAATTAATTAATGATTATTGGAAAGCTATGGCTGCAAGGGATCCGATATTGGCAGGAATCATTCATTTTAACTATTCATTTCCATAACTTTTAATTTATGGACTCAGTACGAAGCTAACACAGAGATCGACCAAAGACAATCATGGTCTTTCGACGGGATTTGAACCCACAGATAGTAGAGTACTGCTCCAGATTATTGTAAATACAGCTATAAAATATAGCTATAAAATGAGCTACAAAATATAGCCCCCAGCGCCATAGGAGCAACACTACACAGCGCATACTCCCACGCATTATAGCGTAGCAACTATGGTCATATGCGCTATGTACATAGTATTCTGAGCTATAAAATATAGCTACAAGGGTCATATGAAAAATGATGTTTTATTTGCTTCATAACGAAAATGTCCGTGCACTAGGAAATTTTCTACTACACTCTTTTTTTACTACTGGAAGGAGAAAATCTTCGAAAGGTGTTGCATGACACCTGCCCTGAAACATGTCGAATTTTTACCGACTAAAATCACCTCCTTATTCTTCAACACTCCTCGTCAGACTACTATCACAGCATTACCGCGCGTGGCTGGATCAACCGTTAATGTTTCAGATTTTTGCTTCTTACTGTCTCGATCCGTGTCGCGCGTATATTTTTCCGCATTTCTTCAACGGTTTCTCATCATATTTCTGGGTACACATAGCCTTAGTATCATGTTCTACAGTAGGGGGTTGAAGTCGGATCCCTGTGATACTCCCGAACGTTGCCAGGTAAAGTTTTGATTTTTCGTTCGAGACATAGCATAAGATTTTGTTCCCTAAACTATTTGACGATTATAAGAGCTAGGTAGCCTACAGTCTGTTATCAAATATAGCACCTACAATACTAATCCTCTTCGTGGAGTTGAAGATATTCGTCACGTAATGTTACTAGTCGAGTAGTCTCTCTTATCATTGGTGCTACTAAGTCCGACACTTAATCGAACATTCTTTCACGTTGTGTTCTTCCTACGTGTGTAGTTTACCGTTTCAATTATAGCTTGATGATAACTATGGGTATAGCGCTTGCAAACCAACCATTGTAGATCCTTGGGAGGAGGATCACGATTGAGCTCAGGTCTCACCTACTGAAAATGTTGTTTGCGGCGACAGTATTTAGCTGCAAGAAAGCTTCCAGTATCACTCTAGCCTTCTAGTGTGCAGTTTTCTAACTTCCTCATTCCTCCGACCAAGCGTTGCAGTCGTCGTTTATGATTTTCTGGTTATGCCACTTCGCATCCATTGCTTTGTTGCTCATTGCTATTCACATAGATTAGACTCCTATGTACGTATTCTGAACTCTTATGCACATAGTCATGACAACCTGGACACATAGCAAAGACTTCTATGCACATTGTTTCCGCGTTTATTATTAGTATAGTAGGCTATAATCAAGAATGCTCCTATAGAGCTTCGGATTTTGGTATCGGTGATCGCTGGTTCGAATCGAGGCTCCGACGGTTCTTATTTAAGTAAAAAAATAGAATTAAGATTTTGGTTGTGAAATCTTTTGTATCGGCGCAACTCTGGCCTGTTTTTTTTCACGAAAATAAGCAAGAGGATAAAATGAGAGAAAGAGAGGGAGATTGTTTCGCTATTACTAATGGTACGGCATATACGAATTTATAACTGTGGCAGCTCCGTAACATGTGGAAGAAAAATGGCTTCTCTCGAGCTACTTTTTTTCATATTACCCTGGTATAAAGAGTCCAAGATTGTGAGTTGTGTAGAATCACAATAGGTAAACTTTGAACTGTTTTACTTCTTTCTAGACTTATCTTACAAAGGTCGACATTTGAACGAACCATATAGTAATACGAGGGAGACTCAAAAATAACGGGAACTGGGCTGCGGTGAGGAGGGAGATTGGAGTTACCCATTGTTTCACCAAGTGCCCGTTAGAGCCACGCCTCCTGAGTCATTGTGCGAAGTTGAGTCGCGGGAACTATTTAAATGCTTAAGACTGCTTATTGGGATGCTGCCCTAAGTAAAAACAGAGTCTACGAGTGGCTTTCACTTTTTAAAAATGAAGAAATGTCAATTGAATACCAACGTCAAAAACTGACGAAAATGTCGACAAAATCAATGCCCTCGTTTGTAAAAATCATCGCCGAACCATCAATAAACTCTGTGAGATGTCTGGAATTTCATAGAGCTCAATTTTATCCAAAGGTTTGGACATGAGATGGTTTGCAGCCAAATTTGTCCCTCGCCTTCTCACAGACGAGCAAAGGGAGCATCGACTTCAGGCATGTTTTGAGCTTCAAAATCAGCTCGAAGAGGGCTCTGAATTTTTTTCTAAGGTGATTACTGGTGATGAATCGTGGTGCTATGGATACGACCCCGAAACAAATCAGCAATCAAGCCAATAGAAAAGTCCTACCTCTCCTCGACCCAAAAAAGCTCGGCAAGTGAAATTTAACATCCAGAAAATGCTCATTTGTCTCTTCGATTGCAGAGGTGTTGTGCACGCGGAGTTCGTTCTCCCGGGTCAAACTGTCAATTAGAAGTTCTACTTGGTGGTTTTGAAAAGAATGAGGGAGAGTATCCGGAAGAAAAGGGCAGATCTTTGGGGCACAAGCGACTGGTTTTTCCATCATGACCAAAAATAGCATGACACTGATTGTGCACCCACCCCTACTCACCGGATGTAGCCCCCTGTGACTTTTTTTGTTGCCCAGAGTCAAAAAGGACATGAAAGGAAAGCGTTTTGCTACTGTGGAAGTGGTAAAACAAAAATCGCTGGAAGACCTAAAGAACATCCCGATAAGTGAATTTAAAAACTGTTTTGAACAATGGAAGAATCGTTTGCAGAAGTTCGTTGTGGTCAATGTAGAATACTTTGAAGGTGATCAAAATTTGGTGTAAAAATATTAAAAAATTAAGAAGATATGACGAAATTCCCGTCTTTTTTTGTCGCCCATCGTATAATAACACATAACGTAACAAATAACATACTAGCAATAATTGAGAGAACATTTTGAAAATATTAATAGAACAGATTGATGTTTGAGACAAATACCAGATGGTAATAAAGGTTGCCCAATATAGTAAATAGGAGAGTTCCTATGCTAAATATTATCCAAATCGCACCCAATACCAAAAAATACTTCTCCAAACAGCAACTAATCCACCTGTCACTTCAAAGCGACATCGAAAGCCCAAATTGGTGCTTTCTTTCCCATTTCGTTACACCCAAAAAAAGAAGAATTATGAATATTTTAACCGGTTTTCTTTCACACACAAAGCACCTTACACAATAAAATAACCTTCAAAAAATTGATTTAAGCAAATTTTCGATCACATGTTCAAAAATTCGGCACACCCATATTTTTAACTGACTAGTAGCATGCAACTCTATTCGAATGGCGTGGCATTCACAATATAGCTTTTGTGTATCGGATGTATTGAGGTAGGCAAGAATCCATTTGAATGTATGTATCCATTTGGAAGCCGAAAAAAAATCTACGAGACAAAATCGTATGTATATTCAAAGCACGTTTGTCGGTTACAAATCTGAGCCGTAACCATTTGCATATCTTCGGTACATACAGTGCAAATAATACACGTTGCTATTGTCAGCTATATATGACTGACATCAATCAGTCTGTGATGGCTGGCTATGAAGCTAACTCGATTTTATTGAAGATTTTTAAAGTTTTGAGTTGACAGACTAGAAAATTGAAAAGAGTTAAGAGTGTTTTTGTAACAAAGTTTCAAGCTATTTCCTATGGCATTTAAAATAAATATGCTTAGATTCCAAATTTGTTAAAATCGGATATTTAAGCGTAAGTAATTTTGCTTAACTGAATGAATCATCATGCTTAGAGCCATATGGTACGTTGAACTCACTAGCCTCGAGGCTGATTTCATGACTGCTTACTTTGAACTTGACCAATCAATTCCTATTGTCTTAACATCGACTAACATGACATTTATTCACGCGCCACGCTACTTTATATTTGCCATATGGCTGCGGTACATGTCACCAACATTTTATTGTTTATTTCAATCATTGCGACGACAACGATCTCTTTCTTGGTTCATTCACGTGAAATCATTAATTTCGAAGTCGTAAAAGACGTTGTAATCGATTGTAGGTGGCGGCCACAGTTTATCTCAATCAGCACAATTTAACCCTCCGTCCGTACACTGGGTCTTTTTGGGAACGCGCTAAAATTCCAAGATAATTATCTCGAAAACCGGTTATGGGAGGGGCCTCGCTCTACTACGTAAAAAAAATTGTTTGTGCTGGGATTTGATTTGTGTGTGTGACGCTTCGATCTCTCAGTTGTTTTCAGGACAGCAGAGTGTCAAATTTGCGAGCGTTCCCTTTTAGACCCAGTGTACGGACGACGCTGGTATTTCGTGACGGTAAGAAAAATTGTATTTTTAAATTTTTCTGCATTATATTGTTATTTTCGACTTATTTCTATGATCTGTGTTGCATATGCGCACATCGTGAATATGTTTTTGCTTTCTATAAGAAAATGGCAGCTGATCGTGCGGAGAATATAAACTATTTTTTTAGGGAACGGGTGGCTCGCGTCTACGACGAGACTTCTAAGGTTTCCGACAACGAGGAGGTTGAGGAGCACAAGTCTGGCCCAGAGGATGCAGAAGAAGATTTGAATTTCGACAATTCTGATGACGACACGACGGAGACCGAGGTTGAGATCTCTCCTGCGAGCAAAAAAACTGCGGGACGTCCCCGTTCATACATCCGAGGGAAAAATCAATTCAAGTGGTCGAAAAATCCTCCGGAGTCACGTGGCCGTCGCCCTTCTGCACACGCGTACATTCCGACCGGTAAGGGTATAGCAAAAAATGTTACATCACCACTTGAAGCGTGGTCCTTACTCTTTACTGACCAGATGCTCGAAATTATTGTATTACACACCAATGAGGAAATTGACCGCAAGGCCCCTTTTGAGAATAGAGGTAGTTTTGAGAAGCATATTGATTTGGCTGAATTGAAAGCGTTTTTGGGTTTATTGTATTTTGGTGGTGTCCAAAAATGGAACCATTTACATTTGAGTGAAATATGGAGTGAACAATTCGGTAATAAATTATACCGAAGCGTGATGCCCCAAAGAAGGTTTGAATTTTTGTTTTGCGCTTTGACGATACCTTTAGCTAATGAAATGAAAGAATGCTCTTTGACACTTGTCGGTACCGTTCGAAAGAACAAACCAGAAATTCCACCTTCATTCGTTAGATGCGGTTCTGCGATGACATCGCGTTTTGCTTACTCCGAAAACATGACACTTGTATCTTACTGCCCGAAAAAAACAAAGTCGTTTTACTGTTGTCTACCTTGCATCGAAATGGTAAAATTGATAACGAAAGTGGCAAACCAGAAATAGTTTTATTTTATAATCAAACAAAAGGAGGCACGGATACATTTGACCAGTTGTGCAAAAATTACACAACTGCTCGAATAACAAGCAGGTGGCCGTTGCGAGTATTTTACGGCATTTTGGATGGGGGAGGAATTAATGCGTCTATATTATATTATCGACTTGAAGGCAACAATGAATTGAACCGTCGAGAATTTTTGAAAGCATTGATCTTCGATCTTGTGAAATCATTTCTACAAGAAAGACTTTCGATTACAACTTTGCGGAATACCCTGCGAAAATCTATCAGGGAAATATTAGGTGATAAAACGGAAAATACTTTTATTCCAAACACAAAAATGTTGAAAAGGAAAAGGTGTTCCGTTTGCCCCTGTTCAAATAACTCAAAAACATGGTATTGCTGTGCATTATGTCGCGAGGTAGTGTGCGATACTCATCCAACCAATTTTTGTTTGGCTTGTTCCGCGCGAGTTTCATAGAAGTACTTCTAATTACTAATTTTGTATGTGATGTTACGTGAAAGTACGTTTTCACCTCTTTTACTGATTTTTTGTAGCCAATAAATGAACATGTAACCGAAAAAAGAGTGATTGCATAAATTACTTTATCCTAAAAATACCATATTTTCAGTCGTCCAAATAATTATACTTTTTGGAATCAATGCATATGCAATATTTTTTTTCTAAAAGGGCATATTTTTGACTATATAATCCTGGAATATTTTTGATCTACAACAAGATAACGTTTAGATATGATTTTTTGAGTAAAAACACATTTTTTCAATATTTCCTGAAATTAAAATTGCTATAAATAAATAAATATGTAAAAAAACTACCGTAACAATAATTTGATCATAAAATAGAAACACAATTAGATGCTACAGAATTTTTTCAGATTTTTAAAATGCTTTTCTGGGACAAAGAAGAACGACAGGACTTTTTGGGGTCAGTGTACGGACGGTGTACTTGGAATATAGTATACGGACGGAGGGTTAATTCCCATCATTTTGCCATTGTACACAGTAGCTCTCTGTAACAAGCTAAAATAGGACTAATCGTTGTTAAAGTTTATTCGCTCTTGAAAACCATTAACAATGTAACATTATTCAATTTCCTCTTCGTCTAGCAGTAAAAACACTAGAAGCTCCAAAGATATATACCTACATAAATCATTTCCTCAAATTAAATCGGAACAGACATATGTATTTTTTTCGGTCACTACTGGCTTAATCATCAAAAATCTTCGCCAGTTTCAAAACAATGTTGATCAGGTCGGGTATTACTCATATCTGACCTGATCAAGACCATCAATCACTCAAATAAACAGCTGTTTTGACTGTTTCTCTGGAATAGTATGCAGTAGAGAAATTATCGCCATAAGGATTTTTTTTTATGAAAACAGCATATTTTTCATCTTGTTTATCTAGCTACTTGAATACGCATTAGTCATTTTCCAGTTAGATTTGCAGTCTTATTTTTTGCCAAAATCACTGATATTTCTGTATACATATGTATGAGCATCCATCGATATAGGTATGTCTATAATTTTCTGTACGTGCAAATGACTGCTTGGAGTGCAAACGGTATTGGATTGAAATATGTTTAACCTAGTTTTTATAACAGATCGGAAACAATGAAAATCGGAATTATGTATTTTATAGATTATCGGAGATAAATCAGTGAAAAATATATGCTATGCTTTGTTCCAATTAAATTTTATTGTTTTCTTTTCTTATTTTCTGTGTGCTCATATGAATATGATGTGATCATATGGGTTCGAATGTGTTATATGGGGTTCGTGATTTTCGAATGACATAATTAAGGCTGATTAGAATTAATTATCATATTTTGATACTGACTGTAAAGACAAGCAATGAACTAGTTTCAAAGCGAATGTGATTTAATGTTTGACAACTTAGCTAATGTTGCTGCATTCATGCATGTATGCTAATTATTGGATTGCTGTTATTAATCGTGAATAAATTTTTCGATTTTTATCCCATTTTGTCTTTATGTAAATTATGAGGAGTAGATGTTTGCGTTTTAAATTTTTTTTGAAATATTAGAACCATCATTAACAAACTTTTAAATACTTTTAACTTTATTCTTGTGTAAGATACTGCAGTCGTTTGCAAAAAAATTTTTTATGTGATAACTTCAATCAAGAGACACTTCAAGTGGCTCAATAAGACTTTGAACTAGCTAGCCATATATTGCTCGTTAGTCAGGTCCTCAAAGTCCCCTCAACCAACTTCCCGCTCTAGTCTGATGAAAGTCTGCTCAATATCAAATTCCTCTAGCTAATTTTGCCCTCAGCTGGAAAATTTATATTCGACGACGATTTTAATGCTGTATTTTTTGCTGATGCTCAAGTCTAGTGATTGCGGACTGCAGCAGCGCAGTGAAGATTTTTTTCCAAAAAGTTCATAAATCTTTGAAAGAGTTAAAATTGGCAGCCTAATTTTTTAGGTTATTGCTTATCCATAGTTTTCAATATATTTTTGATCTGCGGTGGACTATCAACTGTCAGAGTGGGCGGCATGGGTATGTTAAAGAGCTTCAAGTGGGCTGGGAGAATAGATTTTAGCGTGGGCAATCTGGATCTTTAGCAGTGAGATGAGCCCGTTGTGAGAGGGAGTTTGGATGATGAATTGCTGGATGTTGACGAATGATCGAACTTAACACCGATTCCACTTATCAATTTACTCAGAATCCTCTCACGATCAAAATTCCAACGTCCAGCACACAGCCAGCGTCCAGTAATTCACCATCCAAAGTCTGTTCACAACCGGCTCGTCTCAAAAAACCAGACCGCCCACACCATATCTTGCTCTCCCAGTCCACCTATGTTCAGTTCTTGAACGTTCTCTCTTACCAAAAGATAACTCCCCCTTATCAAAAGATAACTCCCCTGAAATTCTATTCACCAAAATAAATCTAATAGTATTTACTAATTCTTTTATTACCGAATCATAATTCAGGTTTTTGCTACTGATAATGTTATTTCTTAAACGTATTTTACTTCCTACCATCTAATGCTACGCTAACTTTCCTAAGTCTATGATACGCTACGTCGCATACTTTAAGACAAGCCTACGTCAACTCCAGGCCATTTTTTTTTACAGTTACCTTCACTAGGCTTCGTAGAGCATCAGGTCCTTAACATATACCAGCGGAACGACCTTCCTGGTTTTGCAGCTCATAAATTACAGGGGATAGCTGTTGCTGAACGGCGCAGGACCCTATGTACTTCGGAGCTAGTTTGCTAGTACAGCATCTGACAAGACATAACCTGGTCTCCACACCTTGCTATGAACGAAAAATTCGTCAGCACTCCTCAGGTCGTAATGGCGTTGGCCCTTTTCTGCAGCTAGTTGAAGTCAAGATAGCACATCCCGTCAAATTTTTTTCAAAGCTTTTCAAAGAAGGAGGGGCTGTAGAAGAAGAGGCTGTAGAAGAAGAGGCTGTAGAAGAAGAGGCTGTAGAAGAAGAGGCTGTAGAAGAAGAGGCTAAACAAGGAGGGGCTGAAGAACGAGGCGCTGAAGAAGGAGGGGCTGAAGAAGGATATGCTGAGGAGGGAGAGTCTGAAAAAGGAGGAGCTGAAGATATGGAAGCTAAAGAAGCAGAGGCTAAAAAAAAGAAGCTGAAGAAAAAAAAGCTGAAGAAGAAGAGGCTGAAAAAGGAGAGGCTGAGGAAGGAGAGTCTGAAGAAAAAGAAGCTGCAGAAAGAAAGGGTGAAAAAGGAAAGGCTGAAAAAAGAGGGCATGAAATAAAGGATGAAAAAATAATTCTTGTCAAAGCTTCAGCTCTCTGATGTGCATCGTTATCCTCTTCTCCGTCTACAGGTATCTTGATTTCCTGTCGCTTGATTATCATTTCCCGCCCAAAATTGTCCAAATACGAGGTGAATTTAGTCACTGCGCTCGTGCTAGTACTCAGAGCGGAACCTATCTCAGCCAGGTGGATGTCCTATTGGCGGTGGTTGCCCGAAATGTAAGCACCCAGCAAATGCTTTAGATCTTGATTCAGTCGTTGTACTGAATTAACCTGCGGATGGTAAAGGGCTGTAAATTTTATCTCATATCCTTCGAATGCGGTAATACGAAGAATGCCTGAGAGCGAAACTGCACTCCATTATTGACCTTTACACTTCGAAGAGCAGAAACGCCTCCTTTTTGATTATATTAACCACTGCTGTTGGCGTTCTAATCCGGTCTAAAAACCCATTGAAGGAAAAATTAGATTCTCCTGAAAACTGGATTTTCCATTTGTATACCTCTACCCCTTTGTAATTTGGTGGCACCATTGACGATGTTTAGGCTTCCTGAGTGCTCCAGAAAGCTTATCCTTATCTGAGCTTCCATCGCTGTGGTAATATAGCTGACTCAAACTCAGGGCAAACGGTAACTAGGTCTTCACAGCTGTCTGAGCGCCCTCGGTATTCCTCATCCGATCTACTCGTCTCAATGTTACTGAACTCCGGAGACGTCTGTAAGCCTGTTGCCTGTCCTCGAATCGAAAACTCATACGCCAATTCATACTTAAACAGCTTGTCATGCCGATTTTTCTCCATTGAAAACTACCTAAAATAGAGTTATCGCAAAAAAACTACTAATAGCAGATGAGTAAATTACTTTGACACTCTCGTTATAAAATAAATAAAAAGAAACTTTCATTTCTATCTCTATACATACGAATTTTTTTGTCCAACTCCATAATGCATTAATATGACGTAAATAAAGATAGATGTGAACAAATTAATGTGCCAAAACAGCTTATATCTAGTTAGCCTATTGATTCTTAAGCTTTCTAATCTTTCTTATCACAACTCACACAGCTACCCCTATCCAACCTATTTTAACCACTATAGCCCATTATCCATTAAATTGATCAACTATGCATATTCTAAGCTGAATCTATACCTAGTGGTAATCTGATCTCGCACTACTATCGTTAAAAGTCCCACTTTGGGTGCCAAAAGTTGCGTTAAGCGAAACTTTATTATCTGGTGGCCATCTTTTTGGTGTTAATCGTAGAAATTTCTATTAGGCGGGTGATTTTTGCGTCGACTGAATCCGCGAAGAGGGGGAATAGGAGCAATACGTTTCTAACCAAAGCCGCCTGGAAATGCTGCGCTATCTTGCTCCAGTTCGTTTCTAATAGCAACATAGTCTCCACTATTGGATCAGGATAGAATTAACCAAAGTCAGTCCCTGAATGTGCTCCTAGATGCGCCTATCTATCACATTGAAAAAATGTATGTTTGGCGTCGTCATCGAGTCTTGGTATAGCCAGTACTCATAGAAAAGGGTTTTGCCGATTTTCTTTAAAAAATACCGAAAATAGCGCTGCTGGCAAGTTTTTGTCGGTACATTTTGGTTATACAATAACACAGCCCATAAATCTGCCCCAACCCATACCTCTGCCGCGAACAATAGAAAGGACTGAACCGCAATCATGAGCAGATGTTATTTATTCGCAAACGAAAACATTCAGGAACACTTTTTTGAGTTGATATAATTAAAATTGAGTCTGAAACTTAAAACCATAAAACCATAACTAAACCCCACACAGAAGAAATTTCAATTTTCATTAGAACCTTTCGAATGCACTTCTAAATAAATATTGCACTTTCAAAATAATCACAATCTTCTGTCAATATTCATCATCAAGCTCATCCACTAAACACTGAGTTCTTCATCACGTTCTGCGACCCTTGCATCACTTACGTTTTGATTCATTTAAATCGAGATCAAGTCTAATATCACAGGCCATACTATACAACATTATTATCATCTCAAGCCATATCTTCTTCTGTTTCCCGGGCTTTCAAACGTTCTGTTATCCTCGTCGGCATACTTTAATTTATCTCGAATGCATTTCGAATGCCTAAATAATGATGATAACAGTCTAGTTGACAGACATACTGCATATGTAAAACGATAAAATACTAAAATGTTGATAATGTATGCCCGTGCTTTGGCGACCGACTAACTTCAATCCAAGCGGGTTTTATGCTTATTGAGCGTTAATTGTTGGCTGGGTTATCACACAATCATTCATCATAAATTTAATGTGCATATTCTGTGATAGTCATTGATGTGCATATTCAATTTGATGTATGGAAATTGAATGAATGCAATCGTTTGGTTTCATTTGCGTGAGGATGTTATGTGATTGTTGATATGCGAAATTATGCTAACAAGATGAATCAAAGGAAATGCGTTCAGATTCTAATTGATATCGATTAGAGGTAATAATGTTGGGGAAAATGTTATCGTCACTTCAATCAATTGAACCATTGAAGCTGTTGTTGCACTTGATCGAATCCAATTAACTTTTGATTGAGTAGCTTTGATTGCCTTGAGTGTTGCGTTGTTTGAAGTTGTTATTGCAAAAAAAAGAAAGAAAATAATCAAATTTATGTTTCTAGTTGCTTACTCGCTCAGTTACAATAAATATTGTTCATAGTCTACTTTGTCATATGACAAAAAAAGCACCATTAGCTAATTAGCTGTTACTCATATTCACAGAAAAAAGTGAAACCTACACATAATTTACGTACCTAGATACAAAAATATTCGTCTCCCAGTTGACCATCAATCTAACAGTCATACTATTCATCATCATCATCATCTCCGCTAAGTACTTGAATGACCATGAAACAAACAACAGCATGGTTCATGACATGAGCATCACACATCGTATCATTACACATTACATTACAACGATCTTACATCGAAGTCATCGTGTCTCTGGGGGCTTTAATGACGAAAAAGTGTGTCTAAGTATGTTAAGCGACTAAAAAAATTAGCTTAAGCTTAGATGGGAAAGAGTACGTAGATTTGCACTGCATCATGTTGCGGCCTGAGCGGGTGATGATGATGATGAGAACAAATAGCGAAAATTGAAAGCGAATCAAGGTAAAGAGGTTATTTAGTCAAATTGCATTGTTTTGTTTGATAGTTTTAACTGAACAATGCTATGGGTGAATGTGTCAGAATGACGGAGTCTGAAAAATATGACAATGATATCATTTGCAATTGATACGCCGAAGGCGATTTAAAATAATATTGCATTGATTAGCCTTAATCTCTATAAAAAAAAGTCATTTGATGAATGATAATTGCTGTTGCCAATGGCTTTTAGCAATGAGTCTACGCTAGTAAATGAATTGTGTTTAAACAATTTTTTAATTTTTGAAGAATGATTGCATATAGCAGTATGCCTTATCTTAAGAAAATGATAGGCCAATCCTGATTTCACAACCAAACGTCTACCAGACCTGTCTGCCGCAAAGATCAACTTATTGTTAGAATTCTGCTTTGATCCAATGACATAAGTTATAAAACCTTTTACCTTTTATTTTGCTGAAATTGATTAACCATTGGCAATTTTTCCTAAAGAGCAAAAAAAAATTCAGGAGTGTCGATGATTTGAAGGATTTCTATTAACGTTTCTGCCGCAGCAATTTTGTTGGCCGCTCATTCATAAATTTCACAAATTTTCATTGCCTACTTTTAGGCACTTAGCGCCCGTATGTGGTTAAAAATGTTAAAATATACGCGAGTGGAATTCTCAGTTTTAATTTAAATTCTCGCGTCTCAAACATACTCACACTGTAGTTTTCTTTATTAACACATACACATCTCCGTGTAGTTTTCTTTATTAACACATACACAACCGGCGTACGTCGCCCAGACACAAAAGCAGATCAGAAGGCATAAAGGCAGCTGATGTTCGAGATCGAGAGAACCTTATCGTACAATATACCAACTCTGATAACCGTGTCCAGAAAATCATAGTTATCGCGATAGAGAAACAAGTATTAACTCACATTATGCATTGCAAGAGCTCGAGAAAAACGTGGGACAACCTGAGCAAAAATCCCAGACGAGTTTGCCCTTATTGTAACAACAACGGTACAGCGTATTGAAAGTCCCTATAGATAACGTTATGATGCACATCGCGAATCTTGAGAACTTGGCTCGGGCGGCAAATCCCCGACTCGATTATCATCACCAAGTTTTTAATGTCCATGCCACATGTCTTTACCCAAATTGTTATCGCCTGCGATTCGATGCCAAGAGACGAAAGGACACTGGTGAACCTCGTCTCGGAACTCGTAATCGAGATTAATTGACTTGGAATGCAATATCCGTAGGCAGAAGTTAGTGTGCTGACTGCAAAACAGAGAAACATAAAAAAATATAGAGATCAGGCTCAACCGAAAGTACCTCTCCAGAAGCTCACAAAAATCATCCGGACTATACAACGAGGAGCCCAGATGCAACGCCTTCGTAGGAGATGTGAAAAAGGTCAACGAAAACAACGAGATTCTCTTGTTTCTGACCATATGTCAAATCAGAGCTCACGGTTTACTGACTATCGAAAGATAATATAAACACCACGAATACGTATCGGTGATAGAAAATCCATACCAGCACTGGACATAAGATGTATCAGCATATTAGCTTTCAACGGGGACACGGGCCGAAAAGCATTTGAAAAATGTTCTCTTTGTTTTCCAGGTAAAATATAATTCGTTTTCTCTAGGTGCAGCGCTTGACAAAGGAATCACGTTCCGCTCTGAGAGCGTGAACTACAAACTATTGAAAACTGAAGGCACCATCGAAGTAGAAACAAGATAAAATCGTCTTTTCTACTATGAAGTTCAAAGTCGCCCATCGAAACGCATGTCCAAGCCCAAGTCGCCAAATCCAAAACACTTAAAACCTGGTACAAATAATTAGTTCATCAAAATGTTCGTCAGGTCGAAAGAACTCTGAACCAACTTAAAATCAACTATCAAAACTCGAGCCAGAAATTCATATGTGAACCATGTGGCACAGGCAAAATCCACCGACCAAAACTCTCGGAGTGCTAAACCTGGTTGGATCAATGCAAGAGGATCACGCTATTTTCAGCGCAATCTATGTTTAAAGGCAACCTTTCGCACTGGAGAACCGTTTTCTTTTTAGTCCAGAAGTCTCAAACCGTGGAATGTTTCGAAAAGTTCTTCAAGGGGACCGACAAACACTTCGTCGATAAAGAAAGCAAAATCCTTTGCACAAGCAACGAATTCGAGTTTATCAACAATGAAATAATCGAGCAAACCAAAAACTAGGGAATGAAGCACCAGAAAACTCTGCTGTAAAATGAGAGTAAAGGGGACCGACGTTGAACTTGCTCGGATAAAAATTCACTCCAATGGACTCCCTGTAGACAAGTAAGTTGAGGCTGTAAATGCATCACTATATACGAAAAAAGTGGAATGCCAAATCAGAGCAAAGAAAACTCGATGGCTACGGAGATTTCGTTGACCGTAGCAAACCTGCTACGGAGACTCCGAGATGCTATATTCAAGGACACGATAGACGAGAACTACAAAACCAATTCCAACACTCCAATAAATCGAACTGGTGATCCCCGAAAGACTCGAGTTAGACAGAATCTTAAAACAAGCGACAAGCAAAGAAGAAAGTTACGGTTCCAAAGATACCGAGAAGAGAACCAGAACAGGCCAAAGACTTCAGATATTGAATCGGAAGTAATGGATGACCTTGTGGTTGCGAGCCATTAAACAGACAAGACGTCAGTATGCAGCAAGCTGTGACCAGAATACTAAGAGACATGAACAAAATAAAACCAGCCGTTAGATCTACTAATTTTTTTTTTATTCATTTCCCCAGCAGGCGGTAACTTTGTCAAGCCTAAAACCAATGAATGAAATGAAAGAATAAAAAAAGAAATCAAAGTCTTTGAACAAAATCAGACCTGGAACATCGCTCCGAAGCCAGCAAAGCAGCACTACCAAATCAAACGAAATCCCGATGGCGAGATCAGCAAATAGAAAGCACCTCTTGTTGCTCGAAGATTCATCCAAAAAGCAAAACTAGACAACAATGAGATATTTAGTCCCGTCGTGAGCTTTGACTTGAATCGAACCATCCTCACAATTGACGCGTCTCGAAACGGTAGAGAAAAAATCTACATTCACCAAACAAAAAGGTATAAGATGCCTGCGAACTTAATTGCAGCCTTTACAGCTCTAAACAGGCATCAAGTTGTGGAAACCAGCGTTTTGTCCGAGTTCTGGGCGAATTCGGTCCCACTTCGCCGATCCCTGTATTTTTACTGGCGACCGGAAATACGAATACTTGATTTAAAATCAATTTACACTAGTGTGGGGTGATTAGTTCGACAATTAACTTTACTCCTGATTAGAATCAGCTATCTACTTACAGCTAGATCAACTCAAAGCTCTCTATTTTATCCTTGTCTCTAACAACACACTAGTCGCTGAAATTGTAAATTCGCAGTTAAAAATAGTACGGCAAAAATAACTTTATGGTATTTAAAAATAAAATTATTTTTTTTTATTAAATTAAAGCAAACTGTACAATATCGTAATTGATTTCAATTTCAAACAGACTGCGAAAATCTGTCAAAATTATTTGGCAATCCCACAGACAACACAGTCAAAATTTTCGAATCATTTCGAAGGGGATAATAATTTTAAGACCAAAATTTTCACGTTTCCGTCGATGTTTCAGAACGATTTCTTGCTCGAAATTTTTTTCCTAGCAACATTTAGTGAAATAAATTCATGAAATAGAAGAAATATTTCCACACTAAATATGTAATATTCAGAAATTTTTCACATAAACATAAATACTAATATCAGTATTCTTATCTTTCAGAATGAGCCGCTCAACGCATCAACAGCGCCAGGCGCAGGCGCAGGCCCTACAACTCGAACAGCAACAGCAATTAATGGCCGATCATGATGCTGCCGCCCTGGCCACAGAAATATTCGATCATTTCTGTGCGGCCATAACTATGCGTCAAATTCTCGGTCTCTATAGAAACATGTGTGATACGATTAATTTGCGGCCAGGACCTTTGAACGATTTCTATCCAAAGCTCAAATCGAAGGTGCGCAGTTGGAAAGCTCAAGCACTGTGGAAGAAATTCGACGCAAGGGCTGTGCATCGGGCCTACTCGAAAGGCAATGCCTGTACAGGAACTAGAGTTTTAGTTATAGGGGCCGGTCCTTGTGGTCTCCGAACAGCAATCGAGGCTCAACTGTTAGGTGCAAAAGTTGTAGTTGTAGAAAAGCGTGATCGAATATCCCGAAACAATGTCCTACATTTGTGGCCTTTTGTAATTACCGATCTTCGAAATTTAGGCGCGAAAAAATTCTACGGAAAATTCTGTGCAGGATCCATCGATCACATTTCAATCAGACAGATTCAGTGCATCCTTCTGAAAGTGGCTCTTCTCCTGGGCGTGGAGGTGCACGAAGGAGTTTCATTCGAAAAAACAATCGAACCTAGCGACGGATACGGTTGGCGAGCACAAATATCTCCAGAAGATCATGCCGTCTCGCACTACGAATTCGATGTCCTGATTGGCGCCGACGGCAAACGAAATACACTGGAAGCATTCCGCCGAAAGGAATTTCGCGGTAAACTTGCCATCGCTATTACCGCGAATTTTATTAACAAGAAAACCGAAGCGGAAGCAAAAGTGGAGGAAATAAGTGGTGTAGCTTTTATTTTTAATCAGTCATTCTTCAAGGAATTGTATCAGACAACAGGAATTGATTTAGAGAATATTGTTTATTATAAGGACGAAACACATTATTTTGTAATGACTGCCAAAAAACATAGTCTGATCGATAAGGGTGTGATAATGCAAGATTTCGCTGATCCGGCTGAGTTACTAGCTCCGGCTAACGTTAACACAGATAAATTGTTAGACTATGCCAAAGAAGCGGCCGGATTTTCGACAAAGTATCAAATGCCAAATTTGGAATTTGCAGTAAATCATTATGGCAAACCGGACGTGGCCATGTTTGATTTCACGTCAATGTTTGCGGCGGAGTCATCGTGTAGAGTAGTGGTAAGTTTAAATATTTCAAATAAATCTGTAAATTTCTATTCCGCAAGTTTTATGTTGTACATACTATTTTACACGCACTTGAAAAAATATTTGATCCTAATCATCTATTTCAGGTTCGCAAAAACTACAGACTAATGCAATGTTTAGTTGGAGATAGTTTACTCGAGCCATTTTGGCCCACCGGATCGGGCTGTGCAAGAGGCTTTCTGTCTAGTATGGACGCTGCATATGCCATTAAACTATGGTCGAACACACGAAACAGTATTTTAGGTGTAATTGCTCAACGTGAAAGTATATATAGGTACGATAGCATTTAATTCTTATTCAGAAACTGGATACTAAATTAATTTTTAATTTCAGATTACTAGCACAAACTACACCGGAAAATCTTCAACGTGATATCGGCGCATATACAGTTGATCCAGCTACACGATATCCAAATTTAAATAAATCGACAGTGAATGTTTGGCAAGTTAAACATTTGCTCGATAGTGATGATCCTGCAATATTCGAACAAACATTTATGGATACGAATCTTGTACAAACTCTTGCACCAGAAACACCAATACGAAGAAAACGTCGTACTGGAGGTGAGTGTGATTGGTGTGTTTTTGGTTTATGTAGTAGCCTACTAACACCAACATCATCAGTTTGTTAGAATATGATGACATTCTTTTACTTACTAACAAACAAACATCAACTACTACTACCGCCAGACCAACAAGCTTAGCTTAAGGAGATATCTGTAGAAGAATAAAGTAAAATAGAAAATAGGAAAGGATGATGAAAACGAATTTCATATGGTGATTTATACGAAAAATAAAAATGAACGAAAATTTTGGTTGCAATAAAATTATTTTCCCCAAAAACCGAAATAATCCTTCTCCTTTTGTGTTTGGAATGGTACTTATACAGACTATCAAACTTTCAGTGATTTCGATTATTTTTCAAGTATCCTTTTTCCACCATATCCTGAGCTTTCCTATTTTTCGAACATATTGGATTAAAGTTTTTTTATTTCTATTGTGTATGAAGTGCAGTAGAACTCCACAGCAGAGTAACCTAAAAGACCTGTGGTATTTTGTTGGCGACGTCACATAAATCATTAGGTAGTTAAGTCAAAAGGGTTTCATAAAGCTTTAGCATGAGTTGCGATTGCTGATTTAAAAAAAATGAAAGATTTTGATTCAAAGTCCCATTTTGGCCTTTTAAACGATGGATATAGGTGCAATTTGTTTACATATAACGGTATTTTGAAAATAATTACTTTCAAAAACTTGCCCTTGATTATTATATAATGCTAACATGATATAAACAGTTATGGATTTTAGGTCTGGTTTTTATTTTTTTTTTTGTCATACCACAAACATTGTTTGGGAAAATTTTTCAGCATCCCCACCAAGAAACTTGTTAGTTATTCGAATTGTTCACCGTTCAACCGAAGATTCCGCACCTAAACCTGAAGTCTAAAGACAGGACGTTTCTTTATATTACCAAAATGTTCGTGGATGCCCGATTGCAACAGGATGCTTATTGCCGTGCTTCATTCTCTAAAAAGTAAACTCTGTGTTGATTTTGTTCCCAGTTTTCCTGTTGAATGTGTTGCAGTTTGTGAGAGAACTTGACATGGGCACTGACGATAAGAAGTTTTATACTATTCTTCTTGAATTGATCACCTCACACACTCTCATACGGTCGCAAAACCGCAACAATGATTTACGGAAAGAGTTGAACGTTCTCTTGATGGTAAAAATGCTACACGAGCAAAGCTGATTTCTCTCGTTCCTGCTAAGAATGAAATAGGGCTTGTCATGCCTCATTCAAAAACGTTTGGTCCTTTTTTTGATCTTTAAAAACCTCTACTCTATTTGGATTCCTAATATTTAAAACACTACTGTTCATCCTTAGGATGTTTCGATATCATCGCATTGTTGTTCTCCTCATTATACTCAGGCACATCTATTCCCTCCTTCTTAAACATTTTCTTTTGATTCCTCTTTTTGTCTCTCTTCACTCTCTGCTAATCTTTTTGAAATGGAATTGCTTATATCTTCTTTTGATTCCAATTGCCCTGGTGGCATTCCTATTTTTTGGTGAAAAATCTCGCATCTCTCTCACGTGTTCCTCTATCAAGTTTATTTAATATTAGTCTTTGGGCTAGTACATTTTTTTCTTGCTGGAAGCTGTCAAGCTTTGTCGCTATTTTTAAATCTGGTGAACGCAACCTCGGCTCAAATTATGGCCCCATTTCTACATTTCGCTTCTTTTCCAAAACCATTGAGCGTTTTGGGATCAACAATATTTACGATTCTCTTGGCTATGTCTTCCTATCTCAGGAATAGAGCTTTGTAAAATGTTGGTACACATCTACCAACCAACCTAAATGGATTTCTTTAGATCGGAGTATTTAGATCGGAACTGCCAATATTTATTTCTCAGCATATGTCGGTTAACTTGAGATACTTATACTCAAATTAAATCGTTATGATGTCGGTGAGCCTTTAATCTCTTTGATTTCTTCATTCTTAATGAATCGCACCTGGCTTGTCTCTCTCTCTTTGTCGAATCGAACACACCGTTTTCCTCCTCATCTGGTGTAGATCCATACTAGGACCTCCCTTTTTCACCTCTTCATCAACCATCTTTCCAATGTCTTATTGTCGTCTTGTCTATTCTACGCATATGATTTAAACATTTTTCGGGCAATCGAAAATGCTGCTGATTGTTTGCTTTTTCAGGAAAATTTGAATTCTCTTACAGCTTAATGTAACTATAATTAGGGTGATTGCTGTTGGCCGACTTTTGGCCACTTTGCTCCTAAACTCTGTCTGCTACAACTCTTGCCAATGGAAGTACAGTGACTATTGTTTCAAATAGTGCAATAGACTTCATTTCAACGGGCCGGGCTCCCGCTTTGAGACAAAAATTTGTTGGATGATCGAGTTTTGGAGCAAGCCTACATTAGGAGCAGTCACCCTACTTATCTTTGAATGTTTCCAAATGTTTGTCTTTGATTGTTTTATTAGTGAAACCATCCCTGATTCTGTGGAATATTTTACTGATCTTGGGGTCACATTTGATTGAATGCTAAAATTTGATATTCTTGTTCGAACCATTACCAAAAGTGCCTCACTGATTGCAGGCGTTGCTATACATTCGTGCCATTATTCTTTTAACATTTCCACATGTGTTAAGATATTTATTACCCTTATTCGTTCCTAACTCAAATACTGTAGTCAGGCCTGGTGTCCTCGTTTCATATAGCTTTCCGATGCTATTGAATTAATTCAGCGGAAGTTTACTCGTACTCTGCTATTTAAATATAATCTTCCCTATTGGCTTAAATTCCCTGTCCTAGCAAAGCGCAGAGTTTACATTGACGAATGTTTTCGGTTCAAAATTAGTCGTGGGTATCTACCTTCTTCTACAACATCTTTGATTTTTGAAGTACCTGTTATTTTCTCTGTTATTTTTAAGTACCATTTGAATATACAGGTACTTACTTCTATACCCTGTTTTGCGCCTTTTAGGCATCTATAACTTTCTTCAACTCGGTCCTCTTCTACATTCTTTAGTCACCAAAAAATCATATTCGCAACACTATATTTGCTTCTGAGAAACTTAGCTTCTCTTATCTGTCATTTGTGACTTTGAATGGCATATTTTTATTTTCTGTTTTTGTATTCTATATCTATTATTAAAGCTATCTTATTTTCAATTGGGCAGTTTATCTGCAAATGGATGTTGGGGCTAAATAAATAAATAAATAGCCCAAAAAATAAAAAAAAGGTACTTTAGTTAAATCACATGCAACGTTTAGTAGTGATCTCATTACCATCACACTCTTTAAGCTATTGATTAAGATTAAGCTTATGTTAAGTTTATATCGAAAACAAAAAAAACCTAATATCGTTAATATCTGTGCAAAGCAAATACATTTGTAATTCAAACAGCAATTTATATCGGCATATTTTCCGTAAAGTGAAAGCTTCATCATCGAAGAAATAATCACTTAGAGACAGCGTATTTGCATTTTTTATAAATCTGTTCATCAAATCACAAAATAAACAAATGTAATAATTAATTTTAATTTCAGATACACTGCCACTAAGTACAGTTCTATTAAGATGGATAAAGGCTCAGCTGCAGTCGCACGAATTCGCTCAGGATTTAAACGAATTATCTGAATGCTATACTGGCGGAAAAGTACTATGCACGCTAATTAATCGGTAATCCATCACACAAAAAGATTTTTGGAAAGAATTTTCAAACATATTTTTGCTTCGCATTTTTAGCTACCGTCCCGATCTAGTCGATTTAAATAAAATCAAAGATTACAGTGTAAAGGAACGTAATGAATTTGCATTTAAAATTCTTGAAACGGAATTAGGCATACCACGTGTAATGTCGGCAAAGGATTCGTTGAATTTAGAAAATATCGATTCGAAAATTTGGCTTAATTATTTGGAGCAGATCTGTGAAGTGTTCCGTGGTGAGATACCACATGTCAAACACCCGAAGCTGGTAAGTATTGTTGTAGTTTGAAGAAAGATTATAGAATAGCAGTTTTGAAGTAATTTTAACCTCAATTTTTTGGAATTTTCAACACTAAAATGCATTTCAGGACTTTTTCGAGCTCAAAGAACGCACAGCAAGCAAAACTGTACCAGATTTCTCACATTTGCTCAAGGCGAATGCCAAAAAATCCCGGTCACCGATGCAGGACATCGATATGGCACAAACGGTACATCGTCGTAGTATTCTAGACGAAGATAAAAATCGCAAGCAGCGAAAATATGGTGCTGACTTTAATGCTGGTAAGTTTTATTTGCACTGACAATTAAAAGAAAAACATTGATTTATTCACAAATTTTATTCTCAAAAAAATTATCACATTTCCAGTGCAAACGGACACATCGCGTCGTGCAAAGAAGCGACGAAGTCAGGAAAAGACTGGAGGAACTATCGTAAGTATTTTGCTATTTTATTTAGATAATGGATGTATTTCAACATCATCAAAATGTATCACCATAACAGGAATTGATTCTCGAAGAACATATCCTGTTAATCGAAGAACACATAAAATTGATATTTTTCGCTCTAATCTCATTGACGATTGTTCTAATGGGAATTACGGATTTTTATTATGGTTTCCAGAAATTACTATCGATATCGTTCATTTTAGCTCAACAATATTCACTTTTATACGGACAGAGAGCGATTCACGAATCTAGTGTTGTTCTCAAATCAGTTCTAAGTCAAACGCATCAAGTCTATCGTCACGAACAATCGAAATATTCAATTCGAACGAGTGAATCAACAATTTAATCGATTGGATTTTGATGATAATGACGAAAATGTTGATGTCTGGAAGATTAAGCGTGAATGATAGATAATAAACTGATAGTTAATTTGTATGATTGTGCTTGTTTAATTGACAAAACCTCCATTTGTTTTTCGATTGGATTAGAGTTTTAGAAAATTTTCTATTAGTGTGAAATTCCAGCAAGTATTATTTTACAATAAATGGACTAACATTTACTTAATATGTTTATCATTTTTTCCAAGGCTGTTACTACTATGAATTTACCTTTATCTTTAGGTAGCAAAACCGAATCAAGCCGTAGGAAATAAATTTTGCTACAATCTCTTCTAATCCAATCGATAAAGCATATAATTCGCCAATTAATTCCATACTAGCTGTAGATTAAACTTCTCTAAGTGCCACAAAAAAATCAAATCAAATTTTTCAATTAGGAGGAGCGTCAAAAACGATTAACTGATATCGAACAAAATCGACAAGAACGTCAAAGTAAACGGCGTCTACAACGATTTCAGCAAACACAAAATTTCTACAAAAGTCTTCACATGCTACAAGCAAATACGATTTTACGAGAAAGCGACAGTTCAAGTGCATTTGAAGACTATTCTTTGTATTTGTATCGACAACAAGCTCCTGGATTTAATGACCGCGTTAAGGAACTGGAACGAAAATTGTTGTATCCTGTAAGGAAATGGAATAAGACAGAGAGAGATAAAGGAGTTTGAGAGATTGAAACTAACTGTGTCACATAGACGTTGTTTTTGATGATGATTTTCTATTTGGTCGTTGATAATTGATTGGCGTTGAGAAGATTGCATAAAGTTAAAATTAATTATGTTCTGTGTTGATTAATAACGTTGAGTTTTGGGTGAAATTAACATAGATTTTACCATAAGAAAAATGAAATTTTAATGCTTTAAATACTTAATTGGCAGAAATTTGATTTGTACATAAAATCCGGATGTTTAAGCAATGGAGCATGAATTTAACAGTGCTAACCAAAAAAAAAACCCCTGGCTGGTCTGGTGCAAAACTATTCTGAATGAAATAGATTCTTATCATGCCTACACTCGACTACATGCCCCTCATAGCCGTTAGACAATTTTACCGATTGTGTTTTTGATGTTGTATGTTTGTTTTTAAGGGTGTTTTTTGTTTGTTTATCTTCAGTGTGTTGTCTTTTCGTGTATTTTTTGTACGTTTTGCTAGTTATTCTTCAAGTTTTTGCTTCACCTACCACTAGAGGACGAGTAGGGATCAAAAATAGAAGAATAACTAACAAAAATTATTAAAAATACACGAAAAGCCAAATACACTGAAAATAAACAAACAAACAAACAACAACCCCAAAAACGAACACAACCACAAAAACTCAAAAAAACAATCGGTAATATTGTCTAATGGCTGTGGGTGGCAAATAGTCGAGTTTCACCCTTATCACTTGCTTTCAAATCAGTGCAGTTGGTGTGAAGCGTTTTCAGCTTCTATGCTATTAAGTTTGAAGGTTTATAATTTTTATTTTCGTCTTAATCCTCATTGCGATCTAGGCCAGTGAAAAAATTAAATATTTGATTTGTCGCGCAAGCCGCGGTTTTCCCGAATTTGCGGCTTTATTGTAAAGAAGTATTTACGTGTTCATTTTTTTAAATATTGTTCATTGCTAGCCACAACCTTTTCCCATCTTTTTGGATGCATGCAGATTGAAAAAATTGCTCGTTTTTTGAGGTGATTCATAAATCAACCCGATTTTGGGTCGATTCCACAAATCAACCCAATTTCGGGCCTCTTCATAAAACTCGCAGTGTTGTTCAGCCAAGCGACGCGTCACTCATCAGAGGAGGTGAAATGTCGAAAGAATGATGTGTGGAAACAAGGAAATCGAAGATGTCGCATTTGAAAGTTTCTAGATAAGTGTTAACCACCTTAAAAACATGTAGGCGAGTCGACCCAGATGAATTAAATGATCTTATTGCGAGGTGCGATTGGCTCACTATGTACAAATCTCTTTCTCAAATGATACGAAAGTTCCATGAAAATCCAAGACAGTACGCTACTTGAAAAATTTAAAATCAAAAGCATGGAAAATATATTTTTCATCTCGTTCTGATTCTGACTTTTTGGTTTTTGCAGGAATAAGGTGCATTTTTCAGCGTGAAGTCAAAAATGCTTACCAAATTCACCTTAGCAATCTTAGGTCCACCTGTTAACAGGGTCCAACAATTTTTTGGGATTATATTAATTCTAAGAGATGCCGCGATGGCTATCCCACCATTTTTAATTCAGACGGCATGACCATTCATATTCCTTATGCTATTTTAAAACGTTGTGTTATCTCTGTCTGCTTTTTTTTCTACTTATTTAACCTTTCTCTGTCTGTCGATTTCTTTCCTAGTTTTTGAAAACATGCAATCATCACACCATTTAAAAAAAAATCAGATAGACATGTTATAAGCAACTATCGTCCCATTTGTTGCCAAACTATTCGAAGCTATAATTTGTAATGTAGTGTTGTTTCATAGCAAATCAATCTTATTTCCTTTCCAACATGGTTTTTCTTACTATCCTGCTGGGATTCTCCAACTCCGTTATTAATTCGATCGAGGCAGGACTTCAAGTAGACTATATGTATACAGACTTCCCAAAGGCTTTTTGACAAGCTGGATCATTCAATATTGTTGTCTAAACTGTCTTCTCTTAACTTTCCGCTGCTGTTTATTAGCTGGATAGTTCTTATTTGAAATGCCGTAACCAATCTGTATCTTTCCGTGGCGCCTATCATTAGAAATTGATGTCATATCTGGTTTTCATCAAGGATACTACTTAGGACTTTTAATCGACCTTCCCTTTGTCCTGAAACATTTTTCCGTGTTACCATATGCTGATGACGCCAAATTTTTTTAAAAAAAGGTATTCAATATTTGTGATTGCTTGGGACTTCAAGCTGATCTTGATGATCTTACAACTTGATGTGATACTACCAAACTAGTAATTAACATTGATTGTTTCATAGTAAAATTAAACCGTTAAGCTTTGAATACTCTTTGAAAAGTATTTTCTTAAGATTTTCTGTCATAGTACTCGATTTAGGAGTACTTTCAAATCATGATTTTACTTTCGACAATCACATTAACATATCCTAGTAAAAGCTTCGTCTCATCTTGAATTTGTGGGTAGGAGATCCAAAGAGTTTATTGACATGCATCTAATTTAGATAATTGCCTTAGTTAGACCGATCTTCGAGTAAGCCTGTGTACTTTCGGTGCCATATCAGTAGGTGTATGTCGACCGTATTAAGTCTATTCAGAAGGTCTCTACGGTTTTGTTTACGAAAGTTTGCTTGGTCAGATCCTCCCCGATTGCTTTTTGCCAATAATCGTCTTAGTTTACTGGCCATGGAAACACTTGAAAGCAAACGAGCAGAATAAAGAAACGATGGGAAATGGCTTACTGGGTCGCGTCTAATGAATCTGCAAGTTTGTGTTGTATTTGAGATGACTCTTCCTTTAGTAATGCTTCCAATTCTGTGTCTTCAGTTTTTTAACACAGTTTTCAAACGCTCGTTGTCGTCCATATTGAAATCTCCATTTTTGTAGCATTGAAACCATTCGCGACATGATCGAATAGAACCCTCACCATAATTTTCAAAAATCATTCGATACGCTTCAGATGCAGATTTATTTTTTTGAGTTGAAGGCAGAACGCAAGATCTACTGCAAAAGACGCTTGCGCTGCTCAAATTTCGACATATTTACGCAAAAAATAATACATCAACTTTACTAATGTCATGTTCAGTCTGGTGGTAACTTATCGCCTATTGCATCTGAACTGAGATTTAATTTTAGACGAGCTAGTGTCGATCAATTGCGTGACTCGTTTGCCAACTGTGATTGGTCTTCAGTGTTGTATGAACCTTATCCGGATAAGGCTACTTTTTATTTTCACAGTCGATTGTTCAGGGGCTGTAGCCCTTAATTCCAAGTCCATTATGGTCTCCTACTTCAACCAGGCTTCTAGAATTTTCTCATCAAGTGAACAAAAATTTATGTCGATGGCACTAAAAATTTTTAAAGTTGTTAGAAATCTTAACGACTGCAATGATTTGCAGAACGATCTAAAGAGATATGCCAGCTGGTGCTCTGATAATAATCTCATTAATGCTGACAACTGTACTATTATAACTCACACATACTGTACTGTTATATCTCAAAAATAATAATCGATTTAGGAATACTGCTGAATCAGTCATTCATATTGGACCATTACATCCAAGCAATCGTTTTGATAGCTAGTAATGCCTTAGGTTTTCTCAGAAGACGCTGTGAATGCTAGTAATGCCTTAGGTCTTATCAGAAGACATTCTACATAATTCAACGACATTTTCCGGACTCAGATCATCTTTTGCATCCTATCTATTGGAAAACGATGGTTTTCTATTTGTACTGCCAATTTTTTTGCTGAAAAAAAATCGCTGGTTCACATGTGAAGTGCTCATTGACATTAATGATGACAAATTACAGAAATTATCCCTTGTATTATAGAAAACTTTTCCTTTTATATAAATAAAATATATAAAAATATTATATAATTATATCGGAACGAGGACAATATATAAACAGTAAAAATGACTCTTTTTTCGGTTGCAATGTAAAACTGGGTGTTCGGTCCTGCAGCCGAACTTGTCCAAAGTCCTGTATATTTGATGAGTATGATTGTTATCTCAAAACATATTGCCTAACTTCAGAAAACTAAATTTATAGAATACAACTTGTATGGCACGATATTTTGATTTGCATTTAAATGGTTTGGCCTCAGAATTATCCTATTGTTGTGCAGAGTTTTTGATATGTTTGCAAATCAGTCAAACGAACTCTTATATTATACTTCATTTCTCTTCACAATGTCGTTCGAAACTTAAAAAACTAAATCCATTGCCATCAAATTATTTTGCAAATATTATTTCATGTGAATCTAACCTACAGCAAAAGCTTTTAATCGCAAGATGCGTTTGATGTGCTTTTTTAACTCACAATAAAAAAAAAACAAATATTAATATCCACCGTTTCTAATTCGAATTATTTGACCCCTCTAGGATCGAGAACGTGGTATACCATCGGCTTTGCCTCGTGGCGGTGCAGCTGGCGACGAACAGTTCAGTGATCGTATCAAATCGATGGAACAGAAAATCACATCACGCAATGCTGGCGGTATAGATAAGAAACCCAAAGATCTCCTACGTGCCATTGGTAAAATCGAAAGTACCGATTGGAATGTACGGGAAATCGAAAAGAAAATCGAACAATCGAAACGAAATGAAATCGGAAAGAGTAAAGAGAAAGTGCCAAAGTGGAGTAAGGAGCAATTTCTAGCTCGGCAAAATAAAATGTCTAAGCCACAACGTCAAGAATCTACCGACGAAAAATTCAAAGATATCGATACGGCATTGAAAAAATTCGATAAACATCTGAAAGAAGGATCAGTTTTGGAAGTCGGTCAACGAGGAAAGAATAAGGTTGCCTCAATAGCTGGTCAGTTTGTTAAGAAAGATGATAATTCAGATGAGAAGAGTGCTCCTGCTCCTATCGCTCAACAGAAATCGGTAATTTTATTGTTATTTTTTATATAGAGGATAAAATTATATATCTAATGTCACTTCGTTTGAATTTCAGAACTCCAAAGTCGGTCTGGTGTTTAATAAACAAGGGGCTTCGGAAAAATGCCACTTTTGCAAACAGACCGTATATTTAATGGAAAAAATATCGACCGAAGGTTTAGTATTGCACAGATCATGCCTGAAATGTTATCATTGTCATACGAATCTTCGTCTTGGAGCATATGCATTTGATCGAGATGATCCTGTCGGGCGATTCTATTGCACTCAACATTTTAGATTGCCAGCAAAGGCTGTTAGGCCCGTTGTTCGCAAGTCTATGAAAAATGTGAGTGTGAATTTTATATGCATGTTAAATCTTTAGAGTCTTATTAGAAACAAATTTTTTTTATGAAATTTCATAAATTTTTTTTTTACAGAAATCAACAAATGATGGGTCAAAAGTCAACAAGCCGGATGAAAGCGATTTCAAAACTCCAGATCGTTTGCGGATTCGTCCTGAAAACTTGGTACAACTGGACTTACTCGATCGAGGGCAAACACCTGAACGTATTGAGTTTGAAAATGCGGATGCCATGTCGGATGGTGAACCATCACAAGAGCATATTATTGATGAGAATGAATGGACCGATCGTAACTTCATTACCGAAAGTGAAGATACCGAATCGAATATATCGGATTCCGATTCATCGGATGACGACATCGAATCAGACTACGAAGAAGCCAATGGATCACCGTTGGAAGTGAAAACTTTTCAGCTGGCTGCAGATTGGATTGGTAAACAACGTCATTCATATATGGATGATGATAGTGATGGTGACTTCTATGATTCGAGTGAAGGACTTTTGGGTATGTAAACAGTTGAATATTATTACGTATTTAATAAAGATATAATTATTCTCATCTCTGTAAATAAATAATTCACGTAAAAACAACATCCTTCATCATTATTTTCAGACGATGATGATGCAGACAGCCAAACAGATGGAGAAGAATTCAAGAAGGCACGGGAATTGCGAAGGCAAGAAGTGACAGTTCAACCACCTCCACAATATCTACCAACTGACACTGAAACTGAAGTAAGTTTGCAATTTGCATAAAATACATTTTACTTGCAAAATCGACTTGTATACACCCAGATAAATATATTCAAAGGTGAATACAACCTCCATTAGATCTTTTAGGCTTAGATCTTTTTGATCAGTCATATTGTTTCATAGATCTTTTTTATTTCCCATAAGATAATCAATTTACGCACTATGCCCAGTTTCTTTCATTCATTTTTTTTCTCTTTTTTCTGTTTTTTTTTCTCCGTTATAAATATATTTCACAGGTTCTATCTAAACTAGACCAGCAAAACACTAATACCGATAACGATAATAAACTTCATAGCACATCTAATGAAAATAATCAGTTTTCCGGTGAAAATAATGATAATGAGCTATCTAGAAATGTAGGCGAAAATTTCGAAAGTACTAGCCTTAATCCAAACAAATCCGCGATGATAAGTGCTATTTCAGATAAAAACGACAGTAAAGATAACATCGAAATGAAAGATAAAATAAGCTCAGAGTCAATGGATATTTGCATAAAGCCCGAAAAGCGTAAAAGTTCAGTTGATGCGAAAATACAATTAGGCTCGTCGGAGTCGGTGAATAGCAGCGGTTCTAGAGTTTCTTTGAAAAACGAAATAAAACGTATCGAGAATACTGGTCCGCGTCGTATTAGTACGGAGATTGATGCACTAAATGAAAACTTGTATAATTTAAATAGTTTGATAAAATTACAAAAGGACGTAGATAGTTTGAAACGTGATAGTGTTGTTAAGAATGATATTATGAAAAAGTTGTCTTTGAAAGAAAAATGGCTTAATCAGGATACGAGTGGAACGATTTTGAATAGTGTTCAGCAAGCTTTGCGGTCGTCGAAAAGTGACTTGGAAAAAATGGAAGAAACAAGTGCCAAAAACGAAGAAAAAATTGCGATGCAAACAGAAACAGACATCACAAAAGCGATTGAAGAAGAAACTACGCATTCTGAATCAACAATTAACGATGGTGTTGCGAAAGATATAGATGATCAGAATAAAGAACATGTCGTAGATGACGAAGAACTTGAAATCGAAAAATTAGTCTTAGATGCAGTGGATGAAATCAAAGATGACCTCAATAAAACAAAAATTGTTGAAACAAAAGATCGAGATCTCGGTAAAGTGTTTTACGATCTGGAGAACAGCGAACGTAGAATGAGTAAAACACTGAAAACAATCGAAGTGAAAAACTTCGCTGATACAATGGACTGTATAAAATCTCAAATAACCGCACCGACAATGTCGAAACAGTCTTCATGCGACCTCTCGAAATATTTTCCAAATCAAAAGGAAGATAAGAGTATACCATCAGCTATGAATAAAAATCAAAAATCTTTAAAAGAAGTCGATCTTTCGAAATACTTCTCTCAGAGTCCAACATCGTCTCGAAAAGAAAATAAAGAAAAACCGGCTACAAGTGTAACATCATCAAGTCCTAATAGCCAAAAGCGTTCAATTCCATTGAATTTATTTGGGGTCAATGGTCACGCATCCCCCCAAATTGGCGCAACGCCAAAGAAGAACTTACTTGCGAATCAAACTAAGAAGAATGTCGGTGGTGGTGATACCATCGATCAACTAGATGGCGCCTCTGACATAAAACCCAGAAGAGTTGTAAAAAAAGATTCACTTGATGCAACTGGTTCTACGGTAAAACGAAGAAATAAGCCTACACAAGCTGCCGCAAGAACTTTTAAGATTGTGAAAGACAATGATCTTCAGCCAGATCATGACGAAGACATATTCGAAGAAATTCTCCAGGCAAATTGCTCTCGACCATCTAGCACAGAGTACAGGCGCCTTTTCGATCAGGAAAAATCACCAAGCGAAGATATATCTGATAAACTCGAAGAACTTCTGGAAGAAGAAGAACGTGCCAGACAAAAAGGTGTCGTTGAGAATCCGAGAAAAAAGAAAATCGTCAAAGTAAAAAGTTTGGATGATGATTCGAAAAGATCGAAAGTCGGATCGAAGGAAGAGGAACCAAATAAGCAGGATTCACCCCCTGGTTGTAATGAAATTCTGACAGACTTAGAGAAAACTATGTCGTTTTTAAAAGAGGGTTGGAAATCGGAAGCTACGAAATTTTTGGAAAGTAAGCGGGACATGTTTTATTCGAGGGGAAAAAGTGGTGCTTCCGAAGCTGAAAATAAGTTTGCAATGCCAACGTACGATTTTTCGGATATTCTACAATCCAGTGGAGCAGTTAAAAAGTCAACAAATAATAAAACAGCAACAGCTGGCGTAACTAAAAAACGCAGCCAGAAGCAAGGCAGTGGTGCACAGGCTAAAGTGGAAACTGCAAAGAAAAGCGAAACAATGTCAGCATATGGGAAAAAGGGGAAAAGTAAATGTGAGGAATCGGAATCAAACAATGAAAAGGGTGGTGTCAAAAAAGCTGGCGACAGTGAACTTAAAACTAAATCTCAGCCGAACAAAACAGCTGGCGTTGTTGATACAAAAATTAATAAGATATCGAATGATCTCGATAATTTCAACGTATCATTGAAGAGAAAAGAGTCGTTGCCGGATGTGGTAAGGTCCGGAAAAGTATTTGAACCCATCATGCGTAAATCCGGTAGTTTTGAAGTGGGTTGCTTAGATAGTACGCGCGAAGAACTTGATTTGTTGGAGAAAGGTGAAATATCTAGGGTAGTAGTTAGCTCAGAAAGTGAACGGGCAGAACAAGATAAAGATCAGATAAGCAATCAGCCTATAGTATCTGAAGAAATTGTAAAGCCTCAGGTAGAAACTATCAAGCAAAGTAACTCAGCGAAAGGAAATGAGATCGGCAATAATCATATTCAAGAGCCGGCAAGTATTTCGAATGATCAAATCGCAAAAAGTCTCGAGAGGGAACTATTGCAACCTAATAGTGACTCTGATCAAAATCGTATTACCAGTAGTAGCAGTTTGTCACTGAATTTCAGCTACTCTGCTCTGTCCAGTGATAGTCCGGGAAAAAATACATCTCCGCAAAATATTGCTACCGAGCTGAACGGTGTTCAAAGCAGAGAAACTACCTCAGTAACACCAATAAAAAGTCATGAGACTACTGCAGTCTCAGAAGAAGATAGTATTGAAGCTATTTTCAATAAACTTTCTGAGGACATGCTTGTTGATGTCGAATTCGACAGCAATAATGAGCTCTTGCGTATCATCCCACACACTAAACTGAGCTCTGAAAATTTACCCGAAAGCAAAGAGTTGCTCGAAAGTGATGAAATTAATATTAATTTGGACTTTGATTCGATAGCTGCAGAAACGGGATCAATAAAATATTTTGAAATATATGAAAAAGAACCATCTTCGCCGTTAGAACAATTCCCAACTAGGCCAGGAAGAAAGAACAAGAGTTTATCGTCAAGTGGAACGCCTGAGGTACCACTTGTTCCAGCAAGAGTTCGAAGAGTTACATTGCCAAAATTGGATCCAAAAGATATGGCACCTTCTGTACAAGAAATCTTACAAAATGTCGAAAGAGATCACCAAAAACCTCCGGTTCCAGTAGAAAGAACCAAAAAACGCCACGGAAACTTCCCTGTCACACTTGATGATGACGAAGATCGTCATTCTGTCAGTAAATCTCATTCCAATGAACATATTGAGGCTAAGAAAAATATAGAAGAAACAAAAGCCAATCTAAAAATGAATAGTCAAGAAAATAATTCATACAGCAAAAGTAAGATGTCATCCACACTTGAAGCAAAAGATTCCTCACCTGAAAGAAATAAGCAGCCTACTCGAATGGTAACTGTTTTTAAAAATCGAAGTGACGAAGAGAATTATATTGAAGAACTAGAAAGAGAGCGTCGAGCTGCACTTCGGAAACGTGATGAAATGTATGCTAAAGAAAACAGCGCAATATCCGTAGCAGTTCCTATCCCAAATACCATCGATTCCTCGGAGCCAGATAGCCACCTGGCATCTTGGAGCCCTCCGAAGTCATCATTTTCATCAATACCGTCTATTGCATCAAGTAACGAGTCAGTACATTTTTCAAGCACTGTAGACATTTCTGCAGCTCCACGATCGTACAGTAATGCACATAATGCTGAAAAAACTATCGATGCCAACACACATTACCTTCTCGAACGCAGCAAAATGCTTCACGATATGAAAGAAGATTTCATAAATGAAAAGATGGTTGGCAATAATCCTTATCTGAAAAAAGTAATTGACGAGGAGAAGAAATCTGAGGAACATCTCGACAACTTAAATTACCGTGACTCGTCTGTTGATACTGTTGAACTAAGGCCCCGACCATCGAGTCATTCCCACCGCAAATTTCCCACACTCCGATCACTGCAAGGAAATCGAGATCGTGAACGGCACGCATCTAGCGAATCTGTGGATCACGGTCGGAAAACATATTCGTTAGCGAGTACTTTAGGACCCAGAAATTTCGTTGAATATTTCAAACGAACCCCATCAAGGCCAGCATATCATGAGCGTGACGCTTCTAAAGAACATCGTGAATCTTCGAAAGACTCATGTGTTGTGTCCTAAGATCTCAATTAACATTGCCCATGAAAAATTAGTCTATCCGTAACTATCTGTCAAGATAAAAACCAAAAACTTTTTAGTGCAAATTGTCTGACACGAAATCCGTATTTGTGATTTATTTTATTTTGTAAATGTGTATATATGCAGATCTTTTTTCGTCTGTCGTGTGGTTAAAAAAACAAAAAAAAGATGTAAATGAAAAATAATAGATAACCTTTAATGAACAGTTAAAATGTTAAAACTCATAAATAAACACGTACTTATAATCAAATATATAATAACCAAATTATAATCAAATCTCCTCGTTACCTGCTCGTTAATCCTACTGCAAGTTTCTCCTCTGGGTACGATCTATGGAAGGTAAAGATGCAAAAAAAACTTTATTCTTGCGTGAGAATTTTTCAGTTGTTTTTTTAAAGAAAAAAAAAAATACTAAGTTGTTTATGTGTGACAACAAACTAAAATAAAATCAAAAATTGTATAAACAATAGTTACTTTTAATTTGAATATAAATTTTGCATTGTCAATAACAAAATTTTTTCATACATATTAACGCAAATTTTTCACAATAATGCATAAGTATACTCATCAATTATCAAAAAAAAAAAAAAAAAAAAAATGCCAAGCGACGCTAATTACACTTGCGTGCTCCGATTGTGTACGACAGTGATGATTATTTACTCTGATTTGGCTTGATTGTTGTTAGCAAATTTAATCGAATGTTGTGTGCCTTTTTCGGATCGTACCCGATGATTTGCTGCTAAAATTTACTAACTCAATGCTGGCGATTACATGAATAAAAAGCGTTTACATTACTTCAATTGTGCAAATGTAAATTGCACAAATATTTAATCCACTAGCAAATTCAAAAACGATTTTTTTGATTTAGTTTGACTTTATTTAATAATAATTACTTTTATAACCTTTTCATTTTCTACGTCACGGCAAATTTTTTAATTACTCAAATTGTTGCAAAATATTCTTATTTCTATTATTTACGAATTATTTATTGATTTTCTGAGCAAATATAAGTAATGTACGCAACTGACTAGTATAACGTACAGTTGGTTCTAATGCTTTTTTTATCCATTGAATTAATGTGCATCGTCGTTGTTGTATTTTTGATCAATTGATGTTGATTGAACTGATGCAAAAGTTGTTGTGATATAATGTTGCTACTAATGCTAATTCGAGACAATAATCGATGATCATATTGAATATTTCAGGTTCAATCAGTTTCGGAGTCTTCATCATCTGACGACATCAACTTGAATTCGGCAACAGAAATTTCAACAGACTCAGAATTCGATCATGATCCAATTTATCGAGAAGCACCGCCACGAATATTTATAGACGATTCGCATATTCGAAAACCGACAAAAGTTCAGGTAATTGCAGTTCGCTAATAAATTTTTCAAGCCAAAGTGTAGATAATTTATGCTCCAAAGAGCAGATAATTTATGCTCTAAATTTTTTTACGAGCAAACAACATTTCAACTTAAATAAGAAATCTAGATTAGGTTAGGTAATAGAAAAGGACTGCCGTTTAGGCGGCTTGGATTAGCCCATTAGTTTGGGCCTATTTGCCACTCTCCGCTAGCTAGAGCTGCCAAGTGACTATTCCGCTAAATTGAATTGGCTGACTCAATTTAGCTGTATTATTTATTATTTATTATTATTATTTACCGTTTATTATTTGGAGCCGAACAATCGCAAAGAATGTGCTCGATAGTGACCTTTTCCAACTCGTATCTTCTGTAAAAATTGTTGGATGTCCATCATATTTTCTTCGCATGAGATGCATTAAGGCAAATCCCTGCGAGAATGCCAACCTGACTACCGTACAGTCCGTCCTGTTTTCCCATTCGGATTTTAATTTAGCCCATATGGAAGAATCTAGTTTGCTTGTATTATCAGTAAGTGATTAGGGGTTATCTCTCGGCTCTGAACCTCTTCTTGCCAGCTCTTCAGTTTTTATAGTTGCTTATGACTCCGTGCCCTGGTAATCCTAAAATAAATATGAAAACTTACCTGGGACAGTAATCTAAACAAAAATACACTGAAGGCCACTAAGGACTTAAACAAATGCTTGGACGCAATTGTGGACTATCTCTAAGGCAGATACTCTGCGTATACAAACAAATGGTGAGACTTATCATCCTGTAAGTATTAGCAATGCGGTGGAAAAAATCCATTCGAAAATCTGCTGCATTCTAATCCTTAAACCACTACACCTTCAAATCCAATACGAAGCTGTAAAACTGGCCATAAGTCTATAATAGACTTGCAGATAAAAATCAGGAGATCTAAAAGACCATCTCAGTATCCAGGAGGATACCAGGTCCATAATGGAACCGTTGAGCACCAATAATCAGATAAATACTAGGCCAATTACAATAGCTAAACGAAGATTAGAGCTACTTAGCTCTGCTCTCTCCTCCATCTGGGACATTAGAAAAATCCTGTCTGTGGATATATCCAAGTTCATAAGGTGTCTGGATATCCTTTAGGACTATCAGGAGACTCAATGAATCCAAGAGACCGCAAAGCTAGGTGCTTTTCGGACTCAGTCCATGCATTCATCATCATTATCATGCCTTTTTGTTGACAGCCACACTGCTGGCGTTCGCGGTTCTCGAACAGAGCCGGCAGAGCGAGAATGGCTGCCCCGCTGTCGACATCAATCCTTGTTGGAATTAGTTGATGATCTGTTAATGGACTCAATTGCCATACTTATGGCATAAGTTCCAGATTGAAATGATAACAGTAGCATGGTCTGACAGTCTGTACCACTGTTGAAGGCTAAGATCCGTTGAATAAACGCCTGCACCCACTCCTGTGTCCGTGTTTGATCCATCTGTGTAAATCCAGGCGTTATCGTCAATGGAGAACCCTACGATCCTCTAGTCTATTCTTGTGGGTATCGTGACCTGGAAGTTCCTGTCAAGATGTATTATTTGACTTATCTGGTCTGTGTCTTCAGCACCAAGACAATCCGTCTCCGGCATTCCGTAATGATATCGGTATGGCTCCACTAATTTGAACCGTCCCACATGTCTGAACTTTTAGCGCGTATTGTCGCTAAGCATTTGCTCTTGAGGATGAACCGGTGTAGAGACATAAGTCCGAGCATCATTCCCAACCCGGCCGTCGAGGTGGTTTTTAACGCACTCGTGGTACTTAAGCAAACTAATCTCTGCTGTCTCATTAGTTTCTCGATGTTGGCTTTTTGCTTCTTTTCACCACACGGTCGCCCCTATACAGCATAATCGACCTAACTACGCAAAGGAATCATTAGTAAACCGGGTTTAAAATTCCAGATGTTGGAGTAGGCAGATTGTCACGTGAAAACTGCTGCGCACGCCTTACCAATTTTGTATGTTGCAAAAAAATATTTTCGCCGCCTCCAAAAACGGAGGCCTCGATTAGCCAGTTTTGCGCAAATCCGGTGCCCAAATCCTCAAGGTATTATCCATCCCATATTGAAACAAAGCGTCGATGTGAATAACAGGACAACAACAACAAAGCAACAGTTACAATGTTGAAATCCCTCTCGATGTCTAGGAAGGCTGCTAACATGAATTCATTCCTTTTGCTGTAAGGATTTTCTGTCGTGTTACCCACTTTCTATGGTGCTGTCTCTACTGACCTGTCCGCCAAATAAGCATGTTGATTAGTACAGATTCCTGCGAATTCAACCAAGCTCTTGATGTACAAATTCACCAGCCTGTTGAAAATATAATGTAGTAAATTCTAATATTCATCTTTACATTGAAATTTATTTTTAAAATATATTCTATGATTCAAATTCATTTATTTAGTTTTTAAATTTATTTATATTTATGTTTTTAATTGTATATATCCTTTTTCCTTACATTCAACGTCCAGGTACGACAAGGTATTATAGCTAACAGTCCTAGTCAAAAATTGTCACAATTAAATAACTACTACCATCATCACCAACAACAACAAAAACAACAGCCAACAATCAAACCACCTCCCGAAATCGAATTTAAACCTCTCGTTCAAGTCGATCCATCGCTTCTAACGTCGAATCGTGTTCCATTGAAAAATCCACGTGCCGGTGATTATCTTTTAAGTAAAGCACCAAGTACCGAAGGAATTGCATCACGAAAAAGTTTGGAATTGAAAAAACGCTATCTGTTAGGTGAACAAGGAATTGGAAATGGAATAATGAAATCCGGATCGACATCGATCTTAGATTCGAAGCTGAAAAGTTTCCATTCGAATATTTCGGAATGCCAAAAACTATTGAATCCTAGTCCCGATATTACTACGAGTGCAAAAACACTTGTGGATAAAACCAATAGTGGTGGTGCAAATGATACCGATGGTGATAATGTTAATATTTCAGATACGCATAAGAAGAGCTCGGATGAAAAGGAGAATGTTTTTGTGAATAGTAAAAATGCTTTAAATAAAGGAAAGGAATATTTGGAAAGTGTAAATAATGCTCTAGTTGAAGCTAGAGAGAAAAAAGTCAGTGGTGGGGGTAAAGTTTGCTCTCCCATAATTGAGACAATAGATTTAGTTTCACCTGAAAAGTCAGTTCCTATAATTGATTTAACGGACACACCATCACCGGTAGCAAGATCAATCGATCAGAAGAAAAGAGAAAGTTTTGTTGATCTGACAGTAGATGGTACTCCGGAAAAAGATAATGACAAGGAAAAAGATTCGTTGGTCTCCGAAAAACCGGATGTATCTAAAGATGTAAAAGAAAAAATCCCTGACATTATAACTCATGTCGAAGAGACCAAGGTTGAACAAAAGATGGTCGACGCTTCTGAATCGAATAATGATGTGCATGATACCTGTATCGAAGTGCCTACTATTCCATGGAATAATAAAAAGCGTAATCAGAGTGATATGGATTCTGATAGTCTGTCGAACTCATCAACTTCCAGCCTCGATGATATTCCGCATTTCATTTTAGACTCGACCACTAGTCCTGAAACTCAGAACGGAATTGAGCAAATAGTTCCTCGCGTTGAAGTTCATGACTCGACGGGCAATCTAATGCAAATCGATAGCTTAATGATCATTGATGGTAAATACATTGGAGATCCTGAAGACTTACAGCATATGGAACTTCCAAAAGGTGTCGCTTTGCCGGCACAACCAAGTGAAGAAATGGCTAAAGATTCGAAGACAAGTGAGAAATGTGAATCTGAAATCGCAGCAGACTTAAAAACACCTACAACTCCTGCGTCGGACGATGTACCTTCGCAGGCTGCTTTGATCGGTGGTCCATCGAAACCTGACTTGAAATTCGATACTAAAAATGAAAACAAGGTGGACACGTTGAAAAATATCCCTCTCGTTATAGACCAAGATAAAGAGCAACGACCACTAAAACCTACGTCTCTGATTTTGGCCAAGTCGAAATCAGAGTCTTACGTTGACAAAGACAAAACACCGACAGCTACGGAACTGGCAATATCTGATTCGGAAACCGAAATGACAGGACAGGCTCTGACCGAAACTGAATTATCAGACTGGACTGCTGATGATGCTGTTTCGGAAAACTTTGTTGACATTGAGTTTGCGTTGAGCTCGAATCGAGGCACAATCAAACGAAATAGGAGGAATAAAAAGAAACTTTCACCTCCTAAAAGTATTCCACTACAAAGGCCGGAAGAAGGAAAAGTAATGGTAACGGACAAGCGACTAGATGCTCCGAATCAACAAAAGTCTGATTGTAGCATTCTGAAAAATTTGAATATTGATGAAATTGAGTTTATGGACACTGGATCGGAAGGAAGCTGTGCCGAAACTTATTCTGCTACGAATCGAGTAATGTTGCAAAATCGAGGATATATTCAATTCATTGAAAATGTTCAAGGTGATACTCCAGCTTCAGGCAACTCTGATCAAAATTATGGAAAAACAGGAGTGTATCTAGCACCGGCAGATAAATGCAAAGAAGTAGAAGGAGTTGATTATATCGAACAAGGTGCCTGTATACTGAATAACGACATAGATTTAAAAACACCAGTGAACGAAGTGCCACCTGTATTTGTTCCTAAAGCCACTGATCACGTAGTTCCTTTTCATCAGCCTGACGGCGTTAATGATGTAGACGACGATAGCTTGATGTATATAACGTCTCAAGGGACTGCGACAGCTACAACAACCACAGAAGAAAGTGATGTGCTAACGGTTATTGTCAGTCCCCTAGATGCAGCCCGAAGGCTTGCTGACGAGCCATCTCAAACTGCATCCAGTTCAGATAAAAATGACAAAACATCAAGTAATTCATCGGCGACTTCCAAAATACCGATTAGAAAGTCATCGGATGAGAACCGTCGCCAGTCAGCAGATGACGCGATAAGCGGAGGATCATCGTCGAAAAAACGTGATTCCGAGGACATAAGCTACGAAGAGTATGTCCGCAAGCTTCAAATGAAAATCACACAAATAAGTAATGCACGTGATTCTCTCGATATTCGCAAGCAACGTAGAAAGAGCTCTAAAGGCAGTGGAGCCGAGTTGAATGAAAATACTGTCGCTGCAACACAAAATAATTCTGTGATAGAAAACAACAAAAACTTAAGCATATTTGAATCGTCAGCAATATGTATAGATAATACGTCAAAATCGCCTGAGCAACATCCAATTGCAAGGGGCTACAATAATATAGTAGCCAAGCCACTTTTCCAAAGTATCGACACGCCTGAAGTGCCAGCCGTCACAAAGAGGCTTGAAGAACTTACAAAAGAACGAACAAAGCAGAAAGATTTGATTCACGATCTAGTCATGGATAAGTTACAAAGTAAGAAGCAATTAAATTTGGAGAAGCGATTGAATCGTAGTCGTAATAGGACTTTGGTGTTGGGACCGACTCCATCACCTCCACCTAAAGTAGGTACAGACTACCAATGCTCCAGCACGCCTCATTATCATATAGCCTCCGCTGAAAGGCGAAATTCGAAATCAAGCCCCTCTATAATCAACGAGAAAGATACAAAACCAGTGCTTTCAGCCTCTCCGTCCAAACATATACCGCAAGACGAGCTGGCTCGTTACAAGGACCGGCCTCTGAGCGATCATTTTGATCAGCTTTCTTATCGCCCGAAGATAACCAAAACGCAATCGTTTTGTGTCTACAGCACACGTTATGTTCCGCTCAAATATGATACCCCTCTGTCGGCTGACGCATATAAATCTGGAACTACTTTTGTGACACCTCATCCGCCACCGCGAGCCTTCCGTAAAATCGAAGAGACACCATTGTCGACTACAACAGAAAAACTACGAGCTGAAGCGCGAGCACGTGCACGACTAAAGTCTAATGAAGATTTAGGTTTGAGTCCGGAAGAGAAACTAAAACTCCTACGTAAACGGTATCATCTCGATTTACAAAAAGCATTAGAAGGTACTACTCCGACGAGCACAAATAAATCCGACGATATGAAAGTACGCGAACGAAAAATGGTCACCTCGAAAAGTTTCAATGACATCTCCCTCGCTCAAGAGCTTATGAATTCAGATGACAATTTCACAATAAAATCACCGATGCAGCTGTCCGATTGCGTTTCAGATCCAAATCTAGTGAAATCCAGTGAAGGGCCTAAAACTCCAACACCGGCATCACGTCGAAGAAAAGATCCTGAACGTCGTAGGAGTTTAATTCAAGCCGTTTCGAACTTTTTCCATAAACGAAAGGAAAAAGATACATCCCCATCGACGCCTGCATCGCCGAAAGATAAGTCCGAAGGTGTGTTCAGTCGATTTAAGATTTCGCCAAAAGCAAATAAGGAGAAATCGAAGGTGAGTGAATTTAGAGCTTCTACAAAACATACATTATTAATTTCATTGCAATAATTCAAAAGGGCAAATCAAGTGGTATCGCTCAATAAAATCTCACTTGTTTCGATATTTTATAAAAAAAAAAATGCATCTCAGATACACACTTTTTTCAGTACTATTTGCATGCTTTACATGCATGCGCTCAAAATTTTTTTTTGTATAAATTTCTTTTGACCACATTGATTTGCCTAGTTTCTTAACTTAATTGTTGTTTACACTTGTTTCTGAAATAATATAAACACTTGGTGCTGGAACAAAAAAAAATGTCGCTAACTCGATATTATTTCCGTTCTCTTTTTATCTTGATAACATACATAATTGTTCGATAAATGTGTAATATAATTGCAAACAAAATCCAATGACAATGCAGTCGTGCTTTGATGTGAGGAACTTTGGGTTTGGCGTAAGGATGCAATCAATATGAATATATCTATTTGAATTTTAAAATTGTTTGGAGTAGATTTTGTTTGACGGATTGCAGTGGAAGCTTTCGAGTAGTTTGTTTTATGGTTTTATGCTATCCTTAATATTGAACCGTGTTTCCTTATATCTTTAATTGCAGGCTGTGTTTCGAAGATATTTCTAACAAATGCTTTGTTTGTGTTTTTTTTTGTGTGTTTGAATTGCCATTTTTCTAGCTGAATGCACAATAATACGCTAAAGTGGTACAAAAGTGCACGTTAGATTAATTTATTAATTTATTATTTTCTTCAGCTTTGTTTTCGCAACATGCAATAATCATTTGTTATATAATAAGTTCCTTGAAATAATTCAATGAGATATTAAAATTTTGTTCAATCAAATTCGAAATTTATTCAACATCCTGCAGTTTTAGGAAATCCTTTTTATAAAATCACAAATTAATATTTTGTAAAGTAAGTTAAGAGCGAAACAGACGTTATCTTATTGAAATAATAACTTACTCCCACAAAACAACCAACCGGAATAGAGGTTTAGCTTACGCCGTACTAACAACTCATCCATTCCATTTTAAAAATAACTGTTAAAATGTGTGAATGGCTCTGAATGGTTGTATAACATATTTAAATTGACCGCACATCATTTTAGCTCGAACATAATTGTGAGCGGTACTCAAAAGCTCATAAAATACTCAGACATCATTTTAACCGCCATCGCAAAAGTCGTCAAATTACTTTCGACCAATCATGAGTTTTATGGTTTTTCTTTGATTTTTCAGATTTAATCCTACCCAACATGAGTGTGTGGTTTTTCATGTATGCATACATATGTAAATTTGATTCTTTTTGAATAAAGATTTATATTTAGTTAATTTATCCATACCCATATATTTATTTCTTTATAATAAATTATTTTGAATAAATGTTAAAGGTCGGGGAGTTGAGTTTACCCAAGGCAAATAATCCATTATGAACCATTTGTGTCCCAAAAATTTACTTTTCGATATAGAATGTACATAAAATAGGAAAAATTCAGCTTGGGTAGATGCAACATAGCGAGGGTAAAAGGCTTCAGATAATAGGGTGCTTTATAAGGTTGTAATGGTTTGTGAATAACTATTTAAAAATGAGGGTGTAGTTTTAGCAAAATTTTTTGTATATAATGCGCTCAATTTTCATGAAAATTTAACTTTATTTAATGAAATAAGTAAAAATTAAATTTTGACACAATTTTAACTGTTAATTCCTAAGAGAAATAAAGGTTGAAAATCGAAATGAAATACGTTGACCGATCGTACTGATTATTTGCTCTGTTTGTTTTTGTATCCATTACGGCGTTACAATCAGTAGGCTGCTTGCATGTACAGTAGAAACTTGAATTATACTCTAAGGCTCGTTATTTTAAAGGTTTGTAAATATCAAATAAGCTTACACAATTTTAATTCAGAGAGTTTTTGGCATTTCCTATCAAACAGCTTTTAAGACAGCTTAAAAAACACCTACTTATTTGAATTATAAAAATATATTTTACAATAAAACAAAAATTTCCCTATTTTACACAATCATTTTGTTTGACGAAAATCATCAACACGAAACATAACATCGTTTTGCTACTTTGATTACACTTCAATTACGATACATCGTGGCGATGACTTTGATTGTCAACTTTTTCATTCGAACAACCGCAACAGGATCGTGACGAATCAACATGCGAACAAAGAAAATCACAAGATTTCCTAAAGAACGAGAAACGAATAATACACGTATCGAGTCCACAATTGTATAAAGATTCTATGGATGATATAGAACCACCACCAATTCCACCATTGCCATTAAATTATCAAAGATCTGACGGTTGGTTTGTTGTTGAATTAATTTTATTTGTAATTTTATTGTTTTTGTTTTATGTTTTACTTGACAAGTTTGTCGTGAATAATAAATGATGAAAATTATTACTATAGACGTAATATAAAAATAAGTCAATCAGTATTCATATTCTCTATAGCTTTATAGCAGTTATATAATTCATTGGAAGAGCTGGTCTTTTTGGTACTATAAATTATTTTAAACTCCATTATAAATCCCAGCATATGACTATTATTTTTATATCATTAAATATACTGACCTCAAAAAGAATAAATTCAAATCCAAAAAAATATCTAGACCGAAAGAAATGTATACTGACTGGCTTGTTTTCATAATATCTAAAAGTTTTGAAAACTAACAAACGAATATATATATTAAAAAAAACTATAGATGAGAGCTATACTACCGAATGTCGTGAACAGAAGAAACAGCGTGCAATATCAAAGGCTTCACGACAGGCAGAGCTTAAGCGATTAAGAATCGCACAGGAAATTCAACGCGAACAAGAAGAAATTGAAGTGAAACTAAAGGAATTGGAAGCGCGTGGTGTGCTAATTGAAAAAGCTTTACGTGGTGAAGGTCAGGATATGGAACAGTAAGTTCTTCGATTGTATGAAAGAAAAGAGAATGGTCTCTGTAATTGCAACATATGTTTATAATCTTTACAGTTTGGAAACAGCGTCTATGGGAGCTAGTGATGAAAAGCTGTTGAAAGAACTATTGGAAATTTGGCGCAATATTACACAATTGAAGTGAGTTTAGATTTAATTTATAGAAACAATTGGTAGTAAACTGGTTTTCGAAGAGAAATGTGTGTCTCTACAATAATATCCGCCTGATACTGTGAGTTTCTGTATGGAAGCTGATATCTTGAATCAGCTCGTTTTATGTCCGTCCGTCTGCGTGTAAAATCAATTCGTCAATTCTGACGGGCTCAAGTTGTGGCTCCTGATATAAGAGAGACTTTATATCCCATCTTCCAGTTGCCGGTTTGTAAAACCTGTCAGTGAAACTGTCGCTGAATTATCTGTTCATACATCTCCGCTTATGCCATGACAGATTTGGAACAGGTAATCCAGGATGGGGATGCATATGTGAGGATTGCCCGAATGAGTATCTTATAGCAAATGGACTTAGCATTTGTCGTCACGCCCATGTTTTTGGCGAAAAGATATATGATGCGCTGGAACATAGATTTGCGACATTGATTCTATGTCGGGCATAGGGGTTAAATTTCTGAAATTCTGCATTTTTGACCACAGCAGCAGCAAAGTACCCAATCCATATTCTACCCATCAATTAAATGTTGAACAGACACTCTTTGGTACATCAAGATGAGTGAAGCGAAGTTAAATGTGGCCACTTGATCCATCATTTTTGGAAAGGGTTGCCAGCAGCTTGAATGTTACGGCATCAGTTCCAGCCGTCAATACTTGAAGAAAGCTTTCAAACAACATAAGAATGATTGAAAATATGCATACGGAGTGGAAACACGTACTTGTCTCCTACTTTGAAAACCGAAAGCTCGTAGCTTTATTTCGAGAATTCAGAAAATTAGCCCGTGCAAAGTGGTGTACTAAATATAAGTAAAGGGATTGATATTGAGAAAACGCAGTATTTTTTTAATAAGGAACTGAAGAGCATGGAGGTTCAAAATAATTAGCTTTACTGGAATAAATTTGCCGGAAATAAGAGGCAAATATATTTGCGATTTCAGTTTGATTAGAACTTTGAAAATTCTAAAAAAAAAATTGTTGCAGGTGTTCAAATATTCTTGCTAAATAAATTCACATAGTTCCATAATTGTTATTGATATTGAACTCGATTTGTTAGATTCAACGTTTTCGATCAACGGCATATTTGGCTTTACAATTGGATTTTTATATAGGGAATATTTGATAATCGGCTAATAATCCTGGCTTTAAAAACGGTGGCGGCGCTGTCTTGTAAAAACCTGTGCTGAAAACAAGCTTATAAATATACTTTCAGAGTATATACCGATACTGCTATCTCAAAAACAGCAAATAGACTAAAATACAACTATCCGTTCATCAACAGAAAGGCCAAACTATATTCTGACAAAAAAGTGCACATTGACCAGACTGTAAAGTTGTTGCGTTGAATAGGAAAACATTCTTTGAATAGAAAAACTGATTGATATCACGCAATGCACAATTAGCAAATACAAAGTTAGTCTTTTAAAATTGCCAAAAAAAACTCCACTTAGTTTTCATTATAATGCTTGTCGAGATGGTGACAGGTAATAAAGTTATCTAAAGCCGAATAGTGTGGATCTATAGAAACCACGTGGCGATGCTAATATTAATATAACTGTGCCCTGCAAAATTCAGGACTAGGAAGTAACTGAGGAAAAATGACTCCATGGTACAGATACTTTTCATTCTATTATCAATCGGCTCAAGGCTTACGTTCTGCATGAGGATATAATTTTTTCACCAATAACATTTAGTTTTCAAGGACTATCTAAATCGTCGAATTATAAATCGATTTTGAAAGTCTGATGATTCTATTTTCCAATAGCTCAGCATTATCATTGGATAAGGATAATATCTTGGATAAGCAGCGTTTTCGTCTTTTGTCCAAATTCCGCCTTAGAATTGTTTTTAAACTTCTAAATTAGTAAATTCGAATGTTTGATGATTAATAATTTAAGTTTATTAGATTTTTTTATTCATTCTATTTACCAATGAAAAATAATAACAATAAAAAATATAGGTCCCAAGTCTAGCTTAAGTTTTAAAACGAAATCGATAGGAAAGGTTATTCAATGAAATTTAAATAATTTTCTGAGAAATAAATATCAAATAATAATAATAAAGCATCTTTTGAAAAATTAGTAAAGTTCTGCAACAGAAGAAACTATTTCTAGAGTTTGGACTTATGAGCTCTTGCAACTAAGATATGTATAGATTTATATGTTTGTCTGTTTTATTGGTCAATATCAAACTTTACGTAACTTATGATAAAATTTGACTGTCTAAAACTTAAAGAACTAGTACTAATCCTGTTTCTACGGCGTGAAGCAGAGTATCAATGAGCAAGTGCGATGGCCTAATTAGGGGGTTAGTTGAATTTTTACATTTTCTGACGAAATTCTGGGCATCTATGTTCAGCTAAACTGAAAAAAAACATATTTAACTTTGACCAGACTGTAAACTCGTCGCATTGAATAGAAGAAATATTTTTTCATGATTATTTTTAAGCACTAGTTTTTTATAATTTGCAGTGTTTTTTGTGGCAATGTGCAGATTTTTTCTAAATTGGCACTCCGCAAAGAATTTTGTTGACGAAGAATATTTTGGCCTTTCGGTTGATGAACTGTATTGTAGACTTTTTGCTGTTGTAGAGGTAGCAGTGTCGGTATATACTTTGAAAGTATATCTATAAAGAAATACAAGTTTGGGCCTAGGCATTTTATTGATCATGACCAAGATATAACTGTACCTAAAACATTAAGATGAGTATTGGAAAAATAGCTTCGAGCTCGTTTATTGCTGCAAACGGTTTGCATGAGTTTTCCTGGATTGATTTTAATTTTTGGTGCAAAATCTATGAAGAAACTCTAATTGTTCTTGAAGTGCCTCAACAATTTTGGCGGAATTATTTGAAGTTCACAAAGTGGCTGTGTTATCCACGTACATAGCAAATTCACAGTATGGGCATTTTTGCAAATCTGAGGTATATATTTTATAGTGTTGGGTTTATGACTGAACCTTGTGAAACTCCCGCTGAATTGTTGTATTTATAGGAGGTGGATCGTGCACTCACTGAGAAGGTTTTTGTTGCAAGACAATATTGAACAGGGAAATTCTATTTTATGAGTTTAAACACAAGGCCATCAAACAGAGTCAAAGCTTACCTAAGACATACCTAAGACGATTAAGTCAGTGGACTGTCTGCTAGCAAACCCTTGTTCGATTAGGCTGACGGCTCTAGATAGCTGATGTTTGGTGGAAAAGCCGAGTCTAAATCCAAACTCCTAGTCCGGGATGGTTTTATTCCGATCAATTTTTCGCAACAGACTTGTGAGAATAATTTTTTTAAACACTGTTCATTGTAGGTCGGTTTGTAGGAGAGTTCGGATTTTTTGACTGTTGTGGCGATGGCATTTGTCCACATACTAGGAAAGTTACTAAGCTTCTGAGAGGAGTTAAAATAAAACAAAATAAAACTAGTGATTAATTTTTAACCAATATGTTGGAAATATTGTCCTCGCCCGATGCTGAATTCCTTTACAAATTTTCGCTATGTTTCCTCAACTCTGCAGGAATGCAGAAATCAGCAGGTTTGAAGCCGGATGTTTTGGTTATTAATTCTTTATTTTTATTATCAACCTGATCACTGGTATCTGCATCTCCTGTGTGTCTAGTTAGTAGATGGGCCGAAAGGAAGTTTTCGGTTAATAGTTTTTTCAAATATATTGTAGAACTATCGGATTAATTCCATTGCTCATTTTTTAATTTCAATAATGTAGATCGAATCTGCTCATTTACTTCATTTATTTAAATTTCCTGGCGTTAGGATTTCTGTAGCGTTGCTCATCAACGTCTAATTTTATTATGAAATAAGATGAGCTTCTTTTTTTGTAAGTCTACTAGAAATTTTTGCATAAGAATGGTTTTTTAGCTTCATCTCATGCTTCCTGCAATTTACTTACGAAGTCATTAATAAACTTATCTATTTGATCGCTGTGAGTGATTCAAGATAAATATTGGCCCAACAAACTAATAAAATTATTTAAAATTAGTCGAAACTTTCAACAAGATGTTCTTGAATATTAGAAGACACACTAAGATTGCATTTATAAATATTTCCAAGCCATTTAATAACCAGTTAATTTGGAGTGTATTGGCAAAAAATATTTTATAATTGCGTCTATCTTAAAACCGATATTCTTTAAAACTGTTCAAATCAAAATCATATATCTTACTTTGCTTGAGAGATAATTTTTACCAACAACCATCACAAATTCATTAATAAATCATAATCCTTTATTCATTTTTAGGAAACGTGATGAAGAGCTTGGTATACGACAGAAAGAACTACAACTAGAATATCGGCATGCACAACTCAAAGAGGAGCTGAACAGTCGTCTATCATGCAGCAGTACGGATTGCTCATTATATGTAATTATTGAACAGAACCTAACTCATCACAAAATATTTTTTTCCCATTCTAGAATTAAATAAGAGCTCAGCGGATATAGCCGCCGAGGGGGCTATACTAAATGAAATGCTTGAAATTGTTGCTAAACGTGCGGCACTAAGACCGAACGATACAACAGCAGCACTATTACGACAATCAAATAATGATAACCATTCAGACGTAAGTCATCGTCTTGATGATCACGATAATTATTATCGTAATCATCAGTATGCTACACAATTGATATTGCACATGAGTGGTGGTTGTTGTTCTGGTAGCAATTGTAGCAGCGATGACATTGTTGTTGATAGTGTTATTAGAAATGGTGGTTTTTTGCATAATTGGATGGTTTTAGCTAGTGTGTTTATAGTTTTAATTGCATGCGTTTTGATTTATGCTTGGACACAATCAGTTTGAAATGATAGAACATAATATTAATTTACTTACCGAGGAATATTATTAAATAGGTCTGGTTAGGTTTGATTTGTGGGTAGATTTTCATATTATATTTTTATATTATTATTTTGAATAATATTGATGTTTAATATAATAGTTTGCCATTGATGATTAGAAATATTACGATATAATGCATATAGAGTAATTTCGCCTGTTCGCGTCCATTTAGTGCAGTTGGCAAGTTTGACGGCGATAATATAAATGCCCCAGCACTAATTTCTATAAAAAATGTATGTGATGTATTCATTATATAGTCTATTTTAAGATTAACTTTCAGTTTTATTAGAAACATCTTGTGTTTTATTTTTAAATAGATAAACTTCAGAATTAGGCGTTTTACCCACTTTGCGTCCACAAAATCCAAATTGCGTCCACCCGTGGACCATTTAGCGTCCAGCAGCTTAGAAAAGGAATATAGGGGTGATATTTTTAAGAATTTGTAAAGAAAGATTGTATTTAAACAATTTCTTTATTTAAGATGGTCATTTCTTTAGTTGCATCCAATTCGCCATCAATATGACTAAAAATAGTACTATTTTTTTTCTGTTGAAAGTTCCATATGTGACCTATTAGATTCAGTTTCGATAGCAATCTCTGCAAATCCTACTTCTGCAGGGAGAGACTTTTTCAATCTATTGACTTCTTTCGTTATAGTTCTAATGTCAATATTTTTTTCTTGTAGTGTCGGCTTCAGGTGTTTCAAAACTTTTTTAAAACTTTTAATATTCGATTGGGTAACATCTTGTGATTGTTGATCAACGGCCTGAACATTTTCCAAAGTGTTTCTTACACATTTAGTGTAATCTGGACTATTAGCATCGAATGGGTAAAGACCACATCGCTTAAACCCATTTTTGATGTTGTCGGGCATGTTAGGATGATTTAATGCGTCATTTAACAATTTACAAAAGTTTGTTTTTGTGACGGCAGAATTCAAATTTTCTGGTTTTGACAGGAATGCGCGGACTGTAGATTTCCAATATATTTTTACCGGTGCAAATACGCTAACGTCAGCTGGCTGTAAAATATGGGTGGTGTTGGGCAGAAGGGCATACAAAATAATTTCCATTTGTTCATACATCTTACTTAACATTAAGCACATATGCGATTTATGCCCATCTACCAGCAAAAGCACTGGTTTTTTTATGTTATTTTCCACTACCCATTTGTGAAACACGTTGGTGATGTATTCAAAGAATACATCTACTCTCATCCAACCTGTCTCCGATCTGCCTAAGCACCATTATGGAGGCATACTATTCACCACAGCTCTTGGTGGTCTAATGTATGGAAACACGATACAAGGTGGACACATATCTCCATTCGCATTAAATGTTAATAATACCGTTATATTTTCTTTTTCATTACTTGGCTTTATTTGGTATAAGTTGTTGAACCCTCTAGACCTAAAACTTTTCCTGTCTTTGGACAAAGAGCAAAACCACTTTCGCCCCCATTAAAAATTCTTTTCGGGTCACTCAAAATATCTTTTTGGTGTATACTGTCCAAATATTTCTCTAATTCTTTAAACCACAATCTGATTGACTGTTCTGTGACTTGGGCTCGAGCTCTATTAATAGCTCATTTTTAAGTGTGATTTCTTTATTTCTGGCCAAAAATTTTTGAAACCACTTTTCATCTGGGCGATCATCCTTGAATTTATTTTTAAACTCTCCGTCTCGAATTATTTTCTGAACAGTATCCAACAATTCTTGCTTTTTTATTGGAAATCCACATTTGGAAATGTTAAGAAGCCGTTCAATTACTTTTTTTTCATCATCTACTCCTAGCGCTGGCTCTGGTCCCGGTTTCTTTACTCCATCGGGTCTGCGCCCACTGATTTTGTCCAATATTGTGGTCTTGGGAATAGCATATTCTTTGCATATTTGTCTTATCGATTTATTATTCTCTCGAATTTCATTTAACGCTTTCTTTAAATCTTCTTCTGCGTATGTTCTCTTTTCCTTCTTCTTTCTTGTCTCTGAAGACCTCATTTTAAATGGAAAAAAATAAGAATGAAAGAAATTACGCATTCCAATTACAAAATAGAATTATAAACACGTAGTCTTAATAAAAAAAAATACAATAATAATAAACAATAAATTTTAAATTATTAATTATTATTATTATTTAAATTATTAATTATTATTTTTATTATTTAAATTATTTTTACAAGCAAGTATTTAACGAAAATAGTGGACGCAATTTGGTTTATTATTATCCCCTGTAGGTATAGTTTGCGGACGCAAATTGGAAGTTTTCTAAAATTCGATGCAGTAATTCGCGTCCACCTTATTTTATTCGTTAAATATAAAAAAACATAAGCAAATTTATAATTAATATTATTCCCTTTTTCATCATAAAAGTGCTATGTATCCTAAAATTCACATAAAACAATAAAAAACTTACCATCAAACACGCCGCTGCACACTAATTTTTATTTAACATCCCACGAGTACGACCTTCCTTGTTGAACAACCGAGACTAACTATTTTTTCTAAACGGAATAGGTTTGATGCACAGAACTTTTGTCCATGTGTGCGTGCCTCTTATACATTGAAGTATTAGCGGTAATAACTATTTGTTTGATTGGTGTGTTAGTTGACTTATTTTCGAGTATTTTTCAATGAAATGGACGCGGATTGGGCGATGGACGCGAACAGGCGAAATTACCCTAATTTGCATAGTTTTTTTTTTATCCTAGAATTAAATCACTTTGCTTTAGGAAGAGACAAGCTAATTGTTGCTGATCAAGTTTATGCTGAGTAATCAGAAAGCATAGTGTTATTCAACGAGAAATGTGTTATGATTAGAGCTCGAATAGTTATGCACGAAAAAAGGCCGAAATATGCATGCAAATATGTACGAAAAACCACTGAAATATGCTTATATACCTGCAATTAAAATTAGCAAAATATGCAAAAATGTTCCAAAATTTCTCAAAACATGTAAAAAAGACAGATTTAAATACATGACTGTCAAATTTTCGTAAATTTTTTTCAGTTGCACACAAAACATTTAGAAAAATGCTCAAACGCGAAAGATTGCCCTTTCTCAGTCAAAACCGATTTATAATTGAAAAAGATCGCTCTACATCTACAGATGTAACAACGGCAAAAATAAGCATCGCGATTTCCGATGATGACGAAAGTGCTACGTATTCGTTTCGAATGTTATTTTGCTGCCACATTTATTGAATTCAAATCAATGAATCGAGTCCCACATTTCGACTTGAGACTCTTTCGAACTTCTGATGAATATCTTTTTAGTCAATAGACTCCAAAGTCGATCAAATATTTTCAATCACTTCGAAGGACGCTTCGGTTTTAAGCCTTTTTGATTCTAATATTTAGATTCCATTGACAACGTACATAAAGGTGGCTCTGGTGTAGACTATGCTTTTATATACAGTGATATAAAATTTGCTAAGCGTCATTGCTTTGCAATTGCTTGTATATTTGTGTCCATATATGGAAGAGAAATACGAAAAGGAGAAACCATTACTACGAAATTCAAATGTGACGGAATAAAAATGATGAATATATGTACGAACATGCATTTTATGCCGAAAGATTCACTAAAGGCCGAAATATGTGAAATACGCAAAATATGCATGCAACAAGCACGTCGTGCATAACTATTCGAGCCCCAGTTATGACCCTCATGAGATTTCTCTCCATTCAGTTCAATTACGTACTTCAAGTATATTAGTCAGATTTTGTTACAAAAACTATTTCAATTTGGTAATGATAAATTGCGACTTAGTTAGTTTGTAGTGTTGCATTAAGCTGATACACAAGATATTGACCCTTAATTTTATGGTTAAGAAGCATATGATTAGCAAGACATTTATTTTTCGCGGGGCAAGACATTTATTTTTCGCGGGGCAAGGCATTCATTTTTCGCGGGGCAAGACATTAATTTTTCGCAGGGCAAGACATTTATTTTCCGCGGGGCAAGACAATCATTTTTCGCGGGGCAAGACATTATTTTTACGCAAGGAAGACATTCATTTCATTTTTCGCGGGGCAAGACATTCATTTTTCGCGGGGCAAGACATTAATTTTTCGCAGGGCAAGACATTAATTTTTCGCAGGGCAAGACATTTATTTTCCGCGGGGCAAGACAATCATTTTTCGCGGGGCAAGACATTATTTTTTCGCAAGGAAGACATTCATTTCATTTTTCGCGGGGCAAGACATTTATTTTTCGCGGGGCAAGACAATCATTTTTCGCGGGGCAAGACATTATTTTTTCGCAAGGAAGACATTCATTTCATTTTTCGCGGGGCAAGACATTTATTTTTCGCGGGGCAAGACATTTATTTAACCGTAAATAATCCAAAGTGTGTATCTCTAATCTGCGTACTAAAAAAGCTGCAATCTATGCAATTATTGTTTTCGTGGCTTGTTTCGAAAATTTTTTGAGATGCAATTCTTAATCCGGTACAAAACCTCACTATTTCGATTGACTTAAAAAAAAACTTCAAACAACACAACATATTGATTTTTAAATGAAATCATGTAATCCAATCATTTTTCAGTAATTGTATATTTTCTAGAATAAGTACTATTCCTCGAACATTTTTATCATAGATAATAGTGATATCGTACTTTAATAAGTGAATTTTCACACTAGGATTTCTTTGGCTTGGAAGATTTCCTGAGTAAAAATGTTCGATGAAATTAATTTTTTTTATACTTAATAAGGTTTTTGCATGCACACCTAGCTAGCACAGTTTTTATTGTACATTTCAATTGTCAATATGCACTATGAGTTTGCTGTATGATTATAATTTGTTGTATGAAATATTGTATTATAAATTAAATTATGCTTCCACTAATAACGTGTTTTTGTATTCTTCTTCTCTTTCTCCGAATATCTAGATTTGAATAACACTGCCCATAGGCAACCAACAGAATTGACCTGAGCTCTCAAACTATGAGCTTAAATTAATACATGGATACTATTTTATTTATTTTCCTTCACCAAAAAAAAAATCATTTTCCTGTTTTGTTAAATTTACAAAGATTAAAAGATAAACACGATACCAAAAAAAAGATCATTGCGCAATTAATTGGTAATAATAAACGAAAATGAATAAATTTTGATTGAAATACTGCATAAAGTGATACTGCAACTATAAAATTTAGATTTCTTGTGGTGAAATCAAATCGATTTTAATCATGATCGCATCAATTTTCGAACTCGAAAAACAGGAGATTTTAATGCATAACAATTTGAGAAGATACATTTTAGAAAAAAAAAACAGAAATAATATATACAAATAATAGTAATCTCCTTTATTGAACAATTATCGACGAAATAGAAATTTATGTGGCTTAGAATAGAGGTGCCAGAACATTTTAAAAGTAAACATTCAATACAAATTCAAGAAAACTAATACAAATCTGAAACAAACAAAAATTCAAAAACAACAACACCTGTTTGAACGATAGTGATGACGAGTATAGATATTGTTAGAAAATATTTTTTAAAAGTTATTCGAAAAGGGCTTTTATATTTTTATGAAAATAATGAAAGAGAAAGTAAGAAGTTTGAGAAAAAAAAACGGTAGAAAAAAAAAACAATTTCAAATAAAAGTAAAATAAACTGTAAAAAACATAATTAGATTTTGATGAGCTGTGCATAATTAGTATGATGATTGTCCGATATGCAAGTGACATGAAACTGATAATTGATTGACAGCAGCAGCTAATATTGTATGTATGTATGTTTTAATTGAATTATGTCTATAACTTTTGTTCTTCTGAATTTCTTGCTATCGAACTACATATAAAGTATTGTAAAAATATTTTTAATCTACAAACGTATCGTTTCATATGCAATTTTTTTTTTGTTTTATTTAGAATCATAAGTGTCGAACATAAATAAAGATTGTTTTCGTTAATTTATCAAACAACAGTTTATTTTAATCAAAGCAGGATGGTTAATAGTTTTTTTTTGAAGGATCAATGAAAGGAATGTGAGATGAAAGAGCGAGAGGTGAATAATAATTTTAATTAACTTATTGGTTTTAGTGCGGATGCGAGCTCTGTCGAGTTTTCATGCTCGAGGATTTGTTCTTTTGGATGTTTTAGTTTACTTGATGTTTCTCATAAAATATGCAAGTAAAATCCATAGAAATTAGAATCTTCATCTGTGAAAGCCCCGTTCAGCACTGCATTTACATGACTATAAGACCAATTCTGGTTAATGGCTTTGATGCTTATCTATTCATTTATTTTTTTTATGACTATATTGACAGGTCGGACTCAATTGCATAAATAGCGATAAATAATCAATGGAATAACAATGTAAAAAAAAACCTACAAAGATAATTTAGGTTGTATCTTCCAGGAATCTTCAACATGTTGGTTGACTGCTCATCAGTCATATGTCAGAAATAGGTGACAAGGGACTGACTAAAACGGCCCACATACACGGAGATCTGGTTGCCGACTTGGTTGGAGACTTGCGATATTTGCGAGCAAACTAGATCTGAGACTAGCCCACAGACAATGAATTTGGTCGCAGATATCGCATATCTGCAACCAAGTCGACGACCAGATCTCCGTGTCTGTGGGCCGTTTAAGATTGTACGAGGGACTGACTAAGATTGTACGAGGGACTGACTAAGATTATACGAGGGACTGACTAAGATTATACGAGGAACTAACTAAGATTATATGAAAGACTGACTAAGATTATACGAGGGACTGACTAAAATTGTATGAGGGACTGACTAAGATTGTACGAGGGACTGACTAAGATTATACGAGGGACTGACTAAGATTATACGAGGAACTAACTAAGATTATACGAGGGACTAACTAAGATTGTACGAGAGACTGACTAAGATTATACGAGGGACTGACTAAGATTGTACGAGGGACTAACTAAGATTGTACGAGGGACTGACTAAGATTATACGAGGGACTAACTAAGATTGTACGAGAGACTGACTAAGATTATACGAGGGACTGACTAAGATTGTACGAGGGACTGGCTAAGATTGTACGAGGGACTGACTAAGATTATACGAGGGACTGACTAAGATTGTACGAGAGACTGACTAAGATTGTACGAGAGACTGACTAAGATTATACGAGGGACTGATTAAGATTGTACGAGGGACTGAGTAAGATTATACGAGGGACTGACTAAGATTATACGTGAGACTGACTAAGATTATACGAGGGACTGACTAAGATTGTACGAGGGACTGACTAAGATTATATGAGAGACTGACTAAGATTATACGAGGGGCTGGCTAAGATTGTACGAGGGACTGACTAAGATTATGCGAGGGACTGGCTAAGATTGTACGAGGGACTGACTAAGATTATGCGAGGGACTGAATAAGATTGCACGAGGGACTGACTAAGAATATACGAGGGACTGACTAAAATTGTACGAGGGACTGACTAATATTATACGAGGAACTGACTAGGATTATACGAGGGACTGACTGAGATTGTACGAGGGACTGACTAAGATTGTACGAGGGACTGACTAAGATCGCACAAGGGACTGACTAAGATTATACGAGGAACTGACTAAGTTTATACGAGGGACTGACTAAGATTGTACGAGGGACTGACTAAGATTGCACAAGGGACTGACTAAGATTATACGAGGAACTGACTAAGTTTATACGAGGGACTGACTAAGATTGTACGAGGGACTGACTAAGATTGCACAAGGGACTGACTAAGATTATACGAGGAACTGACTAAGTTTATACGAGGGACTGACTAAGATTGTACCAGGGACTGACTAAGATTGCACGAGGGACTGACTAAGATTGCACGAGGGACTGACTAAGATTATACGAGGGACTGACTAAGATTATATGAGGGACTGACTAAGATTGTACGAGGGACTGACTAGGATTATACGAGGGACTGACTGAGATTGTACGAGGGACTGACTAAGATTGTACGAGGGACTGACTAAGATTGTACGAGGGACTGACTAAGATTATACGACGGACTGACTACGGTTATGCGAGAGACTGGCTAGGGCTGCCATTGCCAAGCATTAGTCTTACGAACGTCGGCTTTAGTTCGGAATTTGGGTGTACTAGTATTTGGGTTTGACCTCTGCATGGGTGAAGGGAAAAGTGGTGGCAAATTCAATCTCAGAGAAATGATGTTACACCCAACTCCGTAATTCTTAGTCAAGTGACATGTAAGGAAATTAGCAGCTTGCTTAGTGATCACACCGAAACGCTGGCCACATTAACACTCATATATTCTATTTCTGATGTGACTAGTTTCACTTATCGAATAGTTCATATATATTGAACTTGCCGACAGGCATAAAAATAAAAAAATGATGTTTGGATATGATAGAATCTCTAGCTCGAGAATTTCGGAATGTTTTACATTTGCAGCCATAATTTAGCGGGTTTTTTGATCCTGCGATTAATGATTGCTACAATTGTGATATATAAACTGAAGTTGCACCAAAAGCATATTATCTATCATTGGGCTCATCAAAATCAAGAGTTGTAAAAACGAGTGTAGCACGCCATAATGGTTGGCGGCCGAGGAATACCTGCATTTGGATTCGAATGACTTTCATTGGCACTTCGGGGTCCAGTGGAATGATGTCACTCAGGAATCGTGTCATTACTGCATTGAAACCACCACCCGAAATACAAAAAGTATTGAAAATGAACGATGCATACGGTAGCCAAAGATATTATGTAATAAAAAGTATTTTCACACAACCAATATTTTTCTACTCAAACAAAACTTCATTTACAATTTTCTCATAATATAAAATATTTTATTTTCATATATTTTCTGTTTTATTTTTTTCTCTTCATTATTAAAATTACAAAAAATATCACTGTATACTACATTACATGGATTATTAAGTAAATAGAGCAAGAAAAAAAAACGATCTTTGTTGCTTAAGTTAAGTAGGTTGGTAGGTAGAATTTTATATTATAAAGACATTTTTTTCATTTGTTAATATTACAGTGTTGCTGAAGTGCAGTGATAAGTTACTTTAAAAACTTAAATAGGTGAAAAATTACATGTATCGATTGGGCAAATACATTATCCTTGCATTTGGACCCTAAATATGATATAAACAATTGAAAGTGAAAAATATTATTCACATTTTTTTTTGCAAAGAGCCACTATAAGATACCAGGCCATCTGCGAATAATGATTGAATGAATTTGGCAAAAAAAATCTTAAAATAATCATTCGGAAGATATAGATAGGGTCTTCCAATGACTGTATGTTGCTGGAAGAAGTTAGATTCTCAACCAACTATGTATTTTTCGAATCATTTTTTTTTCTCCGTTGCCCGCACCTCTTAGCGTAGAGTAGAAGTAACTAAGCACTGATGTATTCTCATGATTATGAAATTCAAATTTCTATCAATTTCAGCCCCTAAGACTCAAAGTTGACTTTTGGAGGATAATTTGCTTTTAGATTCTATCTTGCGGAAGTGGCAGTTAAAAAGCTACTTCACGTACAATTAAGGAAACCAAGAAAAAGTCCGAGGATAATAAAAACTGTCCCGTGTTTTTATGATTTATTTGGAGCAGAAACCATACCGATAGAAAGTTTTTTTTCTAGATAAGGAGCTTCGCCTTTTATTGCCACGGAATTTTAATTGCCCTTTGCTTGGAAATATGTACAATGAAAGTAAGCCAATTTACTAAAATAGCCACGTTATGGTACATGTATGTTTACAGACATACGGTTAAATACAATCGAATATTTGTTTCTATGCTGCAGCTTGATATGATTTTTAAGACATTGGGTTTTGTTGCTTGTTTTGATAGTACATTACTGCTGTTTTTTAGCGATAGAATTCCATATCGTTTTAGTTTTGAAACTTTGCTGGCCAACTTAAAGCCATTCAATTAAATTTCTCATTACAGTTTTGCAAATTTATCTTTTTCTTTATGTATCCGTGGTATGATTGAGTTCATTTTTTGAGGTGGGCAATATTTTGGGGTTTATTGGTACGAACTCTATCTTTAAGATAGCTTCAAAAGAAAATATCTGATGATTTCAAATTACATGATAATGACTTATTGATCCAAGCAGTATCTACTATTGGATGAAAAGCTGCGTTTTGGTTTTGGTCGCCAAATAAAGTATGGCGTTTGGAAACAATCTCGTCTAATTTGTTTTAAGGGTTTCTTTTAAGTCAAATCTAATAATAAATACATTAGATTTTTATTTTCCTCCCAAAAATTAATTCTCAATTCGGGGTAACTTTTATAATTGAACGCTGCATGGCAAGGTGAATTAGATATGATGACTATAATCACAAAAATATGAACGCCATAGGCTAGAAAACAGGCACATACCTTTGATGATTTTGTGTGTTGAAATGGAAATTAATCTGCGTAGCATTTAACACTCAACGCTTCCTTTCAATGGCAAATTAAAACTAACGATATTGTTCACTTTATTTCACCTTCTTATCTTCCGCTGTATCTAAATTATGATCGTTAATGTCTTGAAGATGATCGTAACTACCACTACTATCTTCATCGTCGTTCTGCTGTTTACTACCCCGATCATCGTCCGGTTGTACGAGTTCGACGGCACAACGTCGCGGAAACCATCCACGCGGTAATCTTTTTGGCGAAATTGGGCTTGATTTGGTTTGAGTGCTGTCGTTAGTTCCCGACAAATCTTGCCGTTCGCCAAATAGCCAATGTTTACGCCATCTAGTTACACGAACTATATCGTCGACAGCAAGTTTAATGCGAGGCTCGTCGGTCCAAGGTGTCGTCAGACATATTTTCGGTCCTTGTGAGAATAAAGGAATATAGCTTCCTGTTGCCGGTCTAATGATTTTATAAACGCGAGTTTTGGCTCGTTTTTCCGTTTTCTGAGCGATTTGTTCGCACTGTGAATGAGAAAAGGACGATGGATTATTCGGGCTGGTCTTTGAAAGTATGTAGTGAATTGCTTACCGTTAGTGTATATTTGTTACATCCTTCAATGACAGGATAATTGATGCCGTCACCAATAGGTGCACAGGTCAAGCTCAACACTTGACTGATGTTCTTGCAGACTCCCAAATCGTATGGAAAAATGAAGGTTTCATTACTATTTTCGCGTCTATAATTCGCTTTTTCCATGATCCAGTCTTCAATGCCTGTTCTATTTCTCATAATAGCTCGAATCTAAGAAAGTGTTCAGACAAATGCTTTACATCTAAATTATGAATAATAGAAAATCGAAGTATGACAATTTACGCAAGTGTGATAGAAGGTTTTTGGGGGAAAATTAGCTTAAAACTGGATTAAGTGCTTAGCCAAGTCTAGATAAACTTAAAAATTTTATTTACAGCTTAGACTTCAGATTAACGAACCATATGAATGGAGGTTAAGACAAACATAGAGTCATGAACTTAAGTCTACGTACCCCTGCAATGTTCATGAAAAATATTGAACTGAACGCCTGATTTCAACAAAAATGATGAGGAATAATGAAAACAATAAATTTATTTTATTTCACGTCCAAAATATATATATATTCATTTAGTGCAAATTAACATAAAACAAAAATAATAAAATTTCATACAATAAAAAAGAACAAAAGTCTACGTACAGTCACATTCAACACTAGTTGTCTTAAAAACTAGTGTTTGGTGGGGCCTCCTTCGCAAAGAATTACAGCTTTCAATCGGTTTGGTATTGAATCGACTAGATTTTTTGTAATTTCTGGTGTAACTTTGTCCCATTCTTCATGAAGAACGGAAATTAGGTCGGATCTATTTGAAACTTTATGGTTTTGAAGTTGGCGCTTCAAATGATCCCATAAATGTTCGATTGGGTTTAAAGGCCCCCACTCACGAGCAGTCCATCAGTCCAAATGGCCTGAGGCAAGGCCAAAATCTCACCGTGTGTGGAAGAACTTGGATGAACTCATGGACTGAAACAACCAATTTGGATTTCCAAAGTCCATGGACTCAGGCCATCGGGCCTTTTTTTTGGCTCGACCGTGTGTGGGAATATAGTTGGGCGAATTTGGACAATCGATAAAATGGACTAATCGTGTGTGTTGAAGCCTCAGTCCAAACAACGTGGCAGTCTTGCTTTGCACGCTGACCTGTGACAGGCTCATTGACTGTTTCTGTGGTTATTTTATTTAATCGAAAAATTCACCATAATGGATAGTGGTGGCCATGATTTTGTTTTGAAAGTTATCGAATAATATAGGCCATATGAATGTATATTATATTATTTGACCCAAAGCCTGCAACTGCTTGCTAAGTACCGCAAAGTAGCGGTCAATCTTTCGTGAGGAGTGATAGTTTGACTCATATTTGTATCCTTTCGTTTGATAAATGGGGTGACCAACTATAGCAACGTGTTATATGTCGTATCATCCATTCTTAAATAATTTTGCCAATCAGAAGGCTCAAGTGTGAGTTCTTTTACCAAATTTTACAACTTTTACCACTTCCTTTTCGGCTATCGTTGCTTTATGTAGATGCAAGTTGCAATTGCAAAAAAAACTCCTCCATATGCTTCTGATCCATTATTAGACTAAAAATAATTTTTTCTTCAAGTTTATCTTTATTTTTTTTCTAAATTAATGACAGAAAATGAAATGGACTGACTAGATCGAGGCTCTATCGTGAGTAGCGAGCTAAATTGGACTTAAACCAAACGGACTCAAGCCAAATGGACTCAGGCCATTTGAACTGCTCGTGAGTGGGGGCTTTAAGTCCGGAGATTGGGGTGGGGAATGGAGATGTTTGGGGATATTAAAAATCAACCACTCTTTCACAATCTGCGCTGTATGTTTGGGGTCATAGTCTTGTTGGAAGACCCAAGACGGCCCTAGTCCCAATCTTTGCGCAGATTGTTTTAAATTAGCTTTAAGTATGTCTAAATATTCAGCATGATCCATAATACTGTCGATAAAAACTAAATTCCCCATCCCCGCCGCCGACATGCATCCCCAAACAATAACACTTCCACCCCCATGCATTACCGTACCAATTAAATTTTGGTTTTTGAGGCCTTCGTTTGGTTTTCTCCACACTCGTTGTCTACCGTCATGGCCGAAAATATTTAACTTGCTCTCGTCGCTAAACAAGACGATATTCCAAAAATTTTCCTGCATGCCTTCATGGAGTTTTGCATATTCGAGTCGTTTACCTTCATTTGTTTTACTAATGAATGGTTTTTTCCGAGGTGTTCTGCTAAAATAGCCGTTGCGGTGGAGCACTCTGCGCACAGTTATAGGGTGTAAGTATTTGCCCTTAACCTCCTTGATTCCTTCAGCTAGTAATTTTGACGACGTACGAGGATTATTTTGTATTTCTGCGAGTACTCTTCGCGGTCTTCCACCCCTGGGTTTGTTTCCAAACGATTTTGTCCTCTGGTAATTTAAAATTACAGTTTGAACACTTGACCGCAGTTTTTTGAATATTTCACTAATTTCACGATAAGATCGCCCTTCTTTTCTAAGGCTCACAATTAATTTTCTATCGTCATCAGAGATTTCTTTCCTAATCGGAGCCATGATCACTTTAAACAAATTGACAATTACTTGTCAGCGCGCCGTCAGCTCTTGAATCTAATAGCCCGTTCACACTAGGCTCTAAATCAGGCGATTTCGATCAGCTGATCGCTTTAGAGCTAAATCAACTTAAATCTACCTGATTACCCATACATTTTTTTCGGCTTCCGACCGAGTTAATCAAGTAGATTTAGAGTTAATCAAGTACAAATCAGGTACTATTGTGAATTTTTCCCGGCTGAATTGTTCTCAGAGCGTGCTTAATTCCATCCGTGAGAGGGAGAGTAGATTTCAACGAAATGTCATTCGAATTTCGTTCAAAAATAGCAAAAATTGGACAAAAAAGGAAAATGTGAGTTGTACAAAATGAAAAGAAAATGCTCTTGCATGTTTCTGCACCATTTTGAACAACTTTCATGAAAAAAAAATTGTACACACAAATTCGAATGACAGTTCGCTCTCTAAATCTCCTCATTCTAAATCACTTCGGGTAGTGTGAACGCTTACTTGATTAACTTGACAGATTCTAAATCTACCTGATTTAGAAGTGTAGTGTGAACGGCATATAATGCAAATATCACCATTCAATGAAAACATGCGCAATGAAAATTATTCAAACACACGTTAAGCTGTACGTAGACTTTTGTTTCATTTTGGGTGTGAAGATTTCACTTATATCCCTCTTATTATTGCTTCGATAGAAATAGTTCAAATATTTACTTATATTTACGCTTAAATTAAGTGAATACATGTTTTTGCTGTGAATGCTTAGAATTAGGATTATAGAAACTGAGAGAAATGCTCAGATATTGGGGGTACGTAGACTTTTGTTCATGACTGTATAAAGGTTGGATGAAATGCTACACATATTTACAAATTTAGAGAAAATTAAAATAATTTTAGCCTTTGAACTGGGAGCTTGATTTGCTCGTAAATGACCGGATTTTTGTCAGCTGACAGTTATATTTCCCGTTTATTAGAGGGTAGTTTAGAAAAATACTTTTGGGTATATTGAATTTGATTGGTTCCGTGTTTTTATTTAAGGTTAGCTCAGAACCAAGTTGTAAACCCATGTATTTTGTCGCTCGACCACCTAAAACATGAAATTGCGGATTTGGGAGATACTTTGCAGGACGTTTTTTTTTTTTTTAGAAAATAACACATCTTGCTTTTTTCAGAGTTGATTTTGATTTTCCCCGTATTGCAGAAGTTGATTATTTGTTGAAGTTGAAGCTGAAAACTATTAACTATGAAGTCTGGATTAATTCAGCGTACATGGCAATATAGCAGTGAGGAAGCTTGTTGAAATCAGACATGAATATGTTGAAGAGTGTAGGATATAGAGAATTGACTCCTGTGGTTACAACTTGGCAATGTAAGACCTGCATCTTAAGAGGGAGCGTATAATATTGCAAAGGTAGACAGGGATTGAGTGTTTCATTAGCTTGAAGGTTAGCCCATTGTGCCAGATCTTGTCGAAAACCTTCTCTATGCCTAGAGCAATTAGACCAGTGAAATTTTTCATGTAAAGATTTCTTTGAATGTGCTTGAAGAATCTGCATAGCTGATGCGTTGTTTAAATTCCAGGCTTGAAGCCAAATAGAAAGTTGGGTATGATATCGAAATCTTGAAGATGCTGCTCGATCTGGAAGAGTATTACTTTGACTTGTGACTTTGACTCCCAGAAAGTTAAAGTTTTGAATTCTAAGCGCTGCATTTAAACTATCGCAATATAAAAAAAATTTGTTTTATTTATTTATTATTGTTTTATTAGCTTAAATCCAGTTCTCGAGATGGTGTCGTACATGAAGGATCCCACAAATAAGATGGTTACCATTTCAACTAAGAAGCACCTCTAAGTAGTATTTTAAAGTTTTTTGGCGTTTAGCTCTGTCCTACTGAAATAGGAGGTAATCATTGTGGCATTTAATTCTTCAATCTCAACTGCTACCGTTCCGACAATCTCAGTACGAAGATTATTTAGTCTCACGAATTTAATGCCATTGTTCATTAAATTTGCAACACCTCCCCTAAGTGTGACCGTTCTGCCTTGTGTTTCAGCAATTACAGTATGTTCCACAAAAACGTGTCACAAAAATAACATTAACAAATCAATAATTAATTATTTTCCAATTTATTTATTAAAATATACATTATTGCGAGTTTCGCAAATTATCTCAACACGGAGTCGAATGGCTGTTATTATTTATAGTTGCTTCGCATCTTCTGCGACAACGTTGAGCCAATTTTTGAGCATAATCTCCACCTAAACGTCGCCAAATATGTTTCAAGGTGCGTATAAGTTGCCTTGTACTGAATATTCTTTTCTCTTTTAGTTTAAGCTTCATCAGCGACAGATATTTTGAATGAGACTCGCATCTGGACTCTGTAATGGCCAATCTAAAGTTTGCATCCCATTTTTCTCCTTCAAAGATGTACAGAGGCAACTTCGATGCTTGTGATCATTATTCTCTTGTAGAATCCAGTCATCATTTTTAATTCTATATAATTTATCTGCAGACTTCAGTAGGCCTTTTTTAAACAAAGTTAGCACGTATTGAGCATCCAAGTTTCTAGCGAAAGTAATACACTCTCCGAATCTCTTTTCTGAGAAGCAGTCATAAACATGCACCTTTGCTGGATGTTTAACTGTACGCTGCAAAAATGTTTCTCCATTTTTTATCCACGCATCCCGCCAGTAGTTGCAGACAACAAAAGACGGCTCTTCGGTACACATTTCTTTGTTCCAATCACGTTCCAAATCCTCCTTTGCCCAGCTCTGCCTTTTTCTACTTGTGTTGCTGTTTGCAGGGGATTAGGGTTCGTATTTCGGTTTTTTATGTCAGATTCTTGGAGTCTCCATCTAATTGTATTAATTGAGACTCGAACACCTTTTCGAAGAAGTTTTTCTCTGGCCTGCCTCAGACTAAGAGTTGGGTTTTTCCGACATATCTCACAAATAACTTTATCAGCCCTTGTCGACGTGCCTCTAGTACGACCTCTACCTGGTTCATCATACACATTCCCACGTTCTTTATACTTCTTTATCCACTCCTTCACAAACGAAACATTTGCTTTCGTATATTTTGCTGTCTCGTTTATAGTCATTTTAGAACCTTTGGGATGAGTAACTAAAAATACAATTTCAAAATGTTTCTTGTATACGGCACTCATGTTTCAAATATGTTTTCTTCACGAAAGTTCAAACTATAATGACAAAATTAATGAGGTGTGAAATCGGTAAAAGTGTATTAAAAGTAATTTACTGTTACACGTATGTGTGCAAACACGACGGAAAAAATAGCATGAATCACGTTTTTATGGAACATACTGTATATTCAAAGTTGGCAAGTTTGTCACCGACCTTCAGCTAAGATTTACAGAGCGAAAATATGTCTTTTTTTAAATTTATTTAATAAGTTAAAAGTTTCAAGTTGCTATGGCACGAGCATCAATGTGTGTCTCCGTTAGGAAAATTAGTGTAGGCGAAAGTTGAGTATGTTCGGCCACTAGTGAGCTGTTTTGATGATCTTTTACGCATATTAACCCTCCGAGAACACAGGGGGTCAAATTGACCCCAGTGACCTTTTTGGCCGATCGCAGCGCTTAGGCGTGCGGGAAAAGGGACTTACTATAGGCTTCTAAGTGTATTTCTGTGTCTTCACTATAAGTTTACACCGTTCGCATACAGTCCCAAGTCGTCAGTCGTCGTTGAGAAGCCTTTGAGGCAGATTAAGGGGTCAAACAGACCCCATATGTATTCGACGTCAATTTTGAGGTAAAAATTCAATTCTTTTTAACTAATAAATCGATAGATTAATTTAAAAAAGCCAAAAAATAAGTTTGCAAGTGCTTTTATTTTTTGTTTTTAGCAATATGACGTATAATCTGCGTTCTAGTGTACGCAATAATTTGTTAGCTGAAGACAATGGGCCTTTTTAGACTTGTATTCTTGATACAGTCCTATAACCGGTTTTCTGGGCAAGAGGCAGAAGAATCGAGGGGAGATATCTACAAAAAGTGATGCACTTGGAGAGAATTTATCATCACTTTTGAAACTGATTGAAATTGATGCAAATCACTAACACAACTATAAACATAGTTCACGGGTCAGGAATTTTTCATGAAACACTCAAGTCGAAATGAGAAAACAACAACACGCACACATTCATATGCATAATCGGTATATGAACGGTTCCGTTGCTGAAGAATACAAGTGTGGAAATGTTGAGTGTTGTAAAACCAGTTTCAGGAGTGCATCAAGAATACAAGTGTAAAAAGGCCCAATGATAACAATTTTGGCGACAGTGATTCCTCCGAAAGCGACCATGTCTCGGAGCAATCAGAATCTGATTATTCAGAAGATTACACATTTTTTTTGCCACCCTTTATATAGGGTTAATTTTTTTTATTATTCTACTATGTGTTGAGAGTATTTATATACATTTTTAGCTCAATATATTAAAAACTGACAAAGCTATGATTTTTTATTCAATGTGCAAATTTTAAAATCCTCACAATCGCCACCGTAAATATGCAAAATAAATACTTTTTTTCAAGGGTCACTAAAAAGCTGATTTTTTTCTGATTTTGTCATACCTTGAGTGTATCCCCCTAAATTTTTAGCCAAACATATTGAAAATTGACAAAGTTACGTTTTTCTTTGCAAAAAAGCTGATTTTCGATATAACTGTTTTTTTCGCGAATTTTTTTTTAGGTATGTTAAGGACATTTAGGGCACTTCTAATGCATGAGAACTACTAAAAAAGATCTCAATCTATACCTACAAATTTTTTCAAATGAAAATCTTCAGTGGCGGCGATTCTATAGACGTTCAAAGGTGGTTGGGGTCAATTTGACACCAATTGTTCTCGATGATCGAAAAAATAGTTGTGTTCTCGGAGGGTTAAACATCTTCTCGCGCTTGGGGCAAAAATAACTATTGCTTAAGTGGTTGCCAGGGCAAAGAACGCAATAAATTTAACATTTTACTGGCATGTGGCCAATAGAAGTCTCGTGAACGTAGACTCGGTGGTTCCTGCACTGCGTTGATTGGTGTATTTTTTGCGCTGATAGCTCCATTTTACCTTTACTTGATCGATAGCGTTGATCTTTGCTAGCTCTGAAAGCTTTACGGACCCGTGAGGGAACTAGAGAGCAAGAAAAGTGTTTCGTATTTGTGTCGATGTGACTCGTTAGGAAACGTATTTTTTTTAATTCAGTGCTCATGCGCATATGTTCGTTGAACAATAGTTTTTTTTCAGTTCCAAGCATTCTGTATTATAGAACTGGCTCAAAATGAATGGCCTCTCACTCGCACAAAATAGTAGTACTAAAATTGAACAACGATCCAGACTAAGTATGATGATCAATGGAACTTTTACTCTTTCTTGGTTTAGCTGGGGTAACTTTCCCAGCATTATTTGAATCATCGTCGATTACTGACATGCCAACAATAAGAAGATATTAGTTGGTCTTCGTAGCAGCCATAAGTGAAAGCTCGTTCTTTCTTGGGAACTTTAATCTGTCTCGAAAAAGCAGGTCCCCGCGTTTACCGTTTCGAATCCTTTAGTTCGGTAATTGCCAAACTAATGAAGAAAATGTATTCCACAAAAAAAAACAAGAAATGAACAATCAACGATGGATAATACGAAATCGAGCTTCGACACTATGAACTTCACTAGCGTGATAATGGATCCGACCACAGCTGATGATCAGCGGGGATTCCGAATGATAAATAGTATAATAAATGACTCACCTGAAAGAATAATAGCATCCCGACTGCAATTACAACACCTATTGACAATCCCAAACTAAATATACACAAAATCAGGCTCCAGAGAGTAAAGTGTACCGTGGCGAGATGTGCTTGTCCATGGTATAGATACCATTGTCGATGAATTCCTCTATAGAATGAAGCGACCAGTATGATAGATGCCTGAATTGATCCGATCACAGCAAAAGCTAGAAAGCTTGTGAAATATGCATGATTCGCCCAGCCAACACAATTGTTTATCCAAGGACAATGGTGGTCCATTTTTTTAACGCAACGATTACCTGTATGGGTAGAAATTAATTTATTTGTATATCCTTGTAGTAACAGCAATAAATATATTCAGAGCTTGTGAATGAAGCTCTCTCATTCATAACAAACTTACATTTTCTACAATGATGTACTCGCGGTGCTTTATATCCTTCGCAAACATTACAATACTGTAGGAATTTCGTATCGTTTTCGTCCTGCAACCAACAACAAAGAAAATTGATTAGCTTGTGGATAAAATGAGTTCCGGCAAACATAGACTGGCAGTTGTTTGTGGTCAACACCTTGAGGCACTCAATCAGAGTAGTGCAAACCTGTCTACACACAGCCAGGTGTAGAAAGATGTCTTACACCCAGCTAGCTTCTATCGGGGGGGACGTAAAAGTGATTTTATCGACAAGCCTACAGCGAATTAGTTCCTTGAATTATATCCGGAAATCTAATTTGCATGCTAAATTAACTGCTTGCATGTCGATGCCGGACACCAGGATGAAACGAAACCAACAAAAGCTAGCAATCAGGACGTACTGGTCATAACGTTGACTTACGGTCAAGACGATTATGACCGCGCAAATGTCTACAAGCGCTAGTACGTGCTAGTGCTGAAGGAAGTGCTGTTGGTCGGGATTAGTTCGTTGATTTGCATATTCATTATTGATTGTTTTCGTAGAATATATATACGTCTTCGTAGGTGTATGAACTATGGGTTTTTAACATATGTGCATGTGCACAGTCAATGGATTTATGATCTAGTGAATAGATTTATGGCATACTTTGGTGGAAAATGGTAATGGATTGACCTACAGAGCTGGATTGACATTTTCATTAAGATCGATATCAAAGTATATTTTATTGCAACATAGACTCGGGGCCTATGTTTATATATGTGAATTTTTTTAAATGCACGTGTAATATTTTATAACTTGACATTTAACTATGCTTTAGACAGACCAATAATTATTTCTTACCCTCGAAATGCCCAAATAGCTAAATCCAAATAACTTTTAAATTTAGTGACTACCTTATCCCTCGTCAGTAAAAATATCCTCAGAACACATTCAGTTTTCACTACAGAACAAATTAATTGCACGATAGCGGACACCCAGCTATAATAACGAGTCACAAAACAATTTCCGTCTGTGGTCTTACAACACCAAAAGAAAATTACGAAAGTGAAATATTCACATTAGAGCTCAACGATTAGTACTTTCTGCTTGATGCGCGGTAAACAGGCATAGGTCACAGCTATGCAACCGTCAATTTAGAAAACGGAAATGACCTACAAATCATAGGTCTTTTGACCATTGGAATAATAGTTTCCTGTTGAACCTCTGTTTAGGAAAGAAAGTGGCAGTTTTTTTGATTGATACGAACAGGTGATTACAATGTAGTTAAGATTATATCAAAAAAATTGTAAAACCGTCCAATTTCCTTTTGATGGAGGAAGCAGTCATACATTCATATATTTTCTGATATTTTTCTGGTTTTCCTTATGCAAATTGTTATATTCACTGGACATTATACATTGGGATGTCGCGTGAGCACGCAACGTTCCGGCATACACGCATAATCATTGAATGCGAAGGCATGCACGCTTAAATAATAAGGTGCCGCTTACTAGCTATTGTCAATATATTCTTAGAAATGTATATGCTGGTTGTGATATTTGTTCGTGTCCATATGCCATAGAGATATATGTCCTTTGAATGCTCTCTGCAATGGAAGATAATGGGTTAACACACGAATATGTTTTAATTGCATATTCGTGTTGTCTTCTACTAAAGGGATTGAAAGTTGCGGTGAATTCGTGTATATTGTGAATTCTAGTGTACAATAAATACTCACACGGACAATTTTTTCTGTTGACAGTGAAATATTTGCATGATATCATGAAATTCATCGTTTGTGGAGAAATAGCAATTACATTTCTAAGAAACCTGCAAGTGTAATAATCACAACTAAAAATGGGAAAATAAAGAATTAGGGAATGAAACGTGAAAATGAAATAATTGTGTTTTTTTGAGATGGCTGGATATGACTTGGAAAGAGCTTGGAATGAGATTCAGCTTATTAACATAGATTTGACATGAAATGGTCGTAGAATTTTTTTCCGTTTGTTAAAATAATAAAATTTATTTCAGAGACGCATAGACTGGCAGTAACAATTTAATTTCACGGGATACAATATGCCAGTTTTATGTTAAATGCGCAAAAATATTTTATCCATGTGTTTACAAATTTTACGAGGCAACACTCAGAATAACTGAATCAATTAAGGATCTAGGTGTTAGATCTGATAATTTTTACGGACCATAGTAGCTAATTTGCAAATAAATCACAAAGTAATTTGAAGTAACATTAATCAAGTAGTTAAATTGTCAAATCAATTTTTCCTTTAGAAGCTAGATATATTACAATATCAACTGAAGAAGAGGGTAGATTACCCTCGAAATATCGATATCTGTCAAGAAATTAAAATGTATCTAGCTACTACTATGGAGAGCTACCACGCACACAACACTCACCCCGCTATTTGTAGCTTCATAAGCAACATACTTAAGCACAGGCTCATATCAGCGGAGTGGTCGGGTGCGCAAATCACAAGAAAGGTCCACAGAGGCACTCCTCAGGGAGGGGTTCTATCCCCTCTCTTGTGGAACCTTGTAACAAACTCAATTCAGAAAAAGTTGGAAAGCAAGGGACTCACGGTTGTAGCCTACGCTGACGACATTGCTATTTTAGTCTCGGGTAGATTTCCACATACCCTTGGTCAGCTCATCGAGTACTCTCTAGGGCTGGTTGAGGAGTGGGCGAATACCGTGGGTCTTGGCATTAACCCCAATAAGACGGATATTGTGCTCTTCATTAGGAAGGACAAAACTCCTGATTCAGACCAAATCATGCTGGGCGGCTCCAGGTTAGGTCTCAAGTTACAAACTAAGTACTTGGGTCTTATTCTGGACAGCAAGCTCACATGGAAGGCGAATTTAGAGGAAAGAGTTAAGCGGGCAAGCAACGCGATTTATGTCAGCAAGAGAGTGCTGGGTAAAACGTGGGGTCTAAGCCCTGTTCTAACGCACTGGATCTACTTGGCGATAGCTAGACCGATCTTTGTTTACGGATGCTTGGTCTGGTGGCCAGTAGTGAATAAAACCATCTTTGCTAGCATAGTGAATACAGTTCAGCGGTTGGAGGCCCTCTGCACTACAGGTGCCTTAGCCTCGACTTCTTCGTCTGCTCTGAACGTCCTGCTTCATCTCCCCCCGCGTGATCTCTTTATTAGATGCATTGCCGCAAAAGCTGCTGTTAGGCTTAGGGAATCAGGACACTTCGAGTCAGGATCCTTCGGCCACAGCAGTATTGAACGGGGATACGCAGGAAGCACTGGGAACTACCTGGTTCCCACTCTGTGCTTTGAGCGGGGATATCGAGCAACTGCGGGAGATGGGCAGGAATGGAATCATCAAATGTGCCTTGCAGCTCTTAGCATCTACAGTGACGGCTCGAAAACAGCTGCAGGAGTAGGTGCTGCAGCATATTCTGCAGATGCAGCTATGAAAGCAGCTTTTAGGCTTCCGAATCACAGTAGTATTTTCCAGGCGGAGGTTTTTGCGATACATAAAGCCGCAGATCTGACATATGCCAAAGATACTACTAGTGAAGTATTACATATCTTTACGGACAGTCAAGCAGCGGTAAAAGCACTGATGTCTCACACATACATATCGAAGTATGTATTCGATTGCATTCAGGCCCTGAACAGACTGGGTAGCAGTAGAAGAGTCAGAATCTTCTGGGTTCCCGGTCACAAGGGCATTGATGAAAATGAGAAGGTGGATGCGTTCGCCAAGTAAGGGGGTTATTCTTCCCCTTTCTGGATCGGTAGACATCTTTACTCCTATACAAACGGTTAAGTACTCAATCGACTCCAAAATGATGCAGGTTTTGTGTCACTGCCCGGCACTGGGGAAAACCAGACTGCGATACTTCGGTGAGCCCTGGCTGGTGGATCTCTCGCACGTGGTAGAGCAAAAGCTGAAGGACATCCTTCAGTTCGTGAAAAAAGTCCGGGGCCTTTGATGGCCGCTTAGACTGAACTTTCTTTCTCGAGGTCCATTTATCTGGTATCACTATCGACCAGTAGGTCTATGTGTGGCCATGTGCCAGCCAGTACAACCTAACCTAACTTAGCTACTAAATAGAAAATCGGTCTTTAAATTAAAACATTTGATTTTCTAGCATCAAATGCTAGAAGAAATTCTACCAGATTAAATCAATCTTTTACGCATTTACTCATAAATTTATATTCATAAATTTATTCTTTTTGTAGCAATTAAATTTTTGTTTTAAATCATTTTTTTAAATCATGAACTTAATAGTACTTGCAAAAATTGTATTGGCATTTTGATATGTAATTTTTGGAGGTCTTCTTTCAGTATATAAATTAGCAGTTTAGCCTGTGCTTATTTTTGGTTGAATTTATTTCACTCTAGATCGAAAAAAAGCAGAGTAAGTCTTCTCAGAAATTAAATTTTACTTATAGAATGAAAAGAAGGAAGAGCAGTCTCAGATCATAATAAAAATAAAAATTAAACAAATAAGTAATGAAGCAGGGGGAGAGAAATTCTGATAAGAATATACTCGAAAAATGCAGACGAGTGTGGTTCTAGCCACTTAGATATGCTGCAAAAAAAACTACGAAAATTCGTCATCTGATAATATTAGAGAGGAAAGATATTAATGGATTACGGTAGCATCTACAATCGATAATTTTCTGCCATATAGCTAAGAATGAAAACATATAAATATTACTGTTGTTTCCAGATTAGGCGTTAATAATATTTAATAATATTCTTGACGCGTTTACAATGATGGAGTGAACTATCGCTAAATCTCAGAGTAGAGTTGATGATAGATTTTCAAAATTCAAAAATCATTTTAAATATCTGATCAGCCGGGGATACAATACCAGATTTAAATAGGTTTGAGATCAAAACAGTAAACTTTAATGGAGCTGTTCAAACGTTTATATTCCACTGTTTCGACCTCAATGCTCTTTGAACTCAGTATTGTATGCACAGCTTCTACAATGAAATACAAGTAGATTCGACTCCAGAGTTGAACTGCAGATTGATTAGAACCAGAAGAAGATTTGTGAAAGTTCATGAGAGCCAGAGAGTGCGCGAACTCACTTCACTCTAAGGCAACATTGGAAACGCGGCATCAAAGAGACTATTTTTTTTAGAATACTTACAAAACATATTTTGGGGTACATCACAATTAATTTCATCTATAGACATGGAAGCATTAGAAAAATTCTAAGTGGTTTCGGTGAACCTGAAATATTGTTGTAATATGGAAATGATTTTAGCCCTTTCCACTCGGTTGTCCTTTTTGAGGAGACATTGTCAATATAGCGTATCACTCGGATGTCGCCTATAAAAGGCCTTCGAAGTGCATTAGTGATTGCAGAGAATGAGCTTATTGATGAACTTTTGACATATGCATGTTTCCCTGAAATTTTCTATTGAAATGACGAAATGACACAGGAAAACAAATCACGACATGGAACGATTAGCAAGTTCTATGAAAAAATGTCAGTTGGTTTCACGTTAGAAGAAAATGCGAGAAGTGCGTTCACGTCGGCTCGACAGCTACTTTAGTTAAACAAAAGCGATAAAAATGTAGAAGAGCAATAATGATGATTCGGACGGAGGGTGGTATGCAAGTATGCTTTACATTGTACATTGAAATTTAGGGATATACGTCAGACGTTCTTCCAGCAACAATATATTATCACGTACATCACCAAACCATCGGACCACAAATACTGGTAGCACAAAAGAAATTATAGCCTATTTTACTTTCTATATTCAAACGAGTTAGTAGGCTATCCAATAAAAGAAACAAAAAGGCATAAGTTTTTAACAAGCAAAAAATAGACTTTTCGAATCTTGCATTGAAGGATATGATCATCTTTACAATGCACAGCAATTACACTAATACGGGAATGCAATCTACTCTCAGAACATTAAGCGGTAGTGATGTTATATCGTTCGGTAAGCCTGATGTGGTTTTAGATTATATACCAAATATGGTTATGGTTGATCGTGCGGAACTATACGCTTCGACGTATTGCATGAAAACGTTGTTAATCAGTTGTAAGTAGCATTTTAAAAAACTTATTTGCTTCGAAAGCTATATTCCCTAAGTCGTTGCTATACTTTCATCATTGAGCCTCGTACTCAAGGAGTCAATATCAAAAATATCTCTAGTGATGGATTACAGTAGGCGATCAACGCATTGTGATCACTTTTATATTTTCTAGGAAATATTAAAACTATTTGCTTTATGATACTGTTATAGTATAATGTGGTGTCAACTTCGCCGCAATGGATTCCGGGTAACTTCTGAAGGTAAAAGACATATTCCTTAATGACATGTCAGCAGATAGAAACCCTTATTTTCGAAGATGCACATCCCACCTAAGTTACTTTCTTCAAGTATCGCCTACTTAAATAATATATAAAATTTTTTTTAGAGTGGTTAAATTAGATGCTTACCATCTTAATGTCTAAGTTAAGAGTTTTTTTGAAACGTGTTAATACTGTACTGTGCAAAAGACATTAGTGACTTAAAAAAAGTTGCAATTTCAACACTATTAAAACAAAACATATATTCCTCATATATTCCTTGCCCGATAAAAGTGTGTTTCTTACGGAACAGTAGCGAAAATAGCAAAAAAAAATTAAAAATATAACTGTCTCTACGTTCGAATAAACGCAGTAACTGCTATGATAAACGGAAGACAACATCCCGTATGGGCAGAAAAATTATTAGTACCGCTCTGCAACATCATTTAGTGCAGCAATACGAGAAGAGGAATTCAATTGGTCTGCAGTTACAGTACGAAGAAGACTTTACGAAGCAAATATAAAATGTAGGCGTCCCGCTAAAAGACCACGAGTAACAGAAGCGATGAAGAAGGAAACGTTAATATGGGCGCAACTTCATAAGAACTATACGGAAAGTGATTGGGATAAGGTAAATTAAAAACTAAAATTTATTCATACTAACAGATTGCTTACTATTTAAATTTTTGGTATTTCGATATTTTTAAATGTACACAGGTTATCTTTAGCGACGAGTGTCGTTGACGGAATCAATACGATTTGTCAGAAGACAACCATAAGAAAAATGCCATCAAGCATGCGTTGTAACAAGGATGAAACATCCCCCCTCACTGGCGAGGGACCAGGACCATTGCATTTTGGGACCATTGCAAGGGAATCTTTGTTAAGATCAGTATAAAATCATTTTACGGGAGGAACTTATGCCGTGTATGGACTCCTTATCACTCGGAAGGTCGGAATACACGTTGATGCAAGATGGGGCACCTTGCCATACAGCGGCATCCATAACAAATTTCTTTGACGAGGAGTGAATCATAGTTTTACCTTGGCCAGGCAGTTCACCGGTATGAATCCCTTAGAAAATTGTTGTGCACATCTGAAAACCTTAGTGTATAAACGGCAAAATACTAATATTCACATATTAAAAAAAAACATTAAAGATTTATGGGATAATAACATCGATTTTAAGAATTTAGTGATAAAAAATATAACAAATAGAATTAAAGAGCTTCTGAAACCAAAGGGAGGCGTTACTAAATATTAGAATAGAATGAATATTTCACTAAATTTTCTGAAGTATAAGAATAAATTCTCTAGTTTCAATTTTAAAAACAAGTTGTTTCTTCATTTTTGTGTTCCCGAAATAAATAAAGTCGAAATCGTGAAAATTTTCAAAATGATCGTAATTCGTTGATCACCAACTGTACTTATCCTGTCGCCTCCCTAGAAGAACTTATTAAAAACAGTGGTCGAAATACAAAAATTTGTGACAATGAGCAAATCGTCAGTTTGATCATCAAATAAAGTCCGTCAATGAAATCATAAACGAAACCACTACGTAGAATACATGCTTGATCAGATCACATTTGACAACTTTCGGAATCATGTTTTGCAGCCGGATTTGTTAAGCACATGAGGGTGAGGCACATTTGATGCGGATGTCTATTAGATATGGGAGGATTCACCCTGTGTACAAGTCACTAGTCTTGAATATCAACTATCTCAGCGAAATCTTCCCTGAAATGATTGGTAAATTTCGCAGTGAGCTGCTTTCACAACGGCGACTAAGCCCCGACATGTTTAGGGAAATTAATCTGCTTTCTGGAAAATATAAATGCCAGTAAAGACTGGTAACGAATGACAATGTTTCGCAACTCTGATCGTCAAACAGTATTGCTTGCATCGACATTTCAATCTCAGTTTCCAAATAATAAGAGAGGAAGTCAATCGCTTCCTCATGAGACACCACGAACCACTGGCGACATTTATTGGGTACTGGAATATGAGAAGTAAGTATGAAAGTCCTTCGGATAATCCACGAAATGCAGCTGACCAATTCTACTTTGTTAGTAGTGAATACTTGGTGCAACTGCTGCGTACTATAAAAAGCAGAAAATCTTCTAATCATTACAGAATATATTATTTCAACTTTAAAAATTTATCATTCTCTATCCTCAGAATTTTCTATATTATATTCACCACCGCCCTGAGTAAAGATTGCTTTCCGGACTTTCCGGACAAAGTGGCCAAGATTGCTTTCATTCATAAGGACAAAAGTAAAGAGGCTAACAATTTCTGTTCAATTTCTAGGCTTCTTAATTTGGACAAGACATTTGAGAGAGTTTGGATAGAAATGATAAAAAGCCAAAACTAAACTACGAAGATAATTTGGGAATAACATTTGGGCTTTAAGCGCGAGGTCGCAGCAAGTCATTTTGTATTTCCACGATCAACTTGTGTCTCCCTTGAATAAGCAAAATATTCCAACATTAGTGGGTGCTTTAAATATCGTGAAGGCTTTCGATTGCATGAAGGTCTTCTGTCTACATTGATCAGGTTCAGATCCACGGAAGAGGTGATAAGAGCTTTCTGGCCTACAGGTAATTCTATGTCACCACTAATGAATCAGATTTTCTTAAAGAACCTGTGACACAAGAAGTTCTGTCACTGAACGATTTTTTTTTATAACGTATTTACGTTCAAAGCAGCGAATAGCCTGGAATACTACCTGGCAAACCTAAGTCTTCATTTTGGCCAATGGGGAACCAAATAGCAGTAATATAAAAGACTTTGTATTTCGCAATCGTTCCATAAGAAATCCCAAAATATTCCGCAAAAAGATGGGCATGACCACCAAATCTAAGTCCACTTGTCCATTCGATCTATCCTAACTTATGCAACCCCATTTTAGATTACTTGATCCAAAACTGTCAAGATAGAGTGGAGGTATTCGAAAGAACCCTGCGTCTTTGGTAGGTTTCGCAGCTTGGCAATAATGACGATGCCGAAGAAGCTACTATTTTATCGCGATTCGGAGCTGAAGAGGGTTAAAGGACCGAGTTGTGGAATTTACGATAAGGTTTCGCCAGTTCTACAGATGGCTCCCAAGCGCCGTTTATGCGCCCCGATAGAATAGCGTGGAAAACGTAGCTTATAGATGCGTTGTTCAATTATGTATGCCTCGAACGAAAAGGAGGGGCCAGATTTAAGCTCTAAGATAAGATACAGGTATAATTAGGTTAAGTTCTGTGCAATTAGGTATAAGTTAGATCTATATTCTCGAATGGTCTCTGACAGAGTTGTGGCCGGAGAATTACAAAATGGTTGTTTTGAGCGTACGAGCAGTATGAGAATCAATGCGCCGTAAAGACGCAATTGTATAAAAATGAGAATTAGTTTAAAACAGTGGTAAAAAAGTTTTAGAGTAATAATTAATCGTATAAAAGTTGGCTGATGCCTGCAAGTCAGGAAGCCAAAACTATTTTCAGCAAGAAGCAGAAAACCCCGGAGGGGAATAGAATTTAAATCGAGACGCTAAAAATTAATTGCTTGGATCTCTGTAAAATATGAATTACAAACCTACTTTAGAAAATAATCCTACCGTAACATCATGTACGCGATGCAACTGAAGAATGAATGGAATTTCGATATCCGATATGTTATAACCTGAAGAGAATCCGTTAAAAAGGTAGAGCTAAGCTCAGACGGCTTGTTCAAGTTGCTTCATAATGATTAACAGAATTTTTTTCGGATTTTCGGGATTTATTGCAATACCATTTTACCTATAAAATATTTTACATAGTTGTAGTTTATCCCTTGGTATAGGTTCTATTTATTTCTAAGGTAATACTTTTGCTGGGGAATTCGAAGAATTTTTTGTTTTTATAATTATGTAAAAATAAAAATTATTTACACATAAATATGAAAAATAAGTTTGAATTTTTAGCTTTCATAGAAAGGTCAATTTTAAATTCGCATCAGAACATAAAGTCAATAAAATGGTAGTAGCAAAAATAACGTTTTAAGGTATTAATTGTTTCGGTTACCAGATCTTACAGCTTATTTATCTAAATAGTCGAACTAACTCATAACACCTGGTAAACTTCTCTTGAATTGAACTTAAACTTTCCTAGACCTTACGTGAACATCTCAACTGTTAACCAACACATTTTGCCGTAGTCTAGAAACTTTTCATCAGATTCACACCTTCTTCTTTGACAAAGCTATTATCATTTTTAGCACAATTCAGTTACCTTTGGTTTCCAGCCCGGTTCCAAGAAGCCAGCTCCTGTGAATGTCGCCATTAGGAAGTTGAATACCGTCAGCGAGGATAAAAGCAGAAACACTATCTTATTCAAAATCGCCCAAATCGTATTCGGTGGCCACCACATATTACACATGTACAAGGTCATTAACGTGACACATTTGATTATACCTGTAATTGAACGGGAAACAAAGACTTCAGACTCCTGTTGTGAATCAGGATAAATTCAAACAAAATCAGTTCTAATGCTACGATTACAATAATCGCGGTAATAAGGCTCGACTACGCTGTCGAGTGTTTACGTGATAACTATGCGTTGGCGAGCCTACAATATAACATTGTTGGAACTTATTATCCAGTGGGTGCGTTTGAGACAAACTACCCTTGCAACTTCCGTCGACGTGTCCATAATACCGCCTAGTCACGGAGCTGTTGACATTCTCGTCAGGAGACTTAGTGGGACGCTAATGAACATCGGCAATCGCAAAGGTGCCCCTAAGCGGTTTCATTGAACGAAACATTTCATTTACTCCACTGCCTACGTTTCGCAACGAATTTCGATCCTTATCGTGACACGCAATCAATCGAAATCGACTTAATCACTAGCCTAGCCTATATTCGCGCCTTGAATCAACAGACCGCGCCATAGTATAGTATCCTCCAAATGCTATGCCTGATTACATTTTACTTAATTCTCGGACTTTTGTTATTATTGCGATAGTGTCGAAAAAATTCTGTCGCAAAGTTCGAATCGATTCACGACACTCGATATTAATTAGTTCGCTATTTTTATATCTCGTATCAACGGTCAAAAATAGATAAAATCCAGAAATGTTGATAGGGAATATATACCCATAGATGTGGGATGGTCATGGTGACACTTACTCAAAGCGATGATTGGTCCCCAGTGCAAGAGGCGGCGAAGGCCTGACAGAGACGCTGCCATCATTTGGAACGTATTAAGGAAAGTTCATTTAGAAGGGATTTTGTGTGGGAAACAACACTTAGAAACTGATTCGAGAAGTCCTTCGGAGGACTCAACTCAAAATACCGATACTCAAACAAAGCTGCTCGACCGAACCGTTTGACATTTACAGCACGACTGCACGACTAGTGCTCGTTATCATACGAAGCCAGTTGCCGGACATTTCTTTCGCAGACGATGTAACAGTACATGTGCATCTGAAAGTCCAATAAACTTTCAGTAAATTGTATAAAGAGTTACACTTTTATGGAATTTGCTTATAAAGCTGGTTGAAAGTCGAGTTCACGAAATTTCCAAGTGCAAATTCGGTTTCAATTGCATCGTCTTCGCTTTTCACTCCGAAAAACATGTTTGGAATTTTTGTCCTTTCGGCTTCCGAACGTAATACGTAAACTTTCGAGCTGAAGTGTACTTGACTCAGATGACACTAGGATCGATGCTAATGTGTTTCACACAGCCCTCAGTCTATTTGACAGATTTGGACAGCTGATCGATGCAGGGTTTGTTGGTTTCCGGCACTGAGTAGTATTTCTAAATTTGATGAGTTTTCTAAGTCGTTCCTGTATTAGTAGTCTATAAATATGTGATTTATAAACATAGAAATATTGAGCTCAGAAGGATTTAAACAACTGTTCGTTGATAACCTCGAAAACAAATCTCTAAATCTGCTGCATTTCTGCTTGGCCATGATAGTCCTACGTCGATTGATTCATCCTGCTTTCCGGGCGACTTTGACCATAAGCCGAGGACAAGTGTGTCAATTTCGAACTTCGGCAGCAGTCTCCTTGGACAGTTCATCATCTGAGAAAAATGATGCTGACGATAGGAACAAAAGCAAAAACAATAAACCAGGCAATCAAGATCTGCCGGCGATTTTTAGCGGTTTCGAGAGTATAGCGGACAAAAACAAAGATACCTTCTTGGATATGGTTAACATTTTCGAATCACGGAGTGTCCATCGTCGAAATCACGTCGAGTTCATCTATGCAGCTCTGCGCAATATGGAAGAGTTCGATGTTCATCGAGACATCGAAGTTTACAAGGCTTTAATCAATGTAATGCCCAAAGGAAAGTTCATACCTACCAACATAATACAAGCAGAATTCATGCACTATCCTAAACAGCAGCAATGCATTATTGACCTTCTCGAGCAAATGGAAGACTGTGCTGTTATTCCTGACTACGAAATGGAGGATATGCTTCTGAACATATTCGGTCGGCGAGGGCATCCTGTTCGTAAATACTGGCGAATGATGTATTGGATGCCAAAATTCAAGAATTTATCTCCGTGGCCCTTGCCGAACCCCGTACCCAATGAGGCCCTGGAATTGGCCCGGATGGCGGTAGAGAGAATGTGTACGGTCGATGTACAATCGAATGTTGTAATTTTTAATACGGATGATGTGGAGGAGTCTATCGATAAGACGTGGATTGTAAGCGGAATGAGCCCCGAACAGGAAGAACTCGTCAGAAAACATGACAAGAAGAGACCGATGTATATCGAGGGACCATATTTGATCTGGTTACGAAATAGATCTGTGAATTATTTTACATTGCGAGCTGACATGGACCCGAATATGAAATTTGCCGACGACGAAGAGAAAGATACAGATGGTGAGATGTTTAAAAGACTAATGGTTTCTATGTTTTAAATAACTATTTCGAGGCAACAATAGCATTTTACTTTCTATATTTTCCAAAACGAAAGGTGATAATTAATATATTGATTTAATTTTTCAGACGTATCTGACATTAAAGTGCCATTATTCGGACAACCAGAAAAAGAGAGTTGTCTAGCACCAGTTCGATCTGTACATCAGCAAGATGACGGCACGATATTCGCTATATGTGCAACTGGGACATCTTCCAAAGACTCACTGCTTTCGTGGATACGAACTCTCGAACGCAAGGGTAACACAGACCTAGGAAGTATACCCATCCTATTCAAATTCAAAACGCGATTCGGTTCTGAACTCGCAGTAGTAACAGATACCACAGACGTAAGATGATAAGTTATGCTCCATATAGATTTAATTATTAAAAATAAAGTTTGAAAACGAAATTAAACTCGTTGCTGTGTTTTAGTTAAAATTTATTTGAAATTTCATTGTAAATGTAGTTAAACTACATTAACATCGAAAACCTTACTCATCTACAAATATAGATACATATAACGAAAAAAAAGTTGAACACTCTTTTTATTTGTAAATATAATGAGAGTCGTTGATAAGTTAAAATTGGAAAAATATCTATTTCGCACACAAAATTGAAAAAAAATCAGCTTTCATTCCGATATTGAAACTGAAAATAATAAATAATTTTTACTTTGCAGAAATCAATTGTTAAAAAAAATCCATACATATTTTTACTTTTCTCAAACACTAACCGAATTTTCGTGTATATTTCCACGGTAAGAACGTCGTCACGCGTTTGAGCCTGCCCGTCAGAACTAAAACTACTAAATATTATTACATTTGAACAAAATCGGTAGTTCTCCTAACACTCAAATCACAGATATGTTGCTTGTTTCGAAAAAAAAATTTGAAAGAAAAAAACAATCAAAGTTATTCACCTACGTACTAGTTTTTTGTTTGAAACATATTCATTTTTCTTTCATTTAACTATGTACTTTTAAAAATTCCTTAAATTAAATTGTTTTCTTAGATTTTATTAAAAATCTTTGTCGTCGTCGTTTACGTCGTGTTGATTTAGGCGGATTTCACATTAAGTGGAAATACTTGTGTAACTTGACCGATTCCTTTAGTTTCACCTTCGCGGAATAACACTCGCATACCGGGTCGCACATATTCCGGATGACAGACGAATTGAAACATTACCGATGCACTATCGTTTGTGCCAATTTTATCACCACCCATTATACCACGAATTATTGCTGTCTGTCGGATACTGCCGATATGAATTGTCGTTTGGAAGCCGACATAGATGGCAGTTGCATGAAAGAGGACTGCTACTTTGGCCTGGAATTTTTAAATAATTGTATCAGAATATTGATTGTAAATGAACTAGTTGTGGAAATGTGTTTCCCCTGGATGGTTTTAATATAAGTATCTATGAAATGGATATATGTATAAGAAATTAGTGACATTATTTTAAGGGTCAACCCAATTTTATTGGGAGATCAAGAACAGGGCAAACGATCGCTTGCATCGAAGAGTTATCACGCGCACAGCTCAAGGTGGTGTCCTCTCTCTCCTGCTGTGGAATATTACGGTAAATACTCTTCTGAGGAAGCGGGACCATGCAGGTTGCTTATGCGGACAAAATAGCCATATCGATGTTGAGAAAGCCTTTTCCTGATTTATCTACACTTTTGGAGAAGATAAATCACTCTCCAGACACTCTTTCACGTTGGAGTCGGCTAGAATGCGAATCCCAGTAAAACGGAGATAGTACTATTTAAAAGAAAATACAAAGTTCCTTGATTTGACTTGCCGAAATTTAACTGTCTCCATTGAAGTCAACCAGAGTGTCAAATATTGAGGTTTGATCCTTGACTTAAATTTTCATGGAACGTAAATGTACCACAGAGAGTGCGAAAGGCTTTCGGTGCACTTTACTGCTGCAATAGACCCATAGGAGTGACTTCGGGCTTACAACCTCTTATTGTTCCTTGGCTTTATACTGCTGTGGCTGAGTCTACACTACTTTACGGGGCAGCATTTTGGTGGCAGACTGCACTTAAGGCTCCCTACTAATTGGTGCTTGAAAAGGTGCGAAGGCTAGCCGCACTATTGGTGACAAAGGCTTGCATTCCTGATAGTGATGAATGGGATGATAGTGACGCTCTCGAAAGTTAGCTCATCCACGTATATACCGATGACATAAAACTGAACAATAAAGTTGGCAGTGGTATATACTCGGATAAGCTGAATCTAAGGCTGTCTCTTCGTTTCCTGGACCATTGTGTAGAATTTTAGGCGGAGGTTATTTCTATTTTTTAGGCTATGAAATGACTTCTATGCAATCAAATAATGGGAGAGCATATTGGTATCTCCACAGAAACTCAAACAGTTATAAATTCCCTACCTGTTTTTGTAGTGACCAGAATTGTTCTGAATGCGGTGCATCTCATCAGGAGATGCTCAATTCTTTTTTGAGTGTGCAATTAATTTGGTTACCTGGACATAGGGGTATTCGTGGCAGATGTGTTTCCGACGAGCTGGGAAGGTCGGACACCTTGCTGCCGGAAGTATCATGTCCCTTCTCTTTAGGAACAACGACATCTTCGGTCAAACTAGCCATTAGTCAAACTCCATGGATTCGTGTTTAACCAGGCAGCTGTTAAATGTATGCAGTGCTTTTCGATGTGTTGTGGTTGTCCTCACAGCCCACTGTCGTATTGAACGACATGCGCAACGGTTGGGCGTTGGGTACAATGATTTCGATCGGAGGAGCTGTAGCTCAGAGGATGAAAGGGAATCCATCCTTTATTTTATGTGGTAGTTCCCGGTGGCAAAGAGGAGAATGGGTTTACTCAGGGCTCCGTTCTTCTCAGGTCTGACTGATCTATCCTTCATCGAATTAAAAGGGATAGTGTAGTTTATTAATGAAATGGTTTAGTGCAGTTTATGAATGAAATGGTTTAGTGCAGTTTATGAATGAAATGGTTTAGTGCAGTTTATTAATGATATGGTTTAGTGCAATTTATTAATGCTTTTCTGAGTACGGTGGCTAAAGGAGAGTGTGTATGTGGTGTCACAACGGGCCTTTTGTACCTAAGTGATTTGCGGTTGCCACTGGACCTTCCTCCCTACTGCCATTTGCCTTCATCTTATTCATATTATTGCATATCGTATGGCTTGGAGATATGGGCCACTACGTTAAGATTTGGAAAGAATGGAACAATAATGATGAGCGTTTTGCGTAGGAGAGCCCTGCCAATTGAAAGCAACTACATAAAAGTATTAGGAAATATAGTGTCAGCCATAACGAGAGTAATCCCAATTAGCTTATTGGCGAGGAAACGCTAGGAGGTGTTCTTCAACATATCAGAAGTAGGAAGAGAACTAGTAATTGCTCAAGTACGCACGCTTGAGCTTTGAGGGGAGAAGTGAACTGCAAGCTGTATTGTGGCATGGACGATTAGGCTTATTATCATCTTAAAACCTTTACTTAGTTTTGATCACAGTGAAATAAATTTCTACCTGTGCCAGCTCCGGCTACACAGAACGGGGAAAATTAAGACGGAGTCTTGAAATACTGTGCTAAGGCAAGTGATGACGTTTTACATTGCTTTTTCCATAGCGTCCATTTCAGAATGAACACACCGGAGACAATCGTGGAGATTATGTTAAGTTCACGAGCAGTCCAAACGGCCTGAGTCCATTTGGCGTGCTTCCGTTTGGTTTAAGTCTAATTTAGCTCGTCACTCACGATAGAGCATCGATCCAGTCAGTACATTCCACATTCTGTCATTAATTTAGAAAAAAATAAGATAAACTTGAATAAAAAATTATTTTTAATCTATTAATGGATCCGAAGCATATGTAGGAGTTTTTTGCAATTGCAACTTGCATCTACATAAAGAAACGAAAACCAAAAAGGATGGCTTGCCAAACAGAAACAAATGAGTCACGTAAATTTGGTAAAAGAACACACACTTCTGATTGGCAAAATTATTTCAGAATGGATAATACGGCATATAACACGTTGCTACGGTTGGTCATCCCATTTATCAAACGAAAGGATACAAATATGAGGTAAACTATCACTTCTCACGAAAGATTGACCGCTACTTTGCGGTACTTAGCAAGCAGTTGCAGGCTTTGGGTCAAATAATATAATATACATTCATGTGACCTATATTATTTGATAGATTTCAAAATAAAATCATGGCCACCACTATCCATTATGCTGAATTTTTCGATTAAATAAAATAATCACAGAAACAGTCGATGAACTTGTCACAGGTCAGCGTTTGAAGCAAGACTGACACGTTGTTTGGACTGAGACTTCAACACACACGACTAGTTCATTTTATGGACTGTCCAAACTCGGCCTACTATTTCCCCACACACGGTCGAGCCAAAAAATGGCCTGATGGCTTGAGTCCATGGACTTTGGATTGATTGAAAATCCAATTTGGTACCTTGAGTATGCACATGAGTCCTTCCGAGTTCCCCCACACACGGTGAGATTTTGGCCTGGCCTCAGGCCATTTAGACTGCTCGTGAAAGTGTCCCTTTACGGTCAGATGACGCCTGGTCAGTTGTTTGAGTATATCTGGAGCTGATACTGTGATTGAAAAAAAGATGAAGGATGCTTCTAAAGGACTGACAGAACCAGAGTAAGTCGGAGGGACATTTGTAGGAACTAGCAGTAATGAGAAAGCATTATATTTCACATAATCTTGCATCATTTGCAGGAAACCTTTTTATGGATTTTCGAGACTCGTTCAATAATCAGGTAATAATTAAACACCAAGTTACGATGCGATAAAAGCATATAAAAGCATTTATCGCACACATATAAACGATCAAAATAAACTGATCGTTGTCACATTATCTGAATTTTTTGACTGCAACAGTTTTGATGAATATTTATTTCGTTCCTTTAATTTCCAAAAGAAATTACTACGAGACATTATGGCAAACAAGATGAGATTCGCAAGCTGCATTAAATTAATCGAAGCATGCCAGCGGAATTTTACAAGTAACACGACTAAACACTTCGATTCGCACTATGCATTCAAAGATGATAACAACAATCTTTGATAAAAGGGACAGAAATCACATCTGATAGAAGAGAGAAAGATCGCGTGTGATAAAAAAAGAACAAATGTGCAGAAAACTACCACTTACAGCTATAAAATCAGACTATCGTTTTCACGAATCAAATATTATTATCATTTATAGTTTCCGCAATAGTGTATGCGGATTGGGGGAGAGGCGCCCGACACCACTAAGCTCTCTGACCAGAAAGATCCATTGAAACCGGACATAAAACTAGGGATTTTTTTTAAAATTTTTGTGATTTGCATCATTGTGAATATTGTGAATAATTTTCAAAAAAAAAAAAATTATCTGATTCTACTTTAACTAGTAGCCCATTGATCAATAGGTTAACGTTTGCTAGTTTTGTGCGGTTATGTGAAAAGGCTAATTTTATCGTCCTGAACTTATTCGTGCAACAGAACGATGCACAGTTTTGTGGTTACCGCCTTTCTTTATTTTTCCACTGTGAAATTACTATTCAATAATTACTATGTATGAATAATAACAGTAATCAAAAATTACATGTTATAATTTATGGTTTTTCTTATTAGCTTCTTCTAAACAGCAACATGCATCTATGCGTTCCAGTTGCTTTTATCATACTAGAAATAAATTGTTATACTCAAAATATCTTGGTTTTATATTTCCTAATGATTACTAGCATGCACTTATGTGATATTAGAACTCGAAAGAGGCAGCTTTTAAATTCGGAGTTTCGCATATAAGGAACAGGACACTATGGGAATTACAGAAAAAAATCGAATCCCACAGTTATGGTAGGTTAACATAGTTATTTGGTTAGTTAATAGCGTTAATTGTGACGCGGGAACTAGGTTTTAACCTTTAGCACTTTTGCCTTGAAATTTAACTGGCCAACAGTGAGGCTCATCCCAATATAAAATAGTCCATAAATAAAATTGTCCAGTGAAGTCAATGCTAAAAAAAATCATAGTCGTAGAAACAACCTTCACGAATTCCAGGTCAACACGGTTCTCAATCAATTTTTAACTGCTTCTTCTGTAGCATAAGTAGGATCTCCATCAATTTTTCTAGAATCCATATAGCAAGGTGGATCCAAGAAAGGGGACATTTGAAATTATTTTTGCGTCAAGAACTGAAATCCTTGATTAAATGAGTGGGTAGAACATTTTAACGCCTCAAATTGGCGATTTAATACTATTTTATTTTTCAAGATCGTCAAAACTGTGCTATTTGGAACTTTGAATACTCTTACTATTTGAAAGTTTGACTCATCTGGTTCCAACCCTTTAATTATTGCACTTCGCTCTTTAATGCTTAACATTTTTTTTATTCGATGATATTTTACTTATTTTTATCGAAAAATAGGGATTTTCAATAATTTTTTTTTGCCGATTTAAGAAAGAAAATGTCAGATCCCTTGTTGCAGCCGATATTTTTGTAATCTTTTGTGATCTTCTTATCGGTATATTATCGATGCTATAAATGGCATTGTCACATCTAATACAAATTCGCTCTACAATACATGAAGCTAAGTTGGAACCTCGACAAATTGACGATGACGTTATAAACTATATTTTCTGTACTCTGTTTTGCGACACTAAAAAGTCAGCAGTATTCACAGAAATGTGAAACTTCAAGTGTACCAGCCAATAATTATACGTGGGTTAGATTACAATTGCGAAATGTGGACCCTCATACAAATAACTGAGAAAACGCTTTCAGAATGCGAAAATAATGTTCCTCGAAGAACCACTAAAGCGAAACAAAACAGATGGAGGGTCAGTTGCAAAGTAAGTTATACGAAATATTCGTTTGAGTGGAAGTTTTAAACAAGTGCGCTGAATTGAGACACTTGGAAAGAAGACATTTTTTAAGATCAAGATTAGAGATGTGCAGCATTTTATATAAATACATTGTAAAAACAAATAACAAGATTTCATGCACAATAAATGTGCATCTTAAGTGCACGACGATGCAAATGCACTAAGCCATGTATGAGTTTTTGGTAAAAGATTTTGAAATTGTGGAATTGTAAACTTAGTACTATAGCCTCAAATTTATTGAAATTCGATCTAGTTTGGAATAAGCTGCCTTCGAAGTATGTAAAGCTAGTACCAGTTAATTCTTCATGGCCTTTGATCATTTTTTTGCTGAATGCCCTATTAATAATTAATCATTATTATGACAATTTTTATTACGGAGCAATAACTGCCTTCAAAAAGGCATTTTGATTGTTAAAGCCGATGAAAAAAAATTAAGCTATTCATTAGGTAACCGAATAACAATCCATTAATCATCGTCGTTCTTAACAGTTCAAGCTTTACAACAGCACCAATCATCAAAAAAATATCAGGAGATATCCATGCTTAAATGATCGGATTGACAGTAGACCCAGCATATAATAGATAGTGTCCTGATTTCGTTGATCGAGTGGGTGATAGCGATTTATCGAGAGAGAAAAAAAATAATATTCAGTGATGAGGCTCATTTATTCATTGATTGCACAGAATTGTTAGCACATCCATTAGGCCGATAATCATGAATCTAGTTCAGTGTCAATATCTGCCAATTATATGGAAAAGTTACCAAAAACAAATCTATATTATAACGATTATAAAGCTTATCTAAAAAGCTATTTATAGTTCAAGTTTTCTTAAAAATATAACCTAATGAAAATATATTTACAGGCTGGACCGACTTTCGTTTCCACTTAAGTATAATACAAATGAACTGCAATTATTTTGCTACCCGTAAAGTAAATAAGTCGCACGACAATTCGTTGCGGATTGAAGTTGGTAAATACGGCATTCAAGAGCAATGTGTACGGCTGTGAATTGATTAGCCCCAAGAAACTTATGTACGTACATCTATTTACTATATGACTACTTGTTTATCATATTAATTTCACTTAATATGTGAATGTAGCTTTCAATTTTTTTCTGAAAGATACAGTTTTAATCTTTCTGAAACTATTTGAAATTCCGTTTACACATCGAAGCATTATCAATTACGAAACGATGAAACAGTAAAATAAATTTTGCAAGCTTCCTACTTCTTGAATATCTACAGTATAACCAGATCTAAACGTAACAAAACCATCAAATTATATACTCAACGAAAGCTTTTTATTCAACCGTAGTGAGAACGGGCGAAATGATTATTTTCCATGTTAATTTGATAATAGCCCCTGATTTTATTTTCTGCCATATGTCGGTTCTAAATGAGTATGTTGCAATAAGAGAATACTAAATCGATTGCTGTTATAACCATATAGTGCATAACACACATATTCGATATGAGTGTGTGGTATAAGCATGATTTTAGTTTCAATTCGAGTGCAACACTCCATGTACATATGGGTGTTCTGACTTAAGCAGAACTACTGGTTCACTGGATAAAACATCTCTACAAGAGAGGTGTGGTCAGCATTGCAGCTGGCTCGAAGGTTCGAACCTCGCTATGAAGTTCGATGAGTAGTGTTTTTAAATTTTTGTTTGTAGATTTAAAAAAAAAAAAAAAATTAAATGATAATTTACATGATAAAGCATATTATGAATAAAAATGAAAAACAATATGCCAATGAGAGCAAGCAATATATGATTAAATGTATAATACAAATTTATTTTAAAAGAGGAACACATCTAATGAAAATAATTTAACGTGATACTAAGAGAACAAAAGGGCGGTAATTAGATTTACCAACAGAAAATTGACAAAAAGATACTTTGTTTATTTTTTACAGAAGTAATGAATTGTGAAATATAAAGCCATTATTTTGCACCATTTTAGTAAACATCGGAGTAAAATTATTTGTCAAAAAACTAACAATATAAAAATTTTCAAGACATAATAATTTACCTGAAAAAAGTATGTCCCATATGGAGCTGATTCATCTTCATTAGTACTATCCGAAAGCAAAACCATACCAGTCCGAAGCGGAGGCAATTTATTTTTATTTGCAAAAGCCAACGATGCGCTCTGGCCAGCTCGCACTACTCGACACGATGCTCGATTCCGGTGAATCGATCGTACAACAACCGGAACAAAAGATCCATCTCGAAGTGGACCTAATTGCATTCGTGTCTTCTCCGTTAAAATTCCCTTGACCAGTAAACCACCCGTTACATTCCCCACGCCGGCAACTCGAAATATTTCATCCACTTGAAATTCACATGGCTCCTGTTCGAGACGTTCTTTCTCAGCATTATTTATACCCGGCGATAGTACGTATAGGAAATCGGTTAGCAAATTCAAAGCTCGACCTGTGACATTCGAGACACAGAAAATCGGTACTATTTTTTCCGATGAGAAATTCGAGCCAGCAGTAAGTACATCATCTTCCGATTCAACAATGAATGGAACTTTTCGACAGCCAACAGATGTTAACACGTTTTTGATAGCTTGCAGTATATCATCAGGATTTTGTAAGTCGACCTTTGTTACAACTATAAAAAATGGCATCTCCAAAGCACGGACTAGAGACAGATGTTCCTTCGCCATGACTCCGAACCCTGATACAGATGATAGAACGAGCATAGCATAATGTGGCGAGTATCCCGAGAGAGCTTGTACCGTCGTTTTTAAATAACGCCGATGCCCGGCCAGGTCCATGAAAGTAACCAGTTTTATGGATTTGTCACTTATTTCTTCAGAGGTCATCATCTCACTGTATTTGTAATTGATTACATTTCCATCGGAATCGAATCCTAGTGTTTCGTGTGATATGCAAGACGTTCGCCCCGAATGAATCTCATGCATGTGGCGAAACATGTTCAGTCGAGCTCGCCCCCGACCGTTATCATATTCACCTTGTGTCAGAACACCAAGCAAGGTTGATTTTCCAGCATCAGCTCCACCCAAAACTGCTAGCCTCACTTCGATATTGTGCTGATCGTCCGGTATCCTTCGAACTAGGACTTCGACACAAGACCGACGATTCCCCAGGGATTTTCGTCGCAGGACAGTAGTAGAAGCACCGATTTTCTGTGCCATTTGTTGTAGGGTTTTCAGAGAAGCATTCATGTCATTGTCGCACAAGCCATGCAGATGGCCTGAATCAGCGACTCCGATTTCATAGATAGCTTCTCCGTGACCTTCTCTCAAACGCCATTTCATCTGCGTCACTAAATGTTCGAATCGTTGCTTGGATGGACTGATCAGTTTCAGTTTATATTCGATATTGCCTTGTTGAGGTTCAGGCGGAAGACTTCCTTTCTCGAAATCAATTTCGATTTTACCATTACTCGAATCACTGTCGCTAATACTGACACTGTTGTTGTTCGTATCGTCATCGTCGCTGACAAACGATTCGTCTTGCAGTGCTGGATCGAAGAAACTGAAGAATGACATGATCTGAAAGGAAAAAGGGAAGGTTGGTCATTAGGGTAACGTTTTGTAGTGGAATGTTTTGGGTGCTAGCAAAATTGTTTATATTATTGTATATATATGTTTCTAATAATTATGTATGCAATTTTATCAATAATTTATATTAGATAATCTATGCAAAAGATTTGAGTTGATCATATTTGTATTCTTAAAAATAAATATGCAAACTATGCTCGCTGTTAAGTGTATTTTCAGCAACTAGGAATAAGCGTTTGTTGCCAATAGATTATTTTCAAATATATTATGATGGCCAATAGTATGGAGTAACCAAAGTGTTTAATTTGAAGATCATGGAAGGCGAGTGCCGGTAAGAGAGAAGGAAATAATTGTATTTTTTAAAATTGTTTAAATAGCCGCATTAATTTTGGTAGAGGACGAAGATTAAGGTAGTTACAACAAACATTTTTGTAGATCTGTTGTAGCGATCTGATTCACGAATAGAAACTTGGGAATATAAGTTGGCAATGAAGCTTGAAAAGGAGTCATTAATCAAGGAACAGCCTGTGCTATTAATGAGATGGAGTTCATAAAAATATTAGACGTTCATCATACGTAACGCAAGGAATGTTGAACTTAAAGAACAAACAACGTGTGAATCTACGGTGGACGGATTCTAAGGCAGTTACACTGTACCCTAAATGAAGACCCCATACTTGACAACAGTTGTAGCTATTTAAGAAATAAGAGGGATGCTTGGAGGCATCTCAAATGAACCGAAGTCCAGAAGAGGGCTTGACAAGCATGAAAAGCTGATGGCGCAAAAAAAAAAAACAAAATGCCCCGAGAGCAGGGTACCCTAGAAATGGCCGAGAAGGCCCGTTGTCCGCATAAGCAGAGTGCGACCCCGACGGATGCTAGTTTCCCGCTTTGCTAGCTAGCAATGTGCTTCGTCACGTCTCGGCTGGGTCTGGTTTAGAGTCCATGCCTGAGGGCTGCATCTGGTCTTTTAAGGACAAAAGCCCCTTTCCTTTTGTTTTATTGCGACTAGTATATGTTCATTTCACAGATGAAAGATACGTAGCGTCCCCTTTTGTTTTTCTGGGAGCAAGTCCACCCCATTTTTTCAATGACCCACTCCAGCCGCGTAGAGCTACCAAAGCGGCAAACTAGCAATCGTCACGGCCATTTCTAGCATACTCTGCTCCCTGTGAATTTCTTTTTTTTATCTGCCCTTGTTGATGGTTCGCCATCATATTTTCTTGCTTGTCAAGCTCTCTTCTGGACTTCGGTTCAGTTGAGGAGCCTCTCCAAGCATCCTCCCACTTTTTGAAATTGCTACAATATTCACGAACATTACGAAAGAACGGTAGGAATATATGCACAGGGATTCAAATATTCGCAAACGCTTTAGAAGACTTAAGTATAAAAGCAGACAGTCGTGATGACGAGGCGATGATATGCATGATTTGCTGATTAAATTGACGTTTGGAGTCTAAGCCAACATTGAGATTTTTAATGTTATCGACCGCATCCAGCACGGAGTAAGAAAGAAAAGAAAAAAAATATTAAAGGAATTTTCTTAAGAGTGTAAGACTTTATGGCATTTCGAGGTATTCAGAATGAGGGAGTTGGCAGAGCACTAGCTGTTCGAAGTGTAAAACACATTTTGAAGATGTGCGCAATCTTCATGAAAATAAATCACTCTAAACATTTTATAATCATCCGCATATAAAAAGAAAAATGAGTTTATCGATGAAGGAAGATAACTGTAAAGGAGCAAGAATGGATCTTTGCGGAGCTCTAGTTATGCGACGAAATGGAGTTGAATTGCTTCCAATACAACGGAAATTTCCCAGCGGCTAGTAACAAGTATGACAAGTATAACAAGTATGGACAGAAGAAGAAAAGGAAACATTATGCCAGGCAAGTTTGGAGGGGTGGGTACAGAAGGAGGAGAAATAATTCGCAAGGAGCCCACATACGGCTTCATACATTTGAAGCAGAAACATAATTAAGATGCATATTTACTGGATTACTATATGCATTTTCAGGAAGTTCACATAACGCCAGAAAGGTTTTTGGTTATTGGAGCGGACGGACGACGCGGCACTATCGAACTAACTGCGCACATCCATTTTGGCATAGTCATATTGGCTTTTAGATTCAGGCCAGAAACTCCAGCCCGTACTCTTGTACATAATGCGAGCTGAATCATTTGCCTTAAGAGTGGCGGTAATTTTCAAGCTGAAGTCTTTCGATTTATTAGTACAATAAGTCGGTGTGAAGTGAGGAATTATATCCGAGAGGAAAAGATAAAAATGTTTGGTAGCACTATCGGTATTGAGACTATGGAAGAAGGAAAACAAATTAATGCTATTTATTTTCGAAGTTATGCCAGGAATATCTGCTTTCAGGAAGTTAAAACGGGCAGGGCAGCGGCCATTTCCAGAAGAAGATAGGTGACAAAATTTTTCAATCGAGACTGGGGGATGATGTAAATCAGGGAGCATATAAGGTGATATATCAAGGTTTAAGCAAACAGGTGAAGAAGAGAAGTATGATAGAACAAGAATTTTATTGCTCGAATCGGGCACATTATTATGTTGGGAAAGGGATGATAACCATACGAAGGGCGATAAAGTTAACTAAATATTGTTATTTTCTATATTAGTGTCGAAAAGTTAGAGTCTAATTGGACGTTAGGTATACTGAAGTCCTCAAATACAGAAAATACCGCGAGTGGAAAGCGTCTGTACATATAAGTGGAGATAAGTTATGCTGCGTAATTGGTATCTTGCCTCCAGATCAGTCTCAAAATAGGATTCATTACATTTTATACACACTCTGTAAATTGTACCTTATGTATTTGCTGAATTCTTTTGAAGGCGAAACATCTTTCATAATCAATCAAGTGAGAATCTTCGCAGTTTATGCATTTTTTCCATTTATGGCACTTATTTGTTTATTTTCGGGATTATATTGAAAACGGACATGCTTGGGAACGAACAGAGGTTCGCATAAGTTTCTAATAATTTGTGTAATGAAACAGTGGTGGACAAAGATATTATGCTTATGAAGGCAAACAGTTTCAGGAAAATGTAAATTGGATGAATTTCTCTTTTTTTACCTTGATATTTATTTTTTATTCTCAAGTCCATACAAATGTGCTGCCTAAATATCTGATAATCAGTTTTTGAGTCACAACCATATGCGGTATTTTCAATCTAGATTCAAATAGTTTTTGAAATAAATTATTTATTAGTTTACTCAGATAAGTAGTAGGATGCTAGAGAGTAAACAATTGAAGTTAATGGAGATAGCTTTTAACTAATTTATCGAAGGAGGTGGCAGTCGATTGATTTCATAAGGGAATTTTGTAACCTCGGTAGTTTAGTTGATATGGAGTACCATGAATTGTGTTAAAGCATTTTTATGAAACCTATATTATAGTATAGAGATACAACCAACAAAGCTGAGTAAGAGGCTAGATTTTTAGCTCAACTTTTGTGGAATCGAATTTTAAAGTATGCATATGATTATTCGCAATGGATCCAGAGAGATTTTAGCCTCAAATTTTCAAGAATAATATTTTTGAATTGTCTAATTTACAGACACACATATACCTAACATCTAATCTATTCATGTTCACTTCAAATAATTCAAATTCAGCACAACAAACAATAAAAGACAATAATAGCAAACATATGTTGGCAAACAATAATATTTACTTTCGCTTTTTTCAAATACTTCCCAATAAAGTTTACACAATTTTCGCAAATGAGAATTCTTACGTAAAAAAGATCAAATATAGCATGCTTCACATTGCTAGTGGTGTGCATGCGAGCCAAAGTTGCTCGTACAAAGACTGAGTTTAAAATGCTTTCAAATACGACAATTTTATTGCTGGCATATTGCATGCTTACTACATGTTTACTGTAGGACTTAATCAAAATGTAGCCCAAATGCAAGAGGTAAATGTTTTGTAATCGACATAGACAATCAGTTAAGTTATTCTTGTTGCATTTATAACTATTGCCTAAGCATAATAACTGGTTTTGATTGGCTGTATCAACAAACCAAGAGCATATAATTCGCGGTAGGTTTCATTGAGCATTCATGAAGATAAAATAAATACTTTGGTTATCAAGGTCACTGGATATGGAAATGCTAATGGTTTCATTTTGCTTACGCCCCGAATAAAGATTTTGGGAGTTCATGAAAGAGAATCATTAAACTTAAACGATCAATAACTGGTTAAAGATGGAATTATTGTTGGCTTCAAATGGGGAGCGCTAAGATAAATGAATATAATGTGCAATAATGATTCTCGAAAGACTCTTAGTGTTTTGAAGCTACTATTGATTTAATAATCAACTCAATATACGTTTCTGATTTACAAAAAAAAAATTTAATATGATCTTTTACGTCATTTACTATGGTTTCAGAGGCTTTTGTATACTAAATACTATTTTTTTATTGCTGATATCATTCAACAAAGAGAAATAAGATTTTTGATCAAACAAAATTTTGTATGAGAACATGAATGGGCTACGCAGAGAATTTTAGCATAATTATATACCTAAAGATATTCTTGCATGCGGAAATGCGGAAACTAAGTTCTGATCTATTCATTTTTTGGAGGGTGGTTGTCAACTCTGATTAGTGTGATACCGAAAATTTGAATGACAAACTAGTTTTGTTGGAAATACATTTACCAAATGCTACATATGTTAATGAATGATTATAGAGAGTTGATGACTTTTTTGAATTTGAGCAAGGTAACCTAGAAATTTGCAAACAATTATATGAATACTGTTTTTACAGGGTGAAAAAGCTTTATCACATTATCTCAAATACTGATGATGAATAGCTGAAGACGTCATTTCAAATTTAAATATTCAGACAGTAAGCATGTTTATTTTTGATAGAGGCATATTTTATGAAAGAAAAATCGAGATATGAGCACTAAAAATTAGGGACACGGAGATGCGTCTACATGTGGAATTAAAACATCTAGGAAACCACCTGGATAATCACTTAGAGGCGCGAGAGGCCCTAAATGAAATAAGACCACAGAACAGTCTCGAGCTTATATCGAGCTCGAGCATGTCTAGAGCATGAAGTGCACCAAGGATACGGGGAGGCTCATACCAAGGTTATAGAAGGGGCTAAATGGCCTTCGAAGGCTAAATTAAAACATGGATGAAGAGAGGACCGATAGCTACTGGTTTAATGTAGATGGTTTGGAACACTCAAAAGACTGCCTCAGCTTCGATACAAAAAGAGCAAAAGAAGCAGTGGCTCTCCGTAAAAGTTACGTAAGGACGCTATGCGGAACTTTAGCAGGCTATCTTCCTTGCAAAAAGTTCTTCCACGTGATAGGCAAGGAGCGAGACGACTACTGTATATACTGAAAATCAAAGCTGCTTGTGTTTGCTCTTTCCTCCATCTGGGACATTAGAAAAGTCGCGTGATTGTAAACTTGTGATGGAGCTCTATACCGGCTTCAACCCCTAGACCCGTACGAGGGTTGCCGTGGGATTACTTTTTTGCCTGGAGACATATGAAAGTTCTTAAAGAGTCTAGATATCCTATAGGAGGCACAATATGCTCAGGAGGTCGCATTCATTCATTTGTAAATTATAATCGTATTTTTAGTTGGTTGGGAGATATGATTTTGGTTGGCACTTTTTGCGTTCGACTAGGGCTCTTTTGTTCAGGACCTTGTGGTCTTGCTCACTATATCCCGATCACCTTCGGATCATAGCATATACGCAAGATGAGCTCTGCGGATATGATGCCAGTTCTAAACATATTTTTTGTTTTTAGACATTATTGCATTTTTTGTGTTTAATTTTAATTATATTACATTTAATTATTGTTGTATTAGCTATCTTAATACACCTATTAGGATTTTGAAGTATCTAAAATTTAAATTCTCTGTATTATTTATTGGCTCTTTTTCACGAATTTCATAATGACTTGTGATTGTATATTGTTAAACACCAGATTTTATATAAAAACCTATGTATGATTTTTTCATAAAAAATATTAACTGCTCTGCCAACTTTCAAGATGAGTGTGACTAAGTGAAACGTGATGTAAATATTTCGTAGTATTTTCAAGTGATCGATAAAAATGATTTACAAACAATACTTTTGATTAAACGTCTAAGTTCAAGCATTCCGAAAATTCTCTTTCAAAAAAATTTACGTGGAAATGCAATTTTATATTCTGTATTGCGTTATTCGTGTGGAAGTAGTTTTTATTTTCAGATAGCCATAAATGCTACTTTTCTTATTCTGACATTCTACATACATATTTAGCATACACATGGAGAGTAACACAAAAAAAAAATATTTTACTGACCCCAATTTCAAAGACAACAGCTAAATCTTTAAACAATTGCAAACTTTTCAATGGCCTGTCATAATTAAAACAGTGTCGAAAATACTAACCTACACTAAAAAAAAATATCGTTATCTTATCGTAAATACTACACTATTTGCAAATGTAATTTCACATAAATATTAATATTAAACAAACGTACCACTTTGAATGCTTCACTTATTTCAGTTGATAAGAATTTAGTTTCGGGGAATCCCCAGATTAAATGATGTGTTTATCGGATTACGAAATAATTTGAATCTGAATTAATATAAAAATAATTAAGGCGATTGTGTACTGCACTATTCGATTTCAACCACTTCATTTCTGACTTTCCCACTTTCAAATGCAACCACCAGTACGACGAACGTCTTAGTTGGTCGAGAACTGAAGAATAACTGATTTCCTGTACAAGTGCAGTTTTCTGTTGTTGAAGTTGAGATTATGTTTTTAATTTCGCCATATGTGCAAACAATGGTCGCGGGAAGTAAGAAACATAGCTGGGGAAAGATGATGTAATTTCTAAGCAAATGTTATAATGGAAAGAGTTTGTAAACACTGATGCAAATAATCATGGATATTTGTAATATGTATGTATTGCTCATACTAGGTGCATTTATTAATTAAGATTATTTAGGATGGAAAATTCTTGCATCACGTTGTGTGCTACTTAAGCTCTTTGAATTAAATTTAATTTTTTGGGTGCATACATGCTTCATATTCTATTCGAATAGCACAAGAATTTGGTGTTTTTGCCATTTATTTGATTTGTTACTTTACAATGGGCGTATTATTTGTTCAATTATCTAAGTACGTGGGTTACAAATTGGTTGGGATCTTTTGAATTTTTTGCTAAAAACTGATTCAGAAATCGTCTTAATTAAATAGAGCTGACATTTTTCTTCATTGTTGGAAACATAAAAGATCTGACGAGAGTGGGCAGTCTCTGAAACGAAAGTTATTAATTCAATTTTACATGTACACAAAATTTAAATTAATTTTATTTATATTGCTTTTCAAAGTATTTTCTACAAGGAATGATATACATTTGGATATGAACCTGTAAACTCCACCTCGCACGACTTGTTCCAGTATATATTTATCCGCGTTTCAATTGTCAAAACCTCGGCTATTGGTTTGTTTTACGACCCATCGAGATCTGACGAATCAGCATGTAATTATATCTGCGAGCAAATATCTTCTTTTATGGCTCCTTGTAGTGCTGAGGATAAAATTATATTCTTGGGTAATTTTAATCGCCCGAATTTGCATTTTTTTCTGATAAGTTTGATGATGGTTTAATACCAGTAAACCTACTTGAGTCTTCTGATTTCAACACTCAGAAAAATATGTTTCCGAGAATCAAAGAAAATATTTACTCGTTTACAAGATGTGAAATCCTCCACAAATCGAATAAACTCTTATTTGATGTCAGTAATTTGTACAAATATTGTGTAAAAATTTCTTACATTCAACGGAATACAATTTTTACTTTGACTTAACTCAAGTAAGTTTTCTCAAATATTATAAATTATGTATACGAATTTAGTAAATTATGTCTACAACGAGAACATGTTTTTACATGTTTCAACATCAAGCAAGCTTCAATATTTAACGAAAAATTGGATAGTTTTTATGACTTCTGTCTAAAGCGCCAGTCCGAATCTCGCCGGGTTCATGGTTGTGCCACGCAATAGCTTCTCTGCCACGCAATATGTACCGCCTCAGCAACACGGCACTCAGTAGCGTTGACAACATATTAGATTTCGGTGTTATCCTGGATGAAAAACTAAGCTTCAATCCACATTACGATAGAATGCTTTCCCGAGCAAGTAAACTTGGTTTCATTAAGCGACGAGCCAAAGAGTTTAAGAATCTTTAGGTTACTAAATCCTTAGATATTTCACTTGTGCGTCCTCTTCTTGAATATGCGTGCAGGGCTTTCGAAATTCACAGCCAAAGATTTGAGTCTGTTCAGAAGCAGTTTTTACTATTCACTCTAAGAGATATTTTCAATGTTATGATTTCAGTAATCTACCACCACACGAATATCGCCTTACATATATTAATTTGCTACCCTTTGCGTCGAGAAGAATGATGTTATCTTCATTTGTGCTCAATCAGCCCTTGAGATTCACTAGATCCCAACGATTGCTTATTGAATACCAACACAACACAAGATATGCAGCAAACGAGCCAATAAATAGGTGCTGCAGGCTCTTCAATGGCATGACCGAGAACGCTTTCCTTTATATATCTAAAGCAACTTTTTAACATTATCAAGGCTCTCTCATCATAGTCATCCCCTTCCCCCACATACTAATGTATATGTATTGTATATTTAATTTGTAAACATTTTATAAATTTGGTATTTAATTGTTAACCATTTATTTATTTTTCAAATATTTTATTTATTATCTATTTGTAACTAATTTATTTGTGTGTTATTAGTTTTGTATTCGTCTATAGATTTTTTTAGCCTCTATTTGACTGAAAGGAAAAACACGAGTACAGAATTTAAACTGAAGGAAATTTATTTTGATAGAGAAAACTAAAAATTCAATGACTAAGATTAGATAATAAATATTTGCTTTTAGCAGCCATAGAAACTGAAATATGAACTTAATAAGTTGTAATATTAAGGGATTCGCGGACAAGTTTGTTTGGCAAAGCATGTGGCAGGGCGAATGACAGTCTGAAAATAAAAACACTTTTAGCTCGAAGTGAATTTTTCTTAGCGTCAATCAAATATTTTAATTTAAAAATAATTGTTTTTCTTTTAGAAACTAGATATATTTCCATTGTTTGTTTTTACAAATATAGATAATTCGAAAGTAATTCCATCAATTGAATGTTCCAGATTTGATTATTTCGAGCTTTCAAAACTAAAGACTTCTAGTAAGAGACCAATAATAGCAGTGTTTAATAGGCTGCTCTAGATTGAGCTAGGTTGAGATATCTCAGCAATTAATGAGCAATTCGGCTGCTCTCACTTGCCCGAAACTACTCTGATTTGTGTTTCATGACTATGATCTAAGTTGAACTAGAGCAATTTAGAGCACGATTTTTACTCTACCTTTTTTAACAGCTGTTCTATTTTGGCCTTGAGATGCTCTACTCTTTTTTTCAGAGTCATTAAACACAGCTATTTCTTATAAAAGCTGTTAGATGTTCTCGACAGTTTTTATCAGTGAAATAAAAAAACTAGAAAAACTATTTCCCTCAAAACGAGTGTGCCCTGGTGGAACAAGGAGCTAGAAAAGTTCAGAAGAGCTGCGAGAACAGAGTTCCACAAAGTCAAAAACACATTAAATTGGGGAGCCTATAAAAACAAACTCTCAGAGTACAATATGGAGCTAAGGCATCGAAACAAAAGGCTTAGAGTGCCTTCTGTAAGAGTCTTAACAGCATTCCAGAAACTGAGAGGATATATAAAGATCTCATATAGGACTGCTTCGAAGTCTAGGTGAAGAGACTACTTCGAGGACAAACTGGACGTTTTGCTCAAAACACACTTATCAGGGTTTACTATTCGTAATTATAGTGAGGCTGAGGAAGAAGACAAACTCCCTGAGCGAAAACCTCACTCACCACTGAATAAACAAGGCATATCTTATGAAAAGGTTGAATGTGCAATAAACTGCTTCAAACCCTTTAAATCACCAGGGTCAGATGAAATCTACTCAGATTTGCTACAAAGACCCACGGGGTAGTTAAAAACCTTTCTGGTACACATATTTAGTTACATTTCAGAATCGTGGAGGCTGATGCGAATGGTGTTTACACTTAAAAAAATAAAAAACAACGACTTTTTCTTATATTTCGAAATTCATTTTTTTCGTAAAACACATACTTTAATTTCTCAAAATAAATACCTTTTTTAAAGACCCATGAAAACTATTATTATTCTTTTATAGTGATGTAAAAGAAGAAGACACAGCTAAAATTTCAGCTTTTTTTTATCGAAAAACAAAAAAGATATAAACTTTTGTGTAAAAAACGCATTTTTTCAAGTTTTTCATGTTACCGAATTTGTTATGAACGCTGATCTTGATTTTTCTCAACTCGGACTAGTCTACAGTTTAAAGTGGTTTCTAAAGATGATGTCTGATTTCTTTAAAGACAAAACAATCAACATTTCAATTTTTACAAAGATATTTCTCACTGGGGTTCGTATGCACTCCACGAGTCCAGGTTTGTTACTCAGGATGAGCATGCCAGGTGAAGGTTAAGGGTGGTCAACAAACCGACCAACCTTTCCAAATCATACAGGCCAATTAGCTTCACATCGACCTGATCGACCTGTGTATGCGGAGTGATATCTTAGCGAAGGTGCAACTACAAAACTTCCAATTTGTCTACCAATGGGGCAAATTAAGCTTATCAGCCACACATAAGCTGGTACAGCTAATAGCAAAAGCATTGAACAAAAAGGAAATTACACTCTGCGCTCTCATGGACATAGAAGAAGTTTTTGATAATGCAAGCCATGAATCACTGCACCATTCACTCAAGAGGAGAGAAGCCCCTAAAGAGACGGTGAAATGGACGAGTAAAGTACTGAGGTACCGAGGTGTATTCGCCGAGCTATAAGAAGCAAAGTTAAGGACGAACAAAAAGAGGGGATATCCGCGGGGAGGGGTATTATCCCTTGCTATGGTCCCTACTGATGTACGACTTTCTTTGGACCCTCAACAGAAAGGAATTAACCGTTCTTGGATACGCGGGTGTCATTACGATAATAATAAGAGGCTCACACTCAATATTCTGATTCCAAAATGCAAAATGCCTTCAGTGAAGCAGCACAATGATGCGAAAAGAGGTCTACCCATGAAGCTTAAAAAGATGAACAAAGTTCTATCACAAAATTAGATACACAGAGCTGCGACTACAGGAAGAATTAAATATCTAGGAATTCAGCTGGATAGGGTACTGATCTGGGACAGTTATCTAAACAAAAACAAAACAGCAACAAAAATGCTCGGACGCAATTTGGGACTATCTCCAAGACACAAAATATGAGCTTACAAACATATGGTGAGATCTATCATCCTACCTGAATCAACAGTGTGGTGGAAAAAAACCACTATTAAAAGGCTCAACAAGTTTCAAAAGATGGGATGCCTGATGATTATAGGAGCAACAACCAACAACAGGGATGCAGGCCTTTCTAGACCTTGAACCACTACTCCTAAAAATTTAAGAGGAAGAGACCAAACAGATTCTAAGTCTACAACAGACTTGCAGGTACAAATCAGGAGACCTAAAATGTCATCTTAGTATCCTAGAGGACATCAGACCCATAATGAAATTTCTGAGCTTTAGCGATCAGATAAACACTAGGGCAAACTTAGCGAAATAATAGCTCATGGACAAAATATTATCAAGAAAAAATTGGAAGAATGGTTCCAATAAATTCTAAGACCTTTGCCTATTTGATCTACTGTCCAAACCGAGTCCAAGGCATGTTGACACAGACACTATTCAACTTCTTTTATATTTTTTTGGTTTTTGCGCTTAAAGTAATTCCGGACAATCTGCTCCGATCTTTCGATCCTCGAGCGGTATTCTTCTATGATAAGCCTGCCTCGAAAAAACCATCAATTTGACCACAAACTTACAAACAGGATTTCAAAGAAGAATAAAATCGAATTTCAAAGATCTTTATGCTAATAAACATTAATATTTCCGATTAGATATGATATGATACTGCTAAAACAAGTAATTTTTCATGTTTACGAAATATTCAAACATTCGAAACGTGTTATATCATCATTCGAATTGAAAAACGTGAATGTAATATTATTTATGTATTTTTAGAAGTTATTTTAATTCTGCAACTTTGTTTCCAATTGCATTTTCTACGGATATTGCATTGTGATATTGTAATCAAAAAAATGGATGGGTGGTTGTAGCTAACTACAAAAATTTGCAAAGTATGCTTTGGAATGTTAATTTTTTTCTTTTTGTTTATTTTCAAGGAAGCAATTTACTTTTTATAGCACCAATTTGCAATTGAATAATTATTTACAAGAACCTCATTACAAGTGAGCAAAACATCTTTAGCATCGAAAAAACTTATCTAGCTATGCCTACAGTTCCTTCTCTAGTATCGCATACCGCTCCAGCTCGCGTAATTCGAAATATGCTCATAGAAGAGCTGTGTATTGCTGGCACTATTTATACACTGATTACGCGTTCAACGCACGTCACGCACTCTCAGTTCCACGTAGTCTCATGTCGGCTAGCTTACCTGATCTTTGATGGAAACCTCCTTATCTTTCCCACAGTCAATTGGAAAATCGCAGATGATAACAAAACAATGATGTGGCGACAACTGTTGTCTTAAACTGGCATTTTTTCCTTATCAGTGCGAGTACATCGGCCAAGCTCATTTATAAACAAATTGGTTTTTTTTTTGGGATAGAGAAAAAATTAGCCAAGTGGACATCTCTCTGCGACCTTGTACACAACCACGGGAAGGTCATGGCCAGCAGATGCAATCTCTGAAAACGAAGTAACATATTGATTTTGCCCAAGAGCGCGCGAATGGCGTGGGGAAGCGGAACAAGCTAAATGGGAACTGCTACTTGGCAGCCTTACCTCCTTTGTTTACAAGTTCAGATGGACGCGGCCGTTTTGAAGATGTGAGCGGATCAAATTGTTTTCGTTTACACTATGCTGGGAAAACGGCGAACAGATGATTATTTTTGCTTGTTTTTGCAGACGCTCAGTTGCTTTTATTTTTAGAGCGAGGCGCGCTCAGCCCTTGCCTGGCGATTACTTCATCGGACGCTATAGTAAGACTGTATTTCCTAACCGAGTCAGGTTATTGTGCAATTCAACAATACCTCGAAGGTTGCCTGCTAACCAGTTGCTGTGCTGGTGGATATAGAAATATGAGAGTAAGGACCTCGGAGACGTCCAATTTCGATAAGAACTTCAAGCCCATGCACGTACTTAATGTTTATTTACAAATAAATGCGAACAAGCTGATAAAAATAGAAAACTGAGATAATGGCAAAGTGCCCAACGCTGTTGATTGAACGAACTAGTGGGGGCCATACGAGGCCATAAATCTCGAACGAATGCAAACAAAAGCACTTACCTATGTCCGAAGATTTTTGTTTTGCAACAATGCTAATCACGATTCAAGTAGCACGTATCACACTAAATCACAATTTCACTTTATTTCAAAAACCGTTTAGCTTGGCTAGTAGGCTTAATGATTTTTACACTTCACTTTTCCCATTCTACTACTGATTTTCCCAGGCGAACGACATCGAATCAAACGCACGAACGACCGACCAAACGAAACGATTTTGACAGAATAAACAATTTTGTTGTGCAAGTTGATGGTACGAGAAAATGAAAACGAACGAGAGAGCTCGAGCTCCCACTTGCGCTCAAAAGACCGGTTGACAATTCGTGAAATTGCATTTTCTGCAGAGAGGAATAGTTTTGACGTATCTTAGACTTGAATCAATTGCCGGGCGTAGCAAAGATATGATCCGATGGACAGCAGACTTAATTTCTTTGTCCATTCGATTAGCGAGATGGAGACTGGGTAGATTGTGGCGGGCAAATTTGGATGAAATATTTTAATTTAAAGAATAATTTTTCCTTTAGAAGAAAGATATATTTTATTTTAATTTCTGGACAGACATTGATATTTCGAAGGTAATCTGCCCTCTTCTTCAGTGTATAATGCTCACTTTAAGAGTATTTTTTTATTTGATTATGCATTTATATAATTAATTTATTGTTAGTAAATTCAGTGAGTTGACATAAGAGCACAATAAGTTAACTATATTTACAATTAATTTTAGGTTATGGGTTACTTTAGAATTAGACCGATAGACATTGATGAAGAGGACAGATTACTCTGGAAATATCGAGATCTGTCAAAAAATTAAACTATATATCTAGCTTCTAAAGTAAAAAATGGTCTTTAAACTAAAATATTTGGTTTTGATAGGTAGAACAAGCTGGATCACATTGAAACAACTGAAATTAGAATGTTTTATAAAGAAAATAATCGAGGAATGCTCATTAAATTGGCTTAAATCGATCTTTCAAGCATCGCATCATAGAAGAAGCTTAAATAAAACTCAAATTAGAGAATATAGGATGCGAACTCTGGCAGTTTCAAAGGGCATTCCCTATTACTAGTTTTTTTTTCGTTAGATTCTGGATAGAAAACAAGTCAGTTAAAACTGGAAACTGATGAAAAATGTTATAATACAATATGTGACTGATTTGAAAAGCGTGATACTAAAGAGCGTAGTCAACACATCATGATGTAATTTTATTTTTTTATTTTGTTAAATAAATTATATATAAAAAATATTTTTTATTGATAAGGACAAGGATATCGATTATTTTACTATTTGTCATAGTTCCCGAGTTTTGAACCTACTCTTTCGAACATTCTTTTACTATTACACTAGGCACTCCTAACCTGTATTTTAAAAAATAAGTAGGTTTTACTCTCCTATACTCCAATGCCATAACCATTTCCCCCCCTTTGACTCAGGTATCAACTTAGAGTATGGTTAACTTAACGCTCGGTGCGTGACTCCCGTTCAGACTTGAGCTCGAACCAGCGATGTCTGACTTTTAAGATTTCAGAAAGAGCTAATTGAATGCATTTGAGTTGCTAATATTTATCTGATCTATCGTTGAAATTTTGTTCAATTTGATAAAAAATATATTCGGAGTCTTAATTTTGGGATTTGGAAAAAACACAATTGTAAAAATATATCTAAAAGTATCCAACAGATCGAAAGGTCCTGCAATTGCCCAATATTGCCCTAAATGATATTCCGAAGCTTAAAAAGGTCAAATATCTTTTCCTTAGATGCAAGCTAGATATTTCTGTTAATTTTGAGTATTTAATAAAGTAGCGTCCTATCGAAATGTATTCACTTCCCACTCCTATCGAAATGTATTCATCTTGCAATGCTAAAAATGCGCTATTGAAATTACGTTGTCGTTGGTATTGGGCTGGTTGACGTTTCGGTTCTCGGAGTGCATTGGCATCTGCAGTAATTGCCAATCTACATTTCATGTTAAATTGTAAAAGTATACAAAAACCTTTTTAAATCTGTCGATTGAAGCTATCAAGTTCAGTTTATGTCAGCTCCCTAGGTCAGCGAAAAAGAAGACAGAAATCTCTCAAACTATTTGGATAAAAGTGATATTGTCATTCCTTGCCTAGCTTACCATCAGAGTACCTACCCGGAGAAAGTTATTGTAATAGGAATAACTGAATAATTATATCTACGTTTTAAACCAAGACCTCAATAGAATGCGAATGCATGCTCCTCGAAATATCTGTCAGAGAAGACTTAAGAGTTAGGAAAAGCTAGGCTACGTCCCGCGGTTGCCCCCTTCAACTGAAGAAGGCACACTTCGGCCTACAAGGGCCTATTGCTATAACGTATTGCATAGTGCGCAACCCTATTAAGTGGAGAGCCACTTGCAGTCCTTGATGAACTCGGTGATCTCCTTCAGGTCCACCAAAGTCACTTCGTTTAGGCAAGGAAAGAAGTCTGAGCCAATGGACTTCATCTTTCTCCTAGCGAGAGCCGAGTATTCATACAGGAGATGAAGAACTACTTGATCTTCCTCCTCGCACCTACAGCTCCAGCAGAAGTTGTTGTAAGGGACACTCCCCGTGCAGCATACCTGCCAAACAGACAGTTAAACAGTTAACACAGCCACCGATGTATGGAGGGACACCCCTTTCGAGAAGAAGTTCTTTAGCGCAAACAGTGCCAAAAGTTTTCCACAATTGTCTAGCGATCGCAAGGAAAGATTCTTTCATCCAGGACTTCACACCAATCGGGAGACTGCAGAGCACTTCCGACAATAACTTGACAGGCTTTGTAAGGTGGTCCGTTTTATAGATCCCTTAAATATCCCTACATCCTGGCACAAAAAAACAGCTGCATCAATGGATGTCTCGACATCCCATTAAAAGATGTATAACATTCAAGGACTAACTTTGGGGTAATGTGAGCTCCATCGAAGGGATTGTACAGCCTTTGCTGTAAGAAAAAATATAAATATTTATTGGCTGCTTCAGGTATCACCAGCACCTTCGTTTGAAAGACACTGCAGTGCTTCGACAGGCGGAAGAAAAGCTTTAAGTTAAAAAATAAATCACACCACACTCTGTCTTTCAATTTGGAGCCATCGGTATACATTTCTAGAATATCTGCTTATAGGGCTAGCCCACTTGCCCTTTCCTCTTTGCTTGTGATTTGGGTTTTCAAACCCCTGAGACAGACATGGTTTGGCAGCAGTATAACCGATGTCCGCTGGAAAGGGCATGCCTTCACAAAGATTTTGGCATAGCCCAGATATGCCTTTGTCCAGGAATCACCACAATCTAGTCCTGCCGTTGCTCCTTTCTTTTGTTGGAAGACAAGGAAATCAGTAAGAAGCCAATGAAGCAGCACCAGGAGTGCCTTCGATGGGGCAGTACAAACAGCCATAGTTATAAATAACGTTTCTAACCTACGTGCTTTGTCTATCATTTTTTCATTAACAGCTTTAAGCACTACTGGTGACTAAACTACCGCTCCATACACAGAATTGGTTCCACAATACTAGCGTAAATGCAGCGAGGCTCTAGCCGCCAAGTAGCTCATATAGCCCTCTTACAGCTGTGAGCCTTTCATCGAAGCTTGGAGTCCAGGGTAAGTACCAGATATTTTGCTTTGATTTTGCGGCTTGTAGAAGTTCCATTGAGCTCGAGGAATGAAACCCTATGCCTCTTCGTAAAGAGCAATATTTCTCTTTTATCAGAATTAGCGCTATGGCCACACTCCTGAAATTTCGAGAAAATATGTAAGGAATCATTTAATCTCCCCGATAGGGTCAATATAAATTTCCCTGAAACAACAATAGCGATGATCTCACTTTGGATCCAGATTGCTTAAGTTTCCCCAAAAGCCTGTAAAAAGTTAAATTCGAAAAAAAGTGAAACAGAACACAGGCTGCCCGTACTGACTTCTCGTTTCATGGTTGAGCTACCGAAAACGAGTATAATATCCGATTTGACATCTAGGTTTTGGAAAGCATTCACAATCTTCTAAGGACGCACATTATTAAACAATCTCGCGATGTCTATAAATGCAGCCAGTTTATAGAATTCTTGATGAAGAAACAAGCTCTTGGTTTAATGAAAGATACGGATGACATAAGCCCGTATCCGTCAATCTAGAGGGCCAGTCTCCTTCGCATGTTTGCATAAATTAATAAAAAAATCAGCCACACCTGCCTTGGAGTGATCAAGGCTAGTTTGAAGAACTTTCCGGTTCTATCTAGATCCTCATCAGATCGAATGGCCATCTCACCTTCTTCACTCGATTCGACGTCCAGGAGTTCAAGACCACTACCTAGCTCAGAGGTCGTGATAGACCTAGCTTCATCCTCTCATGCAAATGTTCCAAAACAAGTCTCAGGTGCATCAGACAGCCGTATTTCCAAATCTTATTCCTCCGACGTGGCACTCTTATTTCTTGTAGGCGTTGAATCTTCCGGTGTGGAAATGTTTAAGTCATACATTCAACAGTATAAAGTCAAAACCGTAGCCAACTTTTTAGCCACAAGCCTTTAACTTTGGAAGGAGTTTCTCGTTGATGACAATGAGGTCCTGGATTGGACAGCTAACTGAAGAAAAGAGACGCAGGTTATATTCTCAGTCTGTCGTTTGATAAGTGTTCTTCAAAAGAGGATATCAAGACGTGGACAATTTACGGATAGAGTTGCCAGTTGGGGAAGACAACACCTACAGTGTATGTCAAAATATATAATTTGACATAAAAGAACAAATATTGAATGGCAAGATTGTCGTTGGAAATTTTGTTTCAGCCAAGCAATAACGACGAAACGACGGAAACAAAGGTTTTTATTGTTCCCAAAACTAAATTTCATTGAAGAATTTTTCAATTTAAAGATTTCGATAGTGAGTAAGAACCAGTATGTAATTTAAAGAGTAGAGATTGGGGCGCTATTAATAAAGAAAATGAATGATTTATTTGAAAAAAAAGATTAGGTAAACTCTAAGGCTTAGTTGCCGTCCACAACTCTCTTCAGGATTCACTCTGTAGGGATTTCTGTCCATCTCATCCTGTTGAGTGTATTGCGGTTCGTATCACCCTAGCTCCTTCCGAAATTCCGATTGTCTCCGCTGCATATGTCTCATATAATTTTTCTATATCTGTTTAATTTTTCTATATCTTTGAAGAACTTTCTATCCACTATCTCGTTTTTAATATGTAGTGACTTTGGTTTGCCTAGCCTTGTTTCAGATATCGCCTCCCTCCGATCCGTTCATCATACACTGTTTTTTTAGTAACCGAATCATTTCTGTCAGTATGTTCCGTTTATCAGTTTAACTCCAAGATTTTGTTATTTCGAACATCTTCTCCCATAATATCACCCTATAAGCTGCCTCCATGTCTTATGCTCCTCTTGAAGCGTACTATACACCACTAAGCATCATGATATTGATCGACTTTCAGTCACTAAAATTCCCTTTAGACTCTTACATTTCAATCATTATAAAGATGATTTTGTAGGTTATGACTAATGATCATCCTGTGTTTCATCCTATGTTTCTGGTCGTTCTTGTGCTGTATCTGTGCAATCGTCCACCTCTTCCCCTTTGTGTCCACTTTCCGGTGTTCCTTAGGGCTCCATTCTCGGTCCATTATTATTCCTAGTATTTATAAATGATCTCCCTTCCTTTATACGTTCTCCCTGCCTCTTATTTGCTGATGACTTTAAGATTTTCAAAGTAATTGAATCTACGAACGACTGCCTCCAACTCCAAAACAATCTCTGTACTCTGTGCGACTGGTGCTCGAAAAATTCACTTACTTTGGACATATCCAAATGTCATCAGATGTCCTATACGTATAAAATGTCACCCTTCATATATTCCTATACTCTGTACGGCTCTTCCATTACGGCTGTGGATAATTTTAAGGATCTTGGTGTGCACTTTGATCCAAAGGTCAAATTTGACCTGCACATTGCCTATATAACCGCCAAGGCCTCTCGTCTGTCCGTTTGCATTCTTAGATGCTCTTCTTCGTTTACTAGCATCGCTACCTTTTTTCCATGTTTTTTTTCACTTGTTCGTAGCATCCTAGAGTATTGTTGTCAAGTGTGGTCTCCCCGTCATTAATATCTCAGTGATGCAGTGGAACACGTTCAGCGTAGATTTACTCGCTCACTGTTATTTAAATTCAACATCCCTTACTGTGGTTATAGTGATCGTCTTTCCTTATTCCGACGAGTGTTCCTTGACTAGTGCTTACTTTTCAAGCTACTCCATTGCCCTATGCTCTCCGATCTTGGTTATATGCTGTGTCTACATAACGTCAACCGATCAGATGGATCCCAATTAATGTTCTCTCTTCCCTTCGCGCGTTCTGAAGTTTATTTTAACTCACCGCTAGTGCGTATCTCCAGGAAGCATAACGATCTTCAGCTTGGTCCTTTTCCGCTAACGTTCTGTCAATTTAAGTCGCAAATTAAATATATAATTCTTAATGCTTCTTATAATGCTTGACTTTCTTTTTAATTTTTTTACTATCATTTTTGCGCTTTCTTCAAAGTTAAATTGTATATTAGCTTTAATTTGTTGAAGTTCTAATATGTATACTTCTAATATTTTCATTTATCTGTTAATTTTTTCTATTTTCTTCTTTTGGGCTTATTTCTTATTTATATTTTTGTAATTGGGCAGAAGCCTGTTAAAATGGATTTAAATAAATAAATAAAGAGGC